>VDFB02168118.1:12290890-12444749 GCA_007258455.2 Sequoia sempervirens
GAAACCCTTGCATTGAGGGGGTGAGATTTGATTTGTTCTAGGGTCGTTGAATAGAGAGCACAAATCGCCTTTAGGTAATCTTTTAAATCTTTAACTTGTTTTATATGATAATTCTATTTGCATAATATGCCCCTTGATGTTTCATTCTATTTTTCCATCCGTGACATTTGTTGGGTAATTGCATCCACATTTTTAACAAATTCTTCAATGAATCTGCTAGATGTATCCTTTCTGTGGTTTAAGAATTTTGATCACTCAACCTACTAATAAGATCTTCAACTTCTTTTTTGTTGTTTTCAATTTCACTCCTCAAATTTTCTTGAGTGCCAGGAGGGTATTGAGAGAATGGTGGGGCAGGTTGATTTTGTTGAGGTTGATTTGGTTGAGGATTTTCCTCCTCTTGTTGAGGATTTCCTACAAATTAAAAAAAAAATCATTCATTTCTAAACTAAAACAAACAAAATCTATTTAAAACAAAAAAATTCATTAGAAATACCAAACAAAACTTACCTCTTGCATCTCTTCGTCATCGGGGTGCCATATTTGTGAAGAAAATTGAACTCAAGTTGATCAAGTGTCAAGAAGTCACCTCCTCAACAATGCGAGCGCGTAGTGTAGGGTTTTTTGGCCGCGGGCAGAAATGGAAATCAGAAAAAATAGAAATGAAGAATGTTCCTTTTTTTTTGCTTTTAAAAAGACAAAACGTGTTCGCGTTATAACGCGAACGCGTTTTGTCTCATTTTGTACTTTTGTGGCCACAAAAGTGCGACCATCTTGGTGCACTTACCCATATGTCCTGAGGAACTAAAAAATTAGGACAAGCATGAAGGGTAAGACTCAAATCTTTAATAACACCCAATGTATTGATAAAAGTACCATCCAATTGAATCACTCCTTTCTCTAAAGGTTGATACTTCAATCCAAGTTTGTCAACAATTTGCTTTGGTATTATAGAACTACTAGCTCCACTATCTACCATACAGTTATGAACTAACTTATCACCTATGATTACTGACACGTAAAATGGAGGTGGTTTAACTTCTTTTCCTATCTCTCTGCTGGGGTGTTTATCATTTCCTCGAGTATTATTTGTCAGCACAGTTCTAACTTGACCTATTGGAGACTCAGATTCATCAGACACTTTAAAATTTGACAAAGCTAAGTGTAACATATCTTTTTGACCTAGGATAGCTAATGAATCCCACATAGAAATCATTACATTTTTCTTTTTCATACTATCAAGAATGTTATAGGGTATAGATCGGTTTAATTTATGATGCACCTTTATGCCAATGTGGTCGACTTGCAAGCATGGTTGCTCCTTCACTAGGAGTTATTGATTTCTTTGCAATCCACAAGTCACTTGAGAGGTAGATGGTTCTACCGTTGATATTTTTCCTTTATCAGCTACTTGATCAAGCTTAAAAGCTCTTTTCTTCACCCTTGTGTTAGCTGCAACTAAAAAATCATCTACATTCAATCCACAGAATTCTTCACCTTGCCAGTTAAGTAGAGTAGTGTCATTGGTAGGCTAATCTTGGTGTTGTGGAGATGCATCATTGAATTCATTCTGCTGTGAACTTGAGGCATTTTGTACCATAAGTGCCTAATTAATGAGTCCATTTGAAAAAGTGGCTTGATTATGAGATTGGTTGCAAGGGTAACACCACTCATAATCTGCTGTTAAATTATTTTGAATAGGCACAAGATCCTTAACTGCACTAACAGGTGCTAGAGAATAAGCCTGAAAAGGTCTAGTATTTAAACCCTATCTTGGGCCCTAGTAATTGCCTTGGTAAACTTGTCTATCACCTTGGTATTGTTGTTGCTGACCTGAATTCTATTGTTGATAAGGCCTACTATATGATTGCTGCTTTTCCAAGCTTACAAGTTTATTACCAAAAGTTTGTAATAAAATTTTAATCTCCTATAGCTCATTTGAAGATTTTGCAGTAATGGTTTCTTGAGTTATGGCAGCTAGAACAGGTGGAAAAGGTGCAAAAGGTGGTATCTGTAAAGGAATATTCGAATGAATATCTGGAAATATAGGAATTGGTGGCCTAGGAGCAAGTTTACCAGCTTGTATTAGGTTGTTTTCAGCTCTAATTCCTACTTCAAATGCATATGGTAGAGAAACACCGCCCATTGATTGTATCATAACAGCTATATCGATGTTAAGAGCCTTCAAAAAATATAAAAATGCATATTCTAGAGGTGGTCTCACTGTTGTAGGAATCCTATCCTAGGTTCTTTGAAATCTGAAATTGAAATTATTCATTTGCTCCTAAGGATCCCTCTTAAGCGTAGTTAATTGCTCCAACAAAGATAGATTATCAGACCTATCCTAAAACTACCTGTGAAATTTGTCACCCAACTCATACCAAGTGGTGACTGAACCTACTCCAAGGCTCCTAAACCATTGTAATGCTCTTCCCTTGAATGGTGTTGCAAGAAGTCTTACAGCTACATCTTCTTGTGTAATGTAATACACACCACATAAGGAAGCCACATCTCGTATATGCTCAATTGGGGTAGTCTGGTCTTCTCCAATGAAAGTTGGCAAGCTTTTCAAAGCTACCATTGGATTATCATTATGTTGTGTCAAATTTAATGGACTACCTCCATTAAATGGCACAAAAGGCTAATTCCTAGAAGCAGCCATTAGAGATGGATTTTCCTACACTCCTGGTGAAACAAAAGCTGGAACAACAATTTGGAATCTCACAGATGGAGGAGTAGATTTGGTTCTTCTAGAATAGATAAATGTTGTCCCTAACCTCTCTATTACCCTGTCTTGCCTTCTGGGTGGTGACAGCTGCAAATATTCAAAAGGACCTGAGCTGCTCCTTGTCTAAACTCTTCTCATCAACTGTAAAAGCATTGGTTCTAAAATTATTCCTCTTTGTGGAGTCACTAAGTATGCAATAATGACTTCTATAAAGTCTAAACTTGTTGGTTGCATACCAAACCAACAGTATAATGTGGAACTTGTCCCACCGGGTGTGCCAGAAACTGTTATCACCTGAAGTTGCACCCTTGTTGAACTTGATGTTCAACACCTCAGTGTAACATGGGAAGACCTCCAAAGCTTTGGGTCACTAATAGAAAGAGGTCAACCTCCAAAGAAGGCCGGCTTCCTATGGTTTCAACTAAACTACTAATTTTTTTGCAAAGGAAAAGGGAGAAGGAGAATGCATAAAAATAAAACTAAATGCTATGGTGATACACAGAACTAATAAGAAATCATGAAATGAAAACAAGATTAACATGCACTGGAAAACTAATGGTAGCTATTACACTCTATAGCAGCATGTCAAGATAGGTTACAACCATCGATGAGAGTTACATCGAGCTCCCATTGTCACACCGATGTCCCCTTTCTATTGGAAAATTTATCACTATCGGTAGGACCTCACACGAGCCCTCATACTTTGGTGAAACACCACTGGGTCGACCAGACACTATGCCAAAGGCAAGATCCTTCAGAGAGCTCACTTCTTTTCTTTGAGTTCATTTAGTTTCGATGAGACCTTCCTCCGTCAGTAAGACCTCTTGCCGAAGCCACCTTGCTTCGGTAAGAACTCTTATCGATCTCTCTTTGTTTCAGTCGGGGAGACTTTGCTTGGTCGGTGAGACCTCTCGTCGAGCCACCACTTTCTTTGAGACCTCCCCATGTCAGTAGAACATCTCCCCAAGATCATCATCTTATATCGAAGGCACCATCCTTTCGGTGAGACATTATTCGGTCACCGAGATGTTATAGCAAGGCCCATCTTTTCTCCCTATTGACATATCTTTTTTCTGAGACTTTCACTAGTCACTGAGACATCTCCCCGAGCTTCTACTCTTTGATGAGACCCCTAGCCTTTGACGAGACCTTACAGCAAACTCCTTTCCTTCGTCGACGCTACTTTACTTTGGTGAGACCTCACCCCGTTAGTGAGACTTTACAGCGAAGCCCCCATATACACCGAAGGCATCCCGCTTTGACGATACCTTACTGAGTCAGCAAGACCTCATCTCGATGACAACTACTTTGCCAAGACCCTCAACGGTTGCCAAGACTTCATGCCAAATCCTTCCTTTCTTAGCGAGCTCGGATCCTCTTCGGTGAGACTTCCATGTGTCAGTGAGATGTTATGCCGAAGGAAAAAACTTTAGCGACCGAAATCATTCCCCCCAAAACCACCCTTGTGAAAAATTGTCGGCATGACCTCCCTCCAAGTGGAGAGATACATGAAGACTCATGGTGACCTGAATGTCCTAGCGACGGGTGTATTAAACTAGGTAGAATGCACTGCTAGTCGACAAGACAACAGGAGGGTTTTGTTGATTTTCTTCTCTGATGAGTTTTTTGTGCCAAAGTTGATCGAGGCATGCCTTCCAATAGACCTCCTTGTGAAATATCCTCAGGTGCATGATCTAACCCCTTATGCAAATTCCCCATTTGGCCTTTATGAGCACCTAAAACACAATTTGTCCTACCTGATGATCCCGTAGGTGAAAATTGGGCAACAATGAGTAATAAAGGAAATCATATAAAATTAGTAGAAATTAATTAAGGGAGCTATAGGGTAATGCTCATATCAAGAAGGAGTCTTAACCACATGTGAAAGTTGGCAGCATGTTAAATATTGGTATGTGTTGATAAATATGGAGAAGCTTATATATTGAAAAGGTCAATTAAATATTGCATTAGGCACAAGAGTTTTAGAATCATTATTAGTGTTGTATAGAGTTTGCCACATCATAGTGTGCTCTATTAGGTTGTAAGGTCATTCCATGCTATTCCCATGTGCGAATGTTTTTTTTTTGAAACTAATTGAACTATATCCTATACAACATAAGCATAATCTGTAGAAAGAATGACTGGAAGAATGTGTAAAATCTTTGGATTATTCAAGGAAATATTTCTTCATTTGAATATAGCAAAGGAGCTTCATTCATGCTTAGTGTGGGTCTAAAGAGGAATGTTTTTTAGTACTAAGATAAAGATAGAAAGAGATCAGGATAATCTAAATAGCTAAAGTTGTTGGTTTCATTATAGCACATGTTCTTCTAAGAAAAGGCCATCTTCATTTGAGTACAACACCAGCCAGATCATTATTGAGTAATGCCATTATCCTTTTTCGTGTAACAATGTGTACAAATCTAGATTTTGTATCCACATCAAGCTTAATTTGTACAAAGTATATGGAATTTGCATAGAAAAACAATAATTGGCATGTGCTTTAAAAAAATGAAGCACAAAAGATCTAAACATTCACATGAGTATATATGCAGTGGCAATATTTCATGAAATTTGTTAACAAGAAGCTTGATGACCATAACGGAGGTATGTGTTTTAATTAACAAGTGTTGAATTTTTTATAGGTCTAAAAAAGTTGGGGGTGTCCGTAGCTGCAAAATCATGGTTTTGAGTTGGTTCAGATGTGGAAGAAAGCAGTCTCGCATGTGGCAGATTTTAATTTGGTTCTATTTTTTTGGAAATACTTTGAGGTCCATTCCTATTAAAGTGAAAGGATACATTGAAACTATGCAATACACAAAGGTGGACGTCAAATGGCAGGCTCGTAATAAGTTAAAGTTAAGCTCAAAATTGTGTAATGCTTGGGGTATACTTTTGCAAGTGTTGCATGATCAACAAAAACATAAATTTGGGCTCTTCATTCTATTGGCAGTGTTGTCAAGTAAAAAATATTATAAGCTAAATTATTTTCACAAGTGTTAGTTGATGGATTATTTACAATCAATTATTCATTCTAATTTTTTCCAATAGTACACTTTGAGAAAATTTTGGCTTCAATAGAATTTTAAGAGTTGCAGTGTGTAATATTTTCGCTCTGTTAGTCATTGCTAGCTCAATATTGTGATGAAAATTTGTATTAGCTTGGTGTTTTATGTTTAATGAATTTCTCATAATATCATTATTCATTTCTTTGAATATTGTATAGAGTAGGGGCCTCTGGGTTTTTCACAAATATATTTTATACTTGATTATCTTCATTCTCATTTTCTAGGAAGTGTGTTGTGCACAAGACATTAATCTTATTCACTCAGTTATTGCATCATGGAGTTTTTGCCACCAAATCATAGAGCTTTGTTTTCAATCCAAGAGTGGGAGTTCTCATTCTCCAAAGCTTTGGAAAGAGATCATCTTTCACATATCTTCAATACTGATTGCGAACCAATTTATAAATGTTTGAAGAATTTGATAGGAGAATAAATTTTGCTTCCTTCAACACAAAGACTAAATTTTCCTTCAAATTTAGTTTCAATCTTTGTTTCAAATGTTCTAGATTTGAATCCAAATTATCAGGATATGGTTAAGCTTGCAAACTTAGTGATCCAAGAAGTGTTCCTACAAGAGAACACATTACTTAAGAGCATCTAGAAGTATAATTTCTAGAAAGGAGAAGCATATTTAGATGGGAATTTTCCCAAACACTACCTACATCACAAGGTTAGCTACAAAAAATTTTACACTACACTGAAGATATCATTGGAGTATAATTCATTAAGTCATCTATACAGGGCAAAGCTAGACATCATTTTTAAGTTGGAGATGATATGGTCAGAAGCTTCAAAGAAAAATATCATGCTTTATCATTTTTTTTAACTCATCATTGTCACCATGAAGAAAACTCCAACAACCAAGAGGAAAAAGAAAAATTTGTGGCCAAATCTATAGAATCTCAAGTTGAAGAAAGCAACAAGAAGGCACATCAATTCAAGCTAATCCCATAGGTACCAAATATGAACATAACTATAAATTCACAATCAACACCACCAACACAATAGACCATGCACAAAGGGGAAGGGGTAGATAGCTCATCAGTTGGAAATGTTTGAAAGTAGGACCATTTTGGAGCACTATAGTTATAGCTTATAGTCAACTATTTTTGAATCTACTAATCATGGTATATGAAGCATGAAAATTTTGGAGAAGTTTTGAAGTAGGTTATAATTAGTTGTCTTTGAATATATCAAGCTGATATAGTACAAGGTTCTCTAGGATTTTGATAGAGATGAAATGTGCCTGAAAGAATGATCATGTTGGGAGATGATGTTGTTGATACATCAAGCTAGTGTGGTAAATGTTAACTTAGAGTTTTGACTATAAACTAGAAAGACATTATTATTGTAATATTTTACAATATTATATAAATATATTAAGTCAGCAATATGCCTTTTATTTAAAAAAAAATCCCTCCAAGATTTGAAATTAAATCCCAAAAATAACTTAATGGGGACTAATACAACCAAGGTGGTGTCTTAATCTCGAGGAATGAAGCCTGAGGCACTGACTCCAAAAAAGGGGTCATTTAAGGTGCACTCAAAATCAAGGTCCCAAGCCCTTATGAGGGAAAGTACACCCTAGGTGGTGTCTTAGTCCGGACCCAAAAATTAGGGACACACAGCCAAAATCATTAAATTATCATTTCCCCTTTGATGTTGTTGAGAAGTTGTTGAGATGATTTAGCATTGTTGTCATTGATGTCAAAACCTAGATCTGAAAGGTTGTGCTTTGGATGATATACAAAAATGATCTGTCCTATCTTGTACTATGATGTTACATAGTATGGATGTTATCTTTGATTTGGATATGACAGTACTTATTTTGGGACATTCATGGAAGTCATTCAATGCAGAATAATGAAGACTAAGTTCTTTTGATGTTGAATACTATGCTCAAAGGTTACTCCAAGTAACCTTGCTATCAGGACATTCATGAAGCATGATACAAGTTTTGGTATGTCTCTTTGATTGATACTAAAACTAATGATAATCAAAATTTGGTCCTGGTTGTGGAGTTCCTATCGGCTCTGAAATATATTTCATGTAATTCAAAGTTTTCTATCATTTGATAATTATGTTATGTAATGAATCTAGCCTATGTATGACCTACCTATGGGTCCCTTAGTAATGTGATAAGAAGATCTTTTGTGTGACCTATCTTTTGGGTCTGGTGCTAGCGTGCAAGGCCTTATTGAATATCTCAAATTTGTTCTTTATGTTGACATGTTTTGATGTGATCTAATTCAAATTGTATTTGGCCAACTTGGAAGACTATGAATACATTATGTCTGGCTGACCTAGGAGATTATGATGGCTTGGAATGGTATAAGAAAAGGTTATTTTATTTCGATGAGATGAGAAGACTAGAGTATAATGTATTCAAGTGGATAAGAGGGTGTGAAGGAACAATTAATCTATTTTGCGGAGTTTTTGCGAAGAAGTTGTGCAAAATTTTCTTCATCAGATTTGTTGTAGACAGATATTATGCTTTTAACCATAACTAAATTCATGCATATATAGATGCAATTTCATCAGTTCACTATTTTTAGTTAGACTATTTTATAATCAATTGTATTAAATGGGAAGTGAGCCCATCAACAGTGAGCCTTCTATAAAAATCACTTTAACTAGTGTCACTTTAACTAGTGTCACCTTAACCAGTGTTTTATAATTGACAATTAGCATTCTCCATGGTTTTTCCCTTCTTGGGTTTACACATAAATTTTGGTGTTCATTGTACATGGTGTTGTTATATGCTTTCATGTTCATTTTTGTTAGATGATTATCTAATTGATTTAAGTTTGCTCCAAACTAATTAATGATAAGAAAATTATTTTATGATAACTGATTCACTATCCCTCTCAGTTATACAGGTTGTTCAATAATTGGTATTAGAGATTTGTTCCTTGGAGATAGAGGTTAACTACTTAAGGGATATCTTGGAAATTTGAGTAATGGAAGGAACTTATCACTTTGAGGAAGAACTAGAGATAATCTTAGATGATATGGAAAGCACAAAATTTGAAAATGAAGAATTGAAAGAAAATATCAAGGAGGAAGCTTCTTGTATTGCAAATCTAAGGGAGAAAATATGAAAATTCAAAGCAAGACACAAAGAGGTTAGTCAGAAATTAAAGGAATCAAAGGAAACTGTTGTGGATTTAAAGCTATGGTTGGTAGAATGCAAGAATAAAAAAAATATCAAACATACTATGAAACAAAAAATGGAAGAAAGGAAGAAGACTAAATAAAATCTCAAGGATAAGTTATCAAGTAGAAATCAAAATAAAATGAGAAGTTAGACCAAGATTTAAGAAGGTTAAAAACATAATCAAGAGTATGTGAAAGTAGCATGATTTTGGATCAACTTATGTCCCTAGAGAAATGTTACAAGGATAAGGGAGGACTTGGATTCTCTGGTGAAATTTCAAATTAGGACACTAAGGATGAAGACAAAGAAATTGAAGCTGAAGCAAGATCTGGTGTAACAAGCAAGGTCTAGAACTCTAAAACACCTAAGAGACCTCTAATTAGGCAACGAAATGCTCAAAGGTACTTATCATTTAATGGCTATTATTTTCTATGCAAAAAAATTGGACATAAGGCAGCATAATGTTGAAGCAAGATGGAACCAAGTTTTCAATGCTTTAATTGTCACAAGTTTGGTCACAAAGCAAGTCATTACAGAAGTTAGTTATCTAATTCAGCTAGAAGAAATGGAATGAATAATCTCTTTCATAGTAATTGTTATTTATGTCATGGTTAGGGTCACAAAGCTAATCAATGTAGACCTAGGGTTTACTTAGTTAATTCAGAACAAAGATGTTACAAGTGCAGTCAACCCAGACATTATGCTAACACTTGTAGATATGTTGCTCCAGAAAAGCTTGAAAACAAAATGAAGATTGTTGAATTAGCTGAATCTAAGAAGAAGACCATCATGGTGTGGAAGAAAAGGGAAATGAGTGTGGAGAACTCTTCTATGGTACCAGATCCCAGTATAAGCCCTTCTGAAAAATGAGCCAACTACCTTTGCTCAAGGGGAGTATTGTGATGCATGTCCTGATGGATTTCCACCTCTCCAAAGGAATGTTGATGTGTTTTTTACATGGCTTTGTTTGATATAGGGACATAAGAGTGTAGTATAATTTGTGTGAGTAGATAAGAGGGTGCAAACGAAGAAGCAATATATTTTGCAGAGTTTGTGCGAAGAATTTATCCAAAGTTTATCAAATCTATTGTAGATAGATATTGTGCTCTTAACCATAACTAAATTCATGCATATATAGATTTGCAATTTCATAAGTTCACTTTTTTCAATGAGACTATTTTGTAATCAATTGTATTAATCGAGTAGTGAGCCCACCAACAGTGAGCCTTACTTGTAGTGAGAACTTTGACAATGAGCCTTCTATAAAAATCACCTTAACTAGTGTTTTATAATTGAGAATTAGCATTCTCTGTGATTTTTCCCTTCTTGGGTTTCCACATAAATTTTGGTGTTCATTATGCATGGTGTTGTTATGTTCTTTCATGTTCATTTCTATTAGATGATTATCTAATTGATTTAAGTTTTCTCCAAACTAATTAAAGATAAGAAAATTATTTTATGATAACTGATTCACCCCCCCCTCTCAATTATCTGGATTGTTCAACAGATGTTTGTCAAGATTAGCCATAAAAAGATATAATTCTTTAGGCTTGTGGATGCAAAATAGGACCAATTAAGACAAAAATAGGGATAAACAAAGCAAGTTGAGACCAAACAAGTGCGAAAATGCAAGGGTATGCATTTTCCTACACTACATTTAGCCCCCACATTAGTGAGAGTAGGAACTTGCTTCAATCTCACACTAAAGTAGCCAACCACACAATCAAGCGGGGTTCAAATGTACAAATTATTATGAGATAGGATGACAACAATCAAGAGGGCGGCCAATCCCCTAGGATCAAGATCCTATGAGAAACCAACATAGGCACAAAGGAACATACTTGCAGAAGATATATGAAGCCATAACTAGATCACAAACATGCACCATCAAAGATAGAAAAAGGAAAAAAGAAAAAGAAAATAAAAATGAAATGGATCAAGCTTCGACTGGTCATCCAACATGTTGTGGACTAGGTCTAGGATATTTCTCCAAAAAAGGTTTACAAGTGGAATGCGTTGTCCACTATGCAAACAAAATGCATGCTCACAAGGGCTAGCGAAGCTAGTTGTCCACTAGGTGAGCCCCAAGAGGTCTATATCAAAGTCATAGCCCCATGACTATGATAAATACAAAAGAAAAAATGGAAGCTCACAAGGGCTAGTGAAGCTAGTTGTTCACTAGGTGAGCCCCAGTGGACCATATCGAAGCCATACCTCCATGACTTTAATAAGGTACAAAAAGAAAATGGACACAACTGGAAAGAGGGATATTTGAAGGGATTTTACTAAAGTTCATGTGAGGTCTTAATTTTAGGGGGCACCATTCCTAATGTCTCCAAGAGAGGACCAATTAAAGGATAAAAGATCCACAACTTAGGGAATGCAGTGCATCGCATCACCACTAAGAGGAATAGAATATGTTGAGATAGATCAAGCTCTTGAAGGACATTAATCCCAATGTCACCACAAAGAGAAAAACACATCACATGAACTAAGAAAATGAAAATGAAATCATGCCAATATATGCCCCCACTTTAAAGGAATTGCTAACACCATGTTGTGATAAATTACTTTAAAGTAGCCAAAACATGAAAAATAAAAATGAAAAGAGGGTTTCCACCAAAAAACACATAAGGGAACTATGGATTCAGGGTTAGTATCTATCTTTGTTGCAATAATATTCGAGAGCTCATAATTGTGATCATTCCCCAAATACACATAGAAGTGGAAGAATGACACAAAGAGAGCGAAAACAAAGAAAAACCTTTTGGGTCAACCTGGAAGAGACATAGGGTATCTCAATGCTTTGTGTCATCCCCAAAAGGAAAACACAAGAAAAATATGAAAGGAAAAGAAAAGATAATGAAAATGAAAGGTAAATACCAAAGAAAACAAAAAAATCTTACAAAATATAGAAGAATGAAGGTACAAATAGAGGAATGAACATAGAGAGGAAACTCCAAACAAAACATCATAGGGTATCACATTACACACATGCAATTGGCCAAAAACAAAGTAAAAGGGAAAGCAAGAAGACTAGTAAAGCACATGTGAGTCAACCATGTAGTAGGTCATCTACATCCCAGTCTTGTTTAGTATATACAAAATGCAGATCACTAGCGAGAGGGCCAAATCAAGTGTTGTACTAGGAGAATCACCAAGTTCAACACATGGTGCATCACTTAGTTTAGGAGGATCATCACTGTTGTTATCATTTAAGCTCATGGAAGAGGAAAATAAAAAATTCAACTCATTATGCACTTCCTCATCAATTTTAGTAATTTTTTCCTCATCGTCCAAGTTAACCACAACAGGAGGATGAATAATAATATCCATAGAAGGTGTTGGTGTTGATTGCGTTGGAGCCATTGGAGCTATTGGTTTAGGTAAGGGAATAGGCTCATTGTTTATTGCTTATGTCAAGTTCAATTTTTTATTTTCTATGTATTTCATCTTTTGAGCAATAGCACGACATCTATGCCTATGCTCTCTAGCATTTTTGTTTATTTATTACAGTTTTTAAGTTGCATTTGTGTAGGAGCGGGTTTTTCAACCATAGGTTATTTTTCTTCTTCTAAGGGAAGAACAGAAGGAACCATGGAAGGTTGTTCAACCACTTTCTCTTTGGCTTTATAAATTTGTTTAAGAGGTCAATTAGAACTTGTTTGGTTTTCTCTTGGCCTTTTGTAGGAAATAGGAAAAGGATTTTTTATGGATGGATCTTGGTTAGTCAGAAAGGCTTTAAGCTCAATATTATTTTCAAGGGGTGGAGGTTAGATCATAGGTGGAGGAAAAATTTCAAGGAATAACTTGGTTATGCATTTTGATTTGAAATTTTTGTAGGATAGGAAAAGGAAGTCCTCACGGGGTTTTATAGGTTCCATGGGCTTAGGCCAAAAATAGTCTACAGAAAAATTCCCATGGGAAGATGGAGGTCTAAAGCCACTATGGTTCACAATGAATATTTCATTGCCAACTGGAAAATTTAAGCACTTATGGAAAACAAATGGGACCACATTCATGGAGCTAAGCCATTTGTAGCCTAACTTCACATGAAATTGATCTAAATTAGAGATGATAGAGAATGATACATTTAATTTCCTTGGTCCTTCTTGTAAAGGGAGTGTGAACGAGCCCATCGTAGCACAATAAAAACCATCATTTGTTTTAATCCATACTTTCAGTTTATCATATCTATCTTGAGTGAGTTCACACACATATAAGATTTCTTTTGTGATCACTTCTCTCCACAAATGGGATCAATTAAAATCCTAGGAGTGGGCCTATTATTGATTCTTCCATCTATGTAAAGAGGACCATTAGGTGCATTTTTTATTGTTTCTTCTAAAGAGAAAGTAATGCCAATAAGCATTTTGGTTTGTTGCACATACGAGGCTCAATTTCAATCACTCGTATCATTGTAAAAATAGTAATTTGGTCACTAGTATCCATAGGATTTTTCTCATTATTGTTCATGTTTTCATCCCTCATCTCAACCTTCATCACATCAGGCTTAGTTTCACTAGCCTTAACAAATGAAATATTATGATTGTGCATGGGATTGGTAAAGATTTGTAAGTTTTGGTTGGGAGGAGCTACATATTTATTACTTTTTTCATTCATACCTCCAATTTGGATATGATTAGAATCAATGAGGTCTTGCACAAGATGTTTAAGATGCTTGCACTATTCTATATCATGTCCTTTTTGTTGGTGATAATCACAATAGGCATTGTGTCTGAAGCTTAGAGCTAACTACTTGCTGGGGTCAAGAGTTTGAATGTGAGGTAAGGAAAGCATGTTTTTGTTTAATAGTTGAGTTGGGATGTTTTGAAGTGTGTTAGGTAACAAAGTAAATTGTATTTACGAAGCCCCAAAGATATAAAGATTACTCTTCTTTATAGCATCTACTTGGGTATCAATCTATTGGGTAGGTTGGGAGGTGGAATTTAGTTTAAGGAAACTTTTTTTTTTGTCTTTTGAAAGGTTGGTAGGTGTTTTGGTTTGAAGATTTATACTTTTTAGGATGCGTAGAGGTAGTTTTTGGTTCACAACTACCTACGAATTCCTAATAATATCGAAGGCCAATGCATAAGTGCATGAAGGAAGGGAATTTCATCATGGTAATCTTGTCTCATATTTTTCATTGTAAATTTTCTATGTGAACATATTTTTAAGGTGGGAATTAGGAATCTTCACACTAATTTGGGAATAAAGCGATTGGTAACAAGAAATAAAGTTAGTGACTTTCTCACTCTCATTTTACTTACATCTCATCAAATTGGCTAATGTCATTTCATGAACCATATGCACTTGGAAATGATTAATAAAGGCTTCAATGAGTTCATTAAATCAACAAATTGAGTTATTCAGTAATACAGAAAACTAGTCCAAGGCAACATCTTTCAAGGATCAGTGAAAAATCCTAGCCAAAAGTTTGTCCTCAAGGATAAAGTCACTACAAAAAGTAGTGAAGGCATTAACATGATTAGTAGGATCTCCCTTTCAGGACTTCATATTTCTCAAATCTAGGGATCTCTATACCTTGTGGCATTGAAGTTCTTAATATCTCCAAAGATAGTGGGTTGCTTTTGACATAGTATGAAGGTGGACCATTTTGATTTTGATTTATGGTGGAAACTTGATGTTGAATGGATGAAAGGCTTTGTAAAATGTTGTTAATTATAGAATCATTGTGTGTGTGTTTTGACATGGAGGTGAATATGGTGAAAGTGTGTATTTATTGGAAGGATAAGTGAACATATTGGTTGCGGGAGGAGATATAAGGTTAGATGCCACATAAGTATAAGGGACACTAGTGGAAATTTTCAAGGTAGGAAAGATATTGCTAGTTGGTTGCACCATTGTGGTCACTTGAGGATTGGTATAGGTAGGAATGGAGGTTATGGTTGAATGGGGATGAGTTTGATTTCCTCCTTAGATTTGCACACTATTTGATTTTTGAGCACCATCAGTGGTGGGAGGAAGATGTTTTCGAAAGACTTGAGCTATGTTATGCACAACTTGTAGTCCTTCATCACTTTTCATCATGTAGGGAATATTATCTATGGAAAGTATAAAAGTTTTGGAAATATTTTCAGTACTCACATTATCATGTAAATGAGCTAGGTCTTCATGCATTTTCATTATGTTCTCTTGAGGGGTATGATCAACCATTGTTCGAACACTTGGAATAGCCCTTGTATGTAAGGTAGGAATAGAAAAAGAGGTATCAAAGGTATGGTCCATGCCCAATGAACTAGTACCAACACTAGAAGTAAGAGAGCTAGATAACCCAAGATCCACAATGAGTATTTCATCATGGGATGCCATGAGTCTCACACTACATCTAACCAGAGTATTGACAATAGGACACCAAATAGTACAATTCATGCAAGGGATAAACCAAAGAAAGTCTAATGGACACAATATCCTATGCTTACAATTACACTTGAGATGAAAAAATTATAATAAAAAGAACTTTGCAAACTGTAACAAAAAACTAAAAGCAATAAACAAAAGCATAGAGAATCAATGGGTATGTGCACGATCATGATGGGCCAAAAAGTGGTGATATGTAACTGATATGATGGCCCATGTGGCTAATGACTTTTTTTTTTACCCAAAATTGATGAAATAAAAAGAGTTTTTAAAGGAGATTCTTAGATTTCCACCAATATAAATTATGCTTTACTTTGAATTTAATAAATTATTATTATTCATTTTCTACTTGAATTACAACTTAAAACCTGATTGATAGGTTGATTGAAAAACATTTATAGCTTTCAAATGATATCACATTTTTTGAATCTGAAACATGTGTCACATTCTATGCTTCACATACTATAGGATTAAAACAAGTAATATATGAATTTTATAAATTTTTGACCAAGTTAAGGTGGTCAAACATATGAGTTTTTATATTTTTTAAAAATTTGTAATAAAAAAATCATAATTAATTATTTACTCAGAAAAAAATATGAAAAAAATATGCATCACATCAAGACGAGTCATCTACTTATATCTAAAATCTTATAAAAAATTATTATCATTTTATTGTGGTTAGGGTGGTCAGACGGACACCTACTTATTTTTTGAAATTTAAGTACGCATTGAAATTTCTAATTTTCACCAAATGGATTTTTTTTAAAAATAAACTTAGCAGTTTAAAAACTACATTCAATTTTCTATAGATTCTCTTGTTATATATTTTTTAAATAATATAGATAAATTATTCAATTTTTTATGTCAAGTTGCCTAACTTTGATTTTTCTAAATTTTTTGCCACTTAAGGGCCTGTTTTTTCCATGATGATCCTACACATACCCCCATTTCAAATTATAAAAGCTGTAAAGTCAAAGTCAACATGGACAAGATGCCAGTTAGGGTGTCTTGGTCCTATTAGTGAGATTTTGAAGTTCAAGAAAGTGAGACAAAAAGAAAATAGCACAGATAGGGTTCTAAGCTAAAAACCCAAAGAAGGACTAAGATGGTAGTAAGGGCATTTTAGTCCTAGTTAAGGTTTTTCTTATAAAAAAGAAAAATTTGGATTGTTTAATATAGTGTTCACAGGTTGCCTAGCTAGGGACTTGATGTTGAGAAATAGAAAACTAGGTAAATGAATGCAAAAAAGTAACTAATGACAAGCAATTGAATGCAAAGTTGAATGCAATTTTTTGAATATTGAGTGCAATAACAATGTTTCTAAATGCAATTAGGATGATTGAGAATTCACATTTTAGTTTTTCAATGAGATAAAATGATGCAAGAAAGAAAAAATGCAACCTATATGCGCATTCACTAATGGAAATATAAGAAACCCCAGATGCACTTTCACTAATGCAAGATGCAATGCAAGAATGAATGCAACCTAGATCTAGGACTTTAATGAACTCCATATCAGAAAAATGAATGAATACATGTTCAAAAATGTTGGGTTCACCAAAATGAAAAATATGAAAAATGAGTGATGTTGTTGCACCACTATTCTCCAATTGTCACTCAAATATGTCCTAGGATCCCAAATTGGATTGACTATCAACCTCAAAGGTGAGTCAATTCTCAACAAGGAAGACCTTGAGGGGATTCTTTAGGCTTTTATGGGTTCACCACCAAGCGAAAGCTTGGAAAAGACACTTTAACATTCAACTTACAAAACCTAGTAATGAAAGCCAAATAATGAATGAAAATTATGAAATTAAGCAATAGCAAGTTAGGGTATATGTACCTAGGAAGTCTGGAAATGTGATGAGGATTCTGGAAATGCAAAATTGTTGTCAAAATATGCTAGGGAGGAATAATATGCCCTTATTGTTGACTTAGTTCCATTGTTTTTTGAGGGAAATGAAGAATCTTCAAATGTTAGAACATAAGTTGAAAGAATCTAGATGAAAAATTCCACTTGGAGAACTAAGATGCCCTAGGTGGCAACATAGTTCCAATCTGAATTTCTAAAATCTTTGAAAGTGATCTTGAGGTTTAATGTTTGCACTTCTTTCTTCTCTGATCTCAGGTTCTAAAACTTTTAAATCTGGCCTGTAGGTGAGTTTCCATGAAGATGGAAACTTTGCAATGCAACTTTACAACTTTACAACTTTTCACTTCAAATGATATTCAAGTCTTCAACCTAAATCTACAAACACAAACATGCAAGAGAGGAAAAACTTGTTGATTGTTAGTAAATGGGGGTTTCCTTGGTCAAACCCCTTGTTGGTAATTAAACCTTTGAATAAAATGAAATAATACAAGGAAATAATGAATGAACAACATGCAATGTTACAACTCACCAAACCCTTGTAATGAAATCTACAAACTTGTGTGAAATGACTAGCTTGAATGTAGATCTTGAAATGCTTGAATGCTTGATAGATATTGACTTGAATTGCTTGCTTGAATCAAAACCCTACATCACAAATGTTAGCTCAAAAATACACATGATGCAAGAATATCTTTGACATGATTCTTGAATCTTGGTGATGGTTCCAAATGCTTGATGAATAGCTCTTGAATTCTCTTGTGAAATTAATTATTCTATGATGAATGCTCTCACAAAAAGTATTGTATTCTTGGATGATAAAATGAATGAAAGAACCTTGTATTTATACTTATCCATGCTTAATATCCCAAAATTACACCACACCAAGCTGACATATGAATTCATTAATTGAAGTAGGCTAAATCCTACCAAGATTTGAAATTAAATCCCAAAAATAACTTAAGGGGGACTAAGATGCCCGAGTTGGTGTCTTATTCCCAAGGCATGGAGCTTGGGGCATAAACTCCAAAAAGGGGACCATTTATGGTGCACTCAAAATCTGGGTCCCAGGACCTTTGGAGGACAAAGACATCCTAGGAGGTGTCTTAGTCCTGACCCAAAAATTAGGGACACACAACCAAAATCATTAAATTGTCATTTCCCCTTTGATTTTTTTCAAGATTAGCCATAAAAATATATAATTCATTAGGCTAGTGGATGCAAAATATGACCAATTAAGACATAAATAGGGATAAACAAAGCAAGGTGTGCCCAAACAAGTGTGAAAATGCAAGGGTGTGCATTTTCCTACACTACACTTTTATTTTTAAGTTTACAAAGCATGAGATCGTCCATCATTTTTGGTCCAATTGGTGTTCCTCTTTTTCTAGATGATGCAAGTTTTGACTTTTTTAGTAATACTTGTACTACCATGACAACATACAACTCTATGTCTAGTTTGATTTCCAAGATTAAAAAATATAAATTAATGGATAATATTTTTTATTTAAAAGCAATGAATATCTAATCAAAATATATATCCATTATGTTTTGATTAGATTAAAATCAAGAAGGTCCCATACCCACTACAAAGCAACCATTGAGGTAAGAGAGGAGACTCATAAAAAGTGAGATAATAGTAAAAATAAGAGTGAGAATCATCAGTAGTGAGCCTAGAAAGAACAATATAACCATTCTTTTGAACAAAGATTGAAATCAGTAACATAAACCAACTATAACAAAATAGACGCAACAACTACAAATAGCACAAGAAACATAACACTCCTTAGAAAGGAAAAAACTAAAAAAATCCTTTAGCTTAGAAAACAAGCAATCATTACCAAATGAGGTGGGATCAAGAACCCAAAGCCTCCTACCAAGAAAAATAGGAGAAGGAAAGAAAGGGAAGAAAGAAAACAAAACCCAAACCCCCAATAGAGGGTTCTATCACTAGAAAAAAGGGAAGAACAACACCACCCACAAGGTGAGCAACCAAACTCTAAAACAAAGAGTAGCAAAACTCTGCAAGAAGAGATTAGAACCTAGGTAGTTAGAACCCTAGCAAAAAGTGAAACTAGTCTAAACTAGAAGACTATAGTCCTTAGAGGCAACTAACATGAATGAGGAACATCCCACCCAAAGCTAGCTAAGAAAAACCTTAAGCTAGAATGCTAGATAAAAGTTCCACCATAAAATGTACCCCTTTAGGAACCAACAAAACCCATGCTTCAAGCAAAAACAACCTCAAGAAAATAAAAATCATGAGGATCATAAGGACCATCAATGAAGATGGAACATTTGAGCATCAAACAAAACATCACAATGAAAATAACGTAGAAAGAACAAGGGAAATAACTCTCCTACTTCACCCCAACCTCATCCACAAGCACAAGCTCCATCACATCGTACAAATAGGTTGGAATAAGAGTAACAATAAATTTCTTATAGAAACAAGGGGATAGGATTACATCAATACCCACAGAAATAGGGCTTTCTACAAAAACAAAAGTAGTCAAGACATCTCGTACCACACACCAAGTAGAAAACCAACCTAAAAAAACCTTTGTGTAGAAATTGGACAAAATGCACCAAACTTTCAATAGTCCCTAACTCTATGGGAGAAAAACACATGACCTTCAAAGAAACAAGGAAAGAACCTTGGAGCCACCTCTTAAGAGATCCAAAAATCACAAAGCCATCTAAAGGGAAAACAACAACCAACGCCACAAAAAATGGCAACACCTTCATTCTTAGGTTCAACATAAAGCATAGAACCTCCTCCACACCAGTGATTGTCTCCCTCCAAGCAAGGGAAAGGGAAAAGAAAAAAATAGGGAAAAGTCAACATGAAAGACCTTTTCGAGGAAACACAAACCCCTTAGAACCACTCATGTAGGAACAATGAAACGCTTTCAAGCTAGACTCACCAACTAGGTTAGACACAAAAGCACAAACCAAGTGGAGACTTAAATATCTTCCTTCCCAAGTCAACAACAACACCCTAGTAGTCTGTAAGACTATAAAAGAGTAAGCAGGTAACAAAAAAAGGGAAAAGAAGATTCAAGAAAGGAAAAACAAGGAACAAAAACCACTCGACCCTTCCAACAACTAGAGAAGAAAAATGGTCCGTTGTAGTAGCTCCTTTAAAAACCCAAATGCAACACTTGGAAATGATTCCTTGACCAACCTAGAAATCTTGGAGACAATAGAATAAAGAAAAGGTAGGCGTAGAGAAACTTTCCACCCCTCCATTTAGCCACAAGAGTTGAACGCCCATTATGGGTAGAACAGGGATAAGAATTGTCCTCATATGGAAGCAACAACATAGCCACACTAACCAAAGGCAAAGATGACCATGGAAAAAGAAGCTTGACACCCAGCAAGAAAGAGGCCAATGACTTGGAGGAGAACCTACAAAGGCCACTAAAGCCGCAACCAACAAAATGAAATCTCGAATATAAAACTAGGATGCCAACAAAAAAATTTCCTTTACAAACATCTAGCTTTAGCGACCCATGTTACATTTTGCAAATCACAAAGAACATTAACCAAGCACACAAAACGAATTTGCATAGAAACCAACTTCATTGTAATTAATCAAATACAAATTTACAAATATATAGCCTGTATAGGAGAAGAATCCTAGGAAGAAAATCAAGGAATAAAGAAGAAACAAGGATTTGTTTCCTTTGTTAGCTTACGTTAAAAGTAAGCAACAATAGTTCACAACTATTAAACAAAAAATATCAATAGTTCACAGTTGTTTAAAAAGAAATAGCTATTGGTTATTCTAACAACCCCCCTTAAGCCTAATTAAGGAGACAAAAACCTAAAGAGAGGAAATAGGAAAAAGGGAGAACCTTGTGTGAACAAAACCCCCCCTTAAATCTAACTAAGGAGATAAAAGCCTATATAGCCAACAAATATGGGTCCTGGCATCAAGGCCATTTAGGTACCCATATACATATAAATTCCCCCCACAAATATAGAGAGAATATAAGAGGACTAAGTAGCCCCTACAAGAATATCCAATCGTAGATGCTTGAAATTGGATGGAGAATATAGTCCATGATTGTCAAACAATGCTCCTCCCCTTAGGAAGAAACAAAACAAAAGGTGAATGCAATCTATCTCCCAAGTCTTCAATGGAATATGTAGGAAGAAAGTGCAAAATGTATGAAGCCTTTGAAGTTGGCTTAAGTATCCCCATTTCAATACTGAAAGTAGTCACAATCAAATCAGGCATTCTAGGCCATAGTTTTGAAGATGACAAATCAAAATCTTCTAGAGACTGATATAGAGCATAATCCAAAGACAATGATGGTTTGACAATAGTTGTGCAATGGCTATCATCAAAGAGAAAAGATAACCCATCAAATGTGTCCTCCAAATCTGAAATATGTGTCTCCATAAACAAGTTTGAAACTCCTATCAAGAGATCATCCAGAAAGTTGAATCAGGAAGACTTTGGATACCCTACTGCAAAAAATCATTGGAAGCTTTTGAAGAAGCAACACAAAACTTGGAAGTAGTAGCAAATGCAAGGAAAAAAGAGTGGTCCTCAAAAAGAAGACATATATCCTCAATAGTTTCATCTAGATCCGAAATGAGGGATTCTACAAACAAAAAAGAAATGTATGGTAGAAGTTGGTCCCAATGGACTGAATCCAAAAGACATAAATGATCCCATTGAAATGGATCATTGAGGGCTCTCAAAGAAGCATTGTTGGAATCTACAGGTGTTGTTGATGGGGAATTAGTGAACCGATCATCCATACAAGATGTGTCCACATTAGATGAGGAAGCATAAGTCTCAATATCATCAATAGCCTGGTTTGCACTCAATGTGCTCTATGTGATGTAGAGTATCTTCAAAAATAGTAAGACATATTAGTCCATATACTATGTGATTATTATTAAACCATGCATTCTTTTCATCATAGGCACTTGGCTCAAGAATGAGTCTAAGGAGATAGGGTAGTAGATCTTGCTCAAGGCAATGACTCTTTATCTCCTTTTTCCAAGACAAAAAGTTCTCTAAAGTTAGCCTAATAATAGAATAACGAAAATGGTGTTTAAGAAACATGATTAACTCCTAAATGGAACTTTATCTTCAGCAGTTTGTGATTACAAAGTGCATGTATAATCCCCCAATAATAAATGCGGGAAGCATAAAACTTATCCTTCGAATGCAAAAAAAATTTGACTCCTTCAATGAAGAGATCGAAGCTGTTGAAAAATTTGTGCCCTCCGAGAACAAAAAAACATCTCATTCAACATCAAACGCCGCCATCTGGAGTGAATACAGGTCTGTTGCTTTTCCAATCGCTGATCCAGATCTCTCGCAACCTTCCAAAAATACAAACAATGCCCTCAAGAAGGAAAATCATGCCGCCAAAATGCAAATCACGGCAGCAAAAGAGCTGATCGGGTTGTGAAGGACCATAATCCTTCGCGTGGGCTTACATTTGTGCATATTGATAGCCCATACGCAAGGGCAAGGATAATGGAACATAGCAATGATGTTGCTAAATCGTGCTTTCACATGCCCTCTCAGCTTCACGTCTGCTCCAATCACCGAAATCGCTATGTTTGGAATCATGTACTCTGTCTTTGGTGTCTATATTGCACCAAACAGATTCTTCACGGGTGGATTGATTGAGGTGCTATATGATCCTCCCCCACAATCGCATATGCAAGGCCTCTTAATACTATAGATGTCTTCAGTCAAGGGTTATAAGGCCTGTGCAATCTATTGTGCAACCTCAAGCACGGCTACTAAGGCCGCCACTTCAAATCCCGAGCCCTCTTCCCATCAAGAATACCGTTAGGAAATAATGACTATAGAGAATCATGGGCATGAAAAGGCTCCAAACCATGGCTATGTGACCAGGTCGATTTGGATTTCCTTAATCGATTCGGGCATTGATTTCCTTGCACAGGCTCAACACTGGCTTCCACACTTCAAAAAAAAACTCAAAACTGCACATGGACTGATGAGTAGAGCAACACACCAAAGAGGTATAGCGGAGATATAAGAGTCTATGTGCAATGAATACAAGAAATGCAGTAGTGAAGATAGAGGCACAACAATGAAACCATGGCAAGCTGCAAAGTTTTCCTCTTCACAAGAACTCTACGCCACTTTTGATGAGGAGGCCTTGAGCCAAGGAAAACAACCACCGTGCAAGAAAAACTAAGAGGTCAATGGAAATGTGGGGATTTAAATGCTGGAGTGATCAGGCTGCGTGTGGTTACAAAATGCCAAAGATACATGACTATGGCGTGAGCTTTGAATAAACAAATTGACCTTTGCAGATCGATGGTGCCCGACGCAAATATCAATACAGGTCGTTAAAATGTCCTATGATACCTTGATGAATGAGATCTCAGATATCTTTTAAAACTGCCTCCAACATCTTTAGCAGAGGTTATGGATGCAGAGATTGCCCGACACCTCAAATTAGACCACAGAATTCAACAAGGGTGGGGTCGATTCCTTCTTGCTGTGTGTAGGATGTAATGTCCCCGTTTTGGAGGTAGTTTGATTTAATTAATTTAATTATTTAAGTTGTCCAAAATAATGATTATTTTATGAGGATGACTAATTAGTTATTTTAATTAAATTAAAAGTGATATTAAGTTAATTAATTATAAGGTTATCAAATAAATACAAATTATAAGGTGACCTTATATTTAATTAATTTAATAAACTGACTTGATTTTAAAATATTTTATAAAGTCACTTAATAGATAAATAAAATAATGTTCTAGAAGTTTTTGGAGAAAGTGGAGAAAAATAATAAATAGGCATCCTGGGCTTCATTCTTAGTAGGCAGATTTGGATGTTGTCATTGTTGTCTCATCTTGTGGAGCCTAGGGTTTCTGTAGATTACTTCATTGTCATAGGAAACGAAAACTTCCTATTGATAGCAATTTTGAGGGTGTGAAATATTACTTGAATTATTGCAGCTGGTAGAAAGTTACTTCAGACTTTCTATTTGTGCGTCATTGTGAAATATATTTGAGTACAATAGTTGATGTATTATTGTACTTTCTGAATAAGGGTTTGGATTCAACATAGCAGCTGAGGTATTGCTGGGTTGATTACTTTATTGAGCAAAATTTCATGACTTTTGGCCAAATTTTAGTTGTATCGATTTGAAGAAATCTATTGGTGAAATTTGGAGACATTTTGATGTTTTCTTCATTCCTTTGATGGTCAATTTGCATCATGTATATTCATATTTTTATATCAGATATTCTAGAATTCTGATATTTTACTTCAGACTTCATTAGTTTGCATTTTTGATGCTAAAGTCTTGCATGATATGACTTGGAGTTTAATTGGAGGCATTTGTGGATTGGGACTTCATTATTCTAGAGTTCGATTTCATCTTACTTTATTACCAGCAGTCTGATATTCATTTTCAGACTTTTTGCATCAACACTTGGAGTCCATGTTTTCACTCTTGGGGGCTCAATCTTTCATTAAACTCACCTTTCACTTGGAGCGCTTGATTCTTCAAGGGTTGGAGATCATTTTGGGAGCTTGAGGAGACCATTAGTAGTTGACATATATTAATTTTTTGAGGTCTGCTAGAACAGAGGCGAATTGGGCTGGGAAGCTCAAATAAATTCATAAAAAATCATACACTTGTCTTTGGCTTATGGGTATTGGAGCAATCGATTTCTAGAGGATGGACAATGATGTTTGGTGATCAAAATCAAAGGTTGCAGCTGCTATTATTTTATTTTTGAAGTCTGAAATCTCCAGCAAGGGCGGCTAGGGCTGAGACATCATCCATCACTCACAAGGTGCTCTCATCCTTTATTCTTGTTTGCTACTTTATCTCCAATCCAAGGCAATTTCAAATACCAGGTTTGTACATTTTCATAGTTGCATTGATCATATGATATCATTAGTATTGATGTTGTAGATGTCCATTTGCTTCAGACTTTGCATTGTACTTATTTCATGAACACAAGCCAAGAGTCTTGGCGTCTACATATCCTATTGTATTCAGAGATTGTATATAATAAAGGAGTAATGAGTTGCAGGTCTATCATTGGAAGATATATCCATGTTCATGTTGATAGAAGTTTGCATGTCAAGTGTTTGGAAAAATGCCAATAGGCTGTAGATGTTATTATCAGCATAGTAGTTGCATACCAACTGTTTGACAAAATACCAGTTGGCTGTAGGTGATCATTTTTCATGATTAGAACTCATATATGCATTCAATATTGTCAAAATAAGTTGCACATTCATGTTAGGTCATTGTTTAGGCAATTTAGAGTCATTTGCAAACATTCTTATTGATGCTAATTGAAGAAAAGTGCCTTAGGAGCAATCTAAAATGTTATATCAGTCATATGACCCTTGTATGCAAAGTGTTTGACAAAATTTTCAAGGCCAAAAATTAGAAGTTTTCAATCAGATTTGACCAGGGTCATTACAGTGGTATGAGAGTGGTTTCCTGCCATCTTTTGGGTCAAAAATTGTCTTCATTTATGCAAAGTGACAGGACCAAGAGATATACAGCTAGAGAACAAAGGAAACAAACACAGTGGCCACCACAACCTGAACATGACACTTTCTCAGCAATTGTTGCAACAAGATACCAAGAGATTGGTGACACCATGGAGAAAAGAAGAGAAGATGATCCTCCTAGAAATGAAAGGAGGAATAGAGATAGAGGAGAAGAATTGTTGGAAAGAATGGCCCAAGCATTTGAAGGATTTTCAGCTTCCTTGCAACAGCAAATTCAACAAAATAGAGTTATTTTAGAAAATAGAACAAGGAATAATAGGGATCAAGATGAGGATGGAAGTGTAGATGGATTGAGGAGAGGGCAAAGAACCACTTCCCATACTGCTGATAGGCCATCACGACCTACCTTCTTAACGAAAGAGCGGGTTGCAGAAGAGAATGTGGAAGATGTTGAAGAGCCTACCTTTGCTGATGCATATATGGCTGCTCATGATGAATGGCAACTATTGACACCAGAATCCTGATAACTCATGCATTTTAATCGTTTTTTGCAAATAAGGATGGACTACTACAGGTCTTGATAGGAGAGGAGACCTAGGAATCAAAATAAGGGTCTCAAGCAGGCTACTAATAAGCTTACATTACCTATGTTTGATGGAAGTGGCAAATCTACAGCACAGTCATGGATTCATAAGTTGGATACTTTTTTGGCTCTTTGACCCATGACAGAAGAGGAAGCCATCAAGTATGCCACTTTGCATTTGGAGGGTACAACGCACGAATGGTGGTATCATGGGTTAGTTACATTGCAGCATAATCAGATCACATCTTATCAGGAGTTTATGGATAGATTGGTGGAATGTTTTCACAAGAAAGACCCATAATCATACTTCAGAGATTTTGCTCAACTCAAGCAAGTCGGGAGTTTGGAGAACTACATTGGGGACTTTTAGAGATTGTCAGTAATGGTTCTCAACATCTCAGAGAGACGACTGGTGATGTTATTTATGGAGGGCTTATTGGAGCCTATGAGAGGATGGATTAAATCCTTTGATCCTCCTACTCTTCAAGAGGCAATGAAGAAGGATAGGAGCATGAGTTTGCAGCACCAAAGAACAAGAACTTGCATAAGGAAATCCCTTCGACAAGCAATGAGACTCCTCAACAATCAGACAAGAAAAAGAAATCAGCACCTATGATGGATGAGGAGACACAAGAAGAATTGAGGAAGAGGAAATTATGCTATTGGTACAAGGAGCCTTACAACAAGGATCATGATTTCCCTTTGAGGTCTAAGGGCAAGGCAAACCATTTCATGTGGGCATACTTTGAGGACTCCGATTCTGATGATGTGGATCAGCAGGTTGCTTTAGAACTTGATCAGGATGAAAAGAATTTTGCTCCCATGGCATATATTGCCAATGTTCAGGATGAGACTACATTCAGGTTTAGAGGGATAGTTGATGGACAACGTTGCATCGCTATGCTTGATACTAGTGCGACACATAACTTTATTAATGGAGATTTTGTAGCTCGGTGCAGACTTCAAGTTGAGGATTTTAATGGATTCAGAGTTTGAGTTGTAGATGGATATACTCTTGCATGCACCAGGAGGGTTGCTAATCTCACCTTGAAATTGAACAACTATGAGTTACATTCAAATTTTTATGTGGTCAACATGGGAGAGATGGACATAGTTTTGGGAATGAAGTGGCTTCAGGACTTGGGAGTATTTACCCTCGATGTACCTAAGATGGAAATGTCTTTTGAGGTTGATGGTAGGAGGCATGTATTGAGGGGTATTACAGGTGGTGGTTTGCATTCTATCAAAGGGCTGGACAGTAAGAGAAAGGAGAAGGTGATTCAAGAGAAACATGAGATAATTTTCAATCCATTGTTCGAGGTGGAAGCCGCTTGGTCATATGAAAATCCACTCTATGGCTTGGATGATGATAGCTCTCTTGATTCCAGTTTTGAGATGAGCATTGTTGATAGCATTTGTGATCCTACTAGTGCATCGAGATTGCAAACGAAACT
Source organism: Sequoia sempervirens (assembly GCA_007258455.2). Lineage (NCBI taxonomy): Eukaryota > Viridiplantae > Streptophyta > Pinopsida > Cupressales > Cupressaceae > Sequoia > Sequoia sempervirens. The sequence continues at coordinate 12,318,626 of VDFB02168118.1, forward strand.
CACAGAGGAGATTTCAGAGGTGTACATGGTGAGGAATGCTTACAGCTTCATTTTTTATTCTCATGTACATGACCTATTCATGATGCACAATTCAGGAATGCATGTGATGGATAGTTTGGATGATAGTTTATCTTGTACAAAGTTCAGAGGCAAGGATGATCAGTCTCTTGGCTTGCTTCCACTTGAGGCCTATACTTCTGCGACACTTGGTGATGGTAGTGAGTTGGTATGACAGATTGAGTTTGAGCAAATGTTGCAGGAGTTGTTTGGTGATGACAGGGACATTATGCAGTTCTTCTTGTGGGATCCAGGTGGTAAGTTGCTTGAGGACAAGCAATTTCAGGAGGGGCGGACTGTAATGTCCCTATTTTGGAGGTAGTTTGATTTAATTAATTTAATTAATTAAGTTGTCCAAAATAATGATTATTTTATGAGGATGACTAATTAGTTATTTTAATTAAATTAAAAGTGGTATTAAGTTAATTAATTATAAGGTTATCAAGTAAATAAAAATTATAAGGTGGCCTTATATTTAATTAATTTAATAAAGTGACTTGATTTAAAATATTTTATAAAGTCACTTAATAGATAAAATAAAATAATGTTCTAGAAGTTTCTAGAGAAAGTGGAGAAACAGAATAAATAGGCATCCTAGTCTTCATTCTTGGTAGGCAGATTTGGATGTTGTTGTTGTTGTTGTCTCATCTTGTGGAGCCTAGGATTTCTGCAGATTACTTCCTTGTCATAGGAAACGAACACTTCCTATTGATAGCAATTTTGAGGGTGTGAAATATCACTTGAATTATTGCAGCTGGGAGAAAGTTACTTCAGACTTTCTATTTGTGTGTCATTGTGAAATATATTTGAGTACAATAGTTGCTGTATGATTATACTTTCTGAATAAGGGTTTGGATTCAACACAGTAGCTGAGGTATTGCTGGGATGATTACTTTATTGAGCAAAATTTCATGCCTTTTGGCCAAATTTTAGTTGTATCAATTTGAAGAAATCTATTGGTGAAATTTGGAGACATTTTGATGTTTTCTTCATTCCTTTGATGGTCAATTTGCATCATGTATATTCAAAATTTTATATCAAATATTCTAGAATTCTGACATTTTACTTCAGACTTCATTAGTTTGCATTTTTGATGCTAAAGTCTTGGATGATATGACTTGTAGTTTAATTGGAGGCATTTGTGGATTGGGACTTCATTATTCTAGAGTTCAATTTCATCTTACTTTATTACCAACAGTCTGATATTCATTTTCAGACTTTTTGCATCAGCACTTGGAGTCCACATTTTCACTCTTGGGGGCTCAATCTATCATTAAACTCACCTTTCACTTGGAGCGCTTGATTCTTCAAGGGTTGGAGATCATTTTGGGAGCTTGAGGAGACCATTAGTAGCTGACATATATTAATTTTTTGAGGTCTGCTAGAACAAGGGAAAATTGAGTTGGGAAGCTCAAATAAATTCATAAAAAATCATACACTTGTCTTTGGCTTATGGGTATTGGAGCAATCAATTTCTAGAGGATGGACAATGATGTTTGGTGATCAAAATCAGAGGTTGCAGCTGCTATTATTTTATTTTTGAAGTCTGAAATCTCCAGCAAGGGCGGCTAGGGCTAAGACATCATCCATCACTCATAATGTGCTCTCATCCTTTATTCTTGTTTGCTACTTCATCTCCAATCCAAGGCGATTTCAAATACCAGGTTTCCATGTACATTTGCATAGTTGCATTGATCATATGATATCATTAGTATTGCTGTTGTAGATGTCCATTTGCTTCAAACTTTGCATTGTACTTGTTTCATGAACACAAGCCAAGAGTCTTGGCATCTACATATCCTATTGTATTCAGAGATTGCATATAATAAAGGAGTAATGAGTTGCAGGTCTATCATTGGACGATATGTCCATGTTCATGTTGATAGAAGTTTACATGTCAAGTGTTTGGAAAAATGCCAATAGGCTGTAGATGTTATTATCAGCATAGTAGTTGCATACCAACTGTTTGAAAAAATACCATTTGGTTGTAGGTGTTCATTTTTCATGATTAGAACTCATATATGCATTCAATATTGTCAAAATAAGTTGCACATTCATGTTAGGTCATTGTTTAGGAAATTTAGAGTCATTTGCAAACATTCTTATTGATGCTAAGTGAAGGAAAGTGCCTTAGGAGCAATCTGAAATGTTATATTAGTCATATGACCCTTGTATGCAAAGTGTTTGACAAAATTTCCAAGGCCAAAAATCAGAAGTTTTCAATTAGATTTGAGCAGGTTCATTACATAGGATGACTCCAAACAACATCTAAAAAAAATCTTTAAAGATGCCTAACCATTTTCCTACGATTGCACACAACAATAGAATCTCACATAATACAATAATGTTCAATGGTTTCGCATAGGCCTGAAAATGTCTTTGACTACTCTAATACCATGTTGCATTCTGCAGATCACAAAGAACATTAACCAAGCACACAAAATGAATTTTCATAGAAATTGACTTCATTGTAATTAATGAAATGAAAATTTACAAATATATAGGCTCCATAAGAGAAGAATCCCAGAAGGAAAATCAGGAGGAAAACAAGGGAATAAAGAGGAAACAAGGAGTTGTTTCCTTTGTTAGCTTACGTTAAAAGTAAGCAATAGCAGTTCATAGCTGTTAAAAAAGAAATATCAGCAGTTCATAGCTATATAATAAGAAATATATGTTGGTTAAGCTAACAACTCAAGCCACATGTACATAATAGAAACAACTAAAGAACCCTCATGCTCATCATCAAGATTTGCATCACCATCTCCCTCAGGTTCTTCAAAAATCAAACTTGCGTCTCCGCTCCAATTCCCACCCATTACAGGATTTTAAATTGCATAAAAATAATAATATCCATTATGTTTAGATATAATATTTAATAGTCAATTAATTCCACTATAGTAGGCTAGAAATTGATGTGTTTCATAAAAATATTATCTACCTTTTTTATTAGGTTTAGATCCACAAATCTAAGCCGGTATGAATTTTTAAACGGTCTTTTTATTTTTATGAAATGTCTAGTTATTTTATTAAATGCATTTATCCTAACAATTCTTCCTCTTAATGTGGATCTAACTTCATGCACTTACCCTTACGTCTAGTGTTATGTTATTTATTTTATGTGTTTGATAATTTTATTGTTAATATTATTGATTGCATACTTATCAATGTTTGTTTTAGACTTTTAAATGGTTAATATCATGTTTCTTTAATCATTTTTGTACAATTAATTATATACCTTCACTATTTTAGTTCATTGGTTTTTTAACAAAAAAATTGCCTCCCTGAGCTTAGTAGTTGTTGCATTCAAAGAAACCTCAAAATCTAGGAAGAATATCTCTTCTATTACTAAATCTTCTTTGTCAAAAGGCTTCTTTGAAGTTCACAAGATTCATTCCTTTGCTTCTTGTTGAAGCCTCCACCATGTTGTTAGTAACTAGTTTTTGTAATATTATATTCAAAACTAATCCAAGTTTACTACTTTTTCGGTGTAACTTACTTCAATCTAGTCCTTGTCTTGCTTGAAAAATCTATTAAAAACATATGTTTTGTAGCCTTGAATTGAATTTGGTAAAAACTGTTAAATTCAAAATAATTCCTTCAAAACAACTTCAAATCTCTTTAAATTTGGAATGTAACTTCTTTAATGAGCCCTTCATCAACCCTTAAACATTGCCTCCTCAATAGAAGAATTAATCATTTTTTCTCTTTCAAATTGTGAAGAAATGTTCTAATACCACTTGTAATAAGATTGTCTAGCACTAGAAATGAATAAGAAAAATAAGGTATAAATATTTGAATAAACCACTTCAAGAGGCACAACTTCTAAAAGTCTTGTAATAAGAACGAAACTTACAATATGATACTTAGCAATTGCATGTTAATAAAATGCATTATTTGACAATATTAATCTCTAATTCTAATTAAATTGGCCTAAATTGCAATAACTCTAATTAAAACTAATTACTGAATAATATAGAAACTATATGAACCATAATTGATTACTACATATCATCATACGTCTAAGGGTCTAAGGACATGACATCTTCTGTGATTTATTTAGTTTTTTTAGTAGAAACACGACTTTTTTCTACACTTATGATATTCGCCATCTGCACACCACATTACTTGGCTTCTCCACTCAAAATATCTCTAAACATTATTTCCGAAACCAAATAATTTGAGTCCTTCGTTCGGGCGAACGGGGCTTCTCCACTTGAGACATCTATGAACATTATTTTCAGAATTCCTTCCACATACTTCCACTACACTCCTGATTGTTCGGCTTTCTAGGATTCCATAGAAAAAGTCATTAGGGCAAAGGCTATCCAGCCCCTAAAACAACATGGGGCGTCGGATGCCCCATGCGCCTGGATGGTGGAAACGGGGAATGCTAAAGAGTAAACCCCACGCGATTGTAGAGTGTGCTCATGTACCGCGTAGGAGACAAATGACGCATTGCCATTGTCACACACAACCTTTTATTGTGCCAATCACCAGTGTGATTTACTCATAGATCGTAAGGCCATTGGAAACACCACTACCTAGTACCGACACAAGAAAACACATCAATCCCTGGCTTAATTGGCCACAACAACTAAGAAACAGTTAATGATGTAACATGTAGATGATTTTTTGCACCCTGCATATCCGTCAGGTCAAGTCCTTATGTTGTCACTCTCTTCTCTGGGGAGGAGCCCTTATAATAATCATTATCTTTTTCCCAGTGCGGACGACTTTGGACGCCAACATTGCAGGTGGGAGTGGAACTCTCGGACTTCTGCGGTCAAATTGCCAATGCAGAGGATAGAATTTGAGCATGTAAGTGGTCTATTGCTTGCAAGTTGCTGGTTGTATATGCAAAAGCCAATCAGACAATAAACAATAAGAGGTTGAAGCCTTTGTGGTGCCTTGAATGGGCTCCAGCATCTAGCCGAAGAAATGTGAGCAATTTAAACACAAGGAAATTGTAACACTCGAATGATTCTAATTTGAAAAGCGTAACACAACCTTTCACTTGGGTTAAAAGTCTTTCTTTTAGCACAACTTAACATTTTAACGAGCGTGTCTTGTGGCACCGGCTCCGGCACTGGACTGTTCACTTGGGTTAAAAGTCTTTCTCACCCGTTCTTATTGTTGGCTGTGTGTGAAGCCAAGTCTGACATTTGTCAGGAATATTATAATTTGTAACTGCTGCCTATATTTGGCATATTGCAGTCTACAGTCTACCCCTGTTGTGCATGTCTATGCATGACTTACATTGAGAATCTTCCTGGAAGAAGATGTAATTAACTTCATACTATACAATGGCTGAGAATGCTGTATGTAAAAGACACAAAGATGAATAGAGAGTGCAATCCCCTGCACAATGTGGATGTAGCCATTTTGGTGAACCACGTTAAAATCTTTCTTTCTTTGTGTTTTGTTTAATTTCCTTTTGCTGCAATTTCTTTCATTGTTTTTATGTTGTTTTAAAAATTCAACAATTGGTATTAGAGCTTGGATCAGAGCTTGGTGAAAAAAAAAAAACTCATTGCAGACTTGGTTCATTGAGAAATCGATAAATAATTTATAGAGTCATGGATGATCCAGAAAAATGGAAGATAGAAAGATTTGTAGGTCAGAACTTTGGATTATGGAAAGTTCAGATGGAGTCATTATTGATCAAGCAAGACCTCGCACCAGCTTTGCTCGGAAAAACGAAAGGAAAGGGCTCTATGTCAGATGAAGATTGGGACAAGGTGGATTAGAAAGCTCGTGCAACTATTTTCTTATCACTATCCAGCAATGTGCTCTTTCATGTCTCAGCTGAGAAGACTACAAAGGAGCTATGGGACAAATTATCTTCCCTATATGAGATTGCATCAGCTTCAAATAAGGTATTTATTATGAAGAAATTGTATAACTTGAAAATATGAGAAGGGGGTATTATGTCAAATCATTTAAATGAGTTCAATACATTAGTCACTCAGTTAATTTCTATGGGTATTAACCTAGATGATGAGATTAAGGCTATTTTATTATTATGTTCCTTACCGAATAGTTGGGAAGGTGTAGTAATGGTAGTAAGCACTTCGGTGGCTACCAAAAGCAAGTTAAAGTTTGATGATGTTGTAGCCACTTTTCTAAGCGAAGATATGAGAAGAAAACATCAAGAGCCTTCTTCTGACGATGCTCTAACCACTATAAGCACCGACAATAGAGGGAGAAGTCAAGAACGAGGAAGAAATAGAGATTGTAGAAGGTCAAAATTAGTGAAACGATCAAAGTCTAGAGGACGGCCTGGTGCTTGTTGGTTTTGTGGAAAACTAGGACATGCAAAGAAAAATTGCTAGAACTACAAAAAGGCTCAAGAAAAGGTGAGTCACAGTGAAGTTAATGCTATGATGATGGTGTTCTGATTCTCTCAGCAGGTGATACAACTGCAGCTTCATGGGTACTTGACTCTGGCGCTTCATTTCATGCTACTCCATGTCGGAGTGCTTTTATCAATTATCAGGAAGGTATGTTTGGTAAAAAAATTTTGGGAGATAACAAGGAATGTGATATTGTAGGCAAGGGAGATGTGTTATTGTCCTTGAGAAATGGTAATAAATGGTTATTGAAGGACGTGAGGCATGTTCCTACCCTCCAAGGAAATTTGATTTCTGTAGGTCAGTTGTATTCTCAAGGGTTCAATGTTAATTTCAGTTTAGATTTTTGGAAAGTAACAAAAGGTGTGTTGGTGCTTGCTAAGGGAAAGAAATTGGGAAGTTTGTATGTTTTAGAATGCAACAATGTAGTGGGAGCAGCTTTGACAGTTGTAGATAACAGTTCTGAAATCTGGCACAAAAGGCTCGGGCATATGAGCAAGAAAGGATTAGAAGTTATGCTGCAACGAGGACAACTTCCAGGCCTAAAATCCATTGCTTTGGATTTGTGTGAACATTGCTTTTATGGAAAACAGAGCCGGAGTAGTTTTTTGACGACGGGCCATAAAGCTAAAACCACTCCATTGGAACTTGTGCATTCTGATGTCTTTGGTCCTACAGAGGTAACATCATTTGGAGGTGCAAATTATTTTTTGACTTTTCTTGATCACTGCACACGCAAAACTTGGATTTATATGTTGAATAAGAAATCGGAAGTTTTTTCAAAATTTAAAGTTTTCAAAGCTCTTGTTGAAAATCAAGTTGGAACTAAGATTAAGTGTCTCAAAACTGACAATGGGGGCAAGTTCTGCTCTTCAGAGTTTGACATGTTTTGTGCAGACAATGGCATTCAAAGAATCAAAGTGGTACCATTCACACCATAGGAGAATGGTGCAGCTGAGAGGTTGAATCGCACTATTTTAGAGAGAGCTCGTTGCATGCTCTCCAACACTAGTTTAGGAAAAGAGTTTTGGGCAAAGGCATGTAACACTACAGTTTATTTAATTAATTGAGCTCCTTCATCTCGATTGGACTTTGATATTCCAGAGGAGAGGTGGACTGGAAAAAGAATTTCATATCACCATTTGCGGGTGTTTGGCTGTGAAGCGTTTGTGCATATTCCAAAGGAGCAGAGGACAAAGCTTGATTTTGAATCAAAGAGGTGTATTTTTCTCAGCTATGGAGAAGATCAGTTTGGTTTCCAGCTGTGGGATTCCGTTGCAAAGAAAATTGTTTGCAGCCATGATGTTGTATTTAATGAGCACAATTTCCCAGGTTTGCAAAAAACAATGTTCCTCTGCACCTGAATTTATTAATGTTGATTTGCTTGAAAATAACAAACCAACTAGGACAACTTCTGTTTCATTCTCCCAGCCTCTCGTAATTTCTTCACAGTCAGCTACTTTAAGCTCTCTTCCCTCAACCATTGGCTCACAAGTTCAATTGCCGCCTACGCAGCTTCCTTTGGGGGAATCGCCTCCCTCTTTATTTCTTGCGCAGCCTTTAGAAACTCCTGTGTAGCCTTTGTTTCATGCGTTGCCTCCTCTCACACATTCACACCCTCTCCCTAGTCCTATGCACCCCTTAATAAATGCTACGTAGCCCACTCTAGTTGGAACACAGCCTTCTAATGCTCCATCGCCGCCTTTCGCACATCCTACGCCCCCTCCCCATCTTAGTACGCTGCCTTCACAAGCTCCAACGTGGCCTTCTAATGCCATTCTGCCTCCTGCTGACCCAAGTTCGCTACCTTCACCTGGAACGCAGCCATTGTCAGGTGATTCCCAGAAAAATAGAGATATAGAAAACCCAACTATTGGAGGTATACAGGGACAACAAATTGTGGAAACACGGCAGAGTAGTGTGTAGGGAAATTTAGACACACCAGGTGCTGGTGGTAATTTAAAAAATAATGAAGGAAATGTAGAGAAACATGGGACCTTACAATCTGATAGAGGACCACAACTTAGGAGATCTACCTGGGTGAGAAAACAACCAGAAAAATATGATGATTATGAGTTATTGTTCTCTAACAATTATGAATTATTGCTTTGTGGTGAAGCAAAGCCTGCCACATTTAAACAGGCTTGTAAATCTACAGATTCTATGAAGTGGATGGAAGCAATGACAGAAGAGATAGAGTCTTTGAGAATAAATAATACTTGGGATTTGGTTCCTCTTCCACCAAATCGAAAGCCTTTGAAAAATAAATGGGTTTACCGTGTAAAAGAGGAAGATGGAGGACGTCAAAGATACAAGGCCAGATTAGTGGTGAAAGGTTTTGCTCAGCAACAAGGTATTGATTTTAATGAAATTTTTTCACCAGTTGTAAAAATGCAAACAATTCGTCTTGTTTTAGGCATGGCAGCTGCTTGGGATCTCGAGCTTGAGCAACTTGATGTCAAAGTAGCATTTCTTCATGGTGATATTGAGGAGGAACTGTACATGGAGCAGCCTGAAGGTTTTGTAAAAATAGGTCAAGAGCATTTGTGTTGCAGATTGAAATGGAGTTTGTATGGGCTTAAGCAAGCCCCAAGGCAGTGGTACTTTAAATTTGATAGCTTCATGACTCAACAATAGTTTGTTTGCTGTGAATCAGATCCGTGTGTTTACTATAAGAGGCTTCCTACTGCTGAGTTTGTTATTCTTTTACTCTATGTTGATGATATGTTAGTTGTTGGCACTAGTATGCAGATTGTGAATGAATTGAAGCATCTTTTAGCTCTTCATTTTGCCATGAAAGATTTAGGGGCAGCAAAGAAGATTCTTGGCATGAATATAATCAGAGATCGAAATAAAAGAGAACTTCAATTGTCTCAAGAGAAATACATTTATAAAATTTTGGATAAGTTTAACATGTCAAATGCTAAGCCTGTCAGCACACCCTTGGCTAATCACTTCCGTCTATCATCAGCCATGTGTCCAAAAACCCCAGAGGAGCAAGAATCCATGAAAAATATTCCATATTCTTCTGTAGTTGGCAGCCTCATGTACGCTATGATTTGCACTAGACCAGATATTGATCATGCAGTGGGAGTTGTAAGCAAATTTATGAGTAATCCGAGTAAGACACATTGGCATGCTGTTCAGTGGATTCTTCGTTATTTAAAAGGGACTGCTAATTATGTTTTATGTTGTGCAGGAAAGCATACACAACTTCGTGGTTATACTGATTCAGACATGGTTGGAGATTTGGATAAGAGGCGGTCTACTACTGGTTATGTTTTTACTTTTGCTAGAGCAGCAATCAGCTGGGTATCTCACTTGCAACAAACGGTTGCTCTCTCTTCAACAGAGGATGAATACATGGCTCTAACTGAAGGAGCCAAGGAAATCATCTGGTTACAATGGCTGTTGGGTGAACTATGGTGTAAGAAATCTGGTTTTCCTTTGTTTTGTGACAGTAATAGTGCCATTCATTTGGCCAAAATTTCTGCATTTCATAGTCGCACCAAACATATAGAGCTGAGGTATCACTATATTCGCCATGTTCTTGATGAAGGCAAGTTGTAACTACATAAAATTGACACAAAATTGAGTCCGACAGATGCTCTGACAAAGGTTGTAACTCAGGAGAAGTTTGAATTCTATAGAGCTTCTCTTAGCATTTTGAAGAAGTGATCTTAGCCTATTGTGGGGGATATCTCTAAGCATTCTTGTTTTCTGGTACATGAGTTGTCTTCAAGTGGGAGATTGTTGGCTATGTGTGAAACCAAGTCTGAAATTTGTCAGGAATATTATAATTTGTAACTGCTGCCTATATTTGGCATATTGCAGTCTACCCCTGTTGTGCATGTCTATGCATGACTTACATTAAGAATCTTCCTGGAAGAAGATGTAATTAACTTCATACTATACAATGGCTGAGAATGTTGTATGTAAAAGACATAGAGATGAATAGAGAGTGCAATCCCCTGCACAATGTGGATGTAGCCATTCTGGTGAACCGCGTTAAAATCTGTCTTTCTTTGTGTTTTGTTTAATTTCCTTTTGCTGCAATTTCTTTCATTGTTTTTCTGGTGTTTTAAAAATTCAACACTTATGATGGCTCTAAGTAAATATGGTCGTTGGAGGTTGAAGATATTAGGAGGCGTGGAATGTGCCATGTCTGTCTCTAAGCTTTTAATTGCCTGGCACTGAAATGATATCCTAATCGACTGCCTAACATATGTAGTGGGTATGACACAGCCGCAAGAAAAAGAGTGATGCAAAGATGGGGAAACAATGAATTCCATTTTAGTTAAGTACACTCACCACTAACCCTTTCTGTCTGTGTCCCCAATATGAGGGGATTTTGGCTTTTATGCATTTAAATTGGATGCTGGGAGTAATTTTTTTATTTTTTATATATAAATACCTCAAAATATTATATTATAGAGAGGTATATATATCAAGGATATAAGTCAATTATAATAGACATTAGACAGGGCAATATAACAAAAGAAAATTAACTTTTACTCATGATGACTAAAAGCCATGTCCATTGCAAGCAACATCTATTTCAATTTCAGTGTCCTGCTCAAATAAAAAATAGAATTAACAAATTTGGAGATAGTCATGAACTCAAACTCTTATGTTATTTAGATTCAAATCTTCACTTCAAACATTTGGAGGTAGTGAGTACAAGTAACTAAACATGTTGCCCCACAAGGTACTTATATTGTTAATATTTTATAGTACTTATTTATATGAACATTTATTTCTCACCAACTTCGACGAAATATTAGTCCAAACTAGTTTAGTTCACACACAAGAAGAATAAACATGTTGCCCCATAAGGTACTTATATTGTTAATATTTTATAGTACTTATTTATATAAACACTCATTTCTCAACAACTTCGACGAAATATTAGTCCAAACTAATTTAGTTCACACACAAGAAGAATAAACCAGTTCCACACATTCATGTTTACAATTATTAGTTTGCATGCCAAGTCTAAACCAAAAAAAGGTTCCAATTTGATTAGAAAAGAAAAAGAATTGATTGAGAAACTAGTTCCACACATCCATGTTTAGACTTGCTCTTTTTCATCCCAAGTCTAAAAAGAAAAAAGGTTGCACTGACTACAAAAATTAAAACATTGAACAAGAAACCAATTACACACAACTATGTTTAGGCTTATTCCTTTCCATGAAAAATATAATTGATATTAAAGTTTACAATTAGTAGAAAAGTGAAAACATTGAACTAGAAACTAGTTCCACAACCATGTTTAGACTTCCTCATTTTCATGTCAATTTAAAGTAATAAATAATTGGTTACAATGACTAGAATGTTGCAAGTATGTTCCATGTGTTGCCATTGATTTCAATAGTATGGAGTTTGTTGATGAGGTTGTCTCTATTGTCAGCAAAGTGGCAGTGTGTGGATGGTTGCTTATAATGCAATCAAGAAGTTAATATAATGTATGAAATTAGATGTCATGAGTTGTTATAATAGTTGTTTCATGTTTCTCATGAATAAGTGAATAATTCTATGCACATTGTATCACTGTTTCTTGATGTATAGTTGTACAAATAAATCTCTTATAGTCAGTGGCTCAAGAAGTTGCTTTGAAAGGCTCTGGAGAATCCTTCACATTCCTCCACATTTTGAAATATGGTCCTATGGTTTGAAGGATAAATAGAGTCAAGTGTGAAGCTTGTGTGTTCTATTTTTTTTATCATAGAAGTTACCACAAAAGTTTCCTGAGTGAGTAGAGTGAAGAATGTATTGTTGCAATCATGGAAGGTTCTAAGAAAGGCTTTGCATTTCTTTGTATTTGTTGTTTTGGTCTTGCGATTTGGAGGATGTGTTTTAAATGTCTATCTATTGTCTCTCTTTGAGTTTTAGCTGCTGAAGTGTACATAAATTGAGTTTTCAAAGCTTTATCTCAAGATTTTGTTGTTTGGGTTATAGATACTAGTTTTATATCAAAACTTTCTTGCAACAACACAATGATGCATGAAGTTGTGAAAGAAGGGCATGAAACTATTCTTGAATATCATTTGATGATTGTGATGTAATCTGTGTGATGTTATCTTATCTCTCTGGTACCACTTATGGTCTTACATTAATATTTTGAGGCTTGAGTGTTTGTTAGTCCGACTTAATACTTTAAGTTATTTGTGCCAAGTATTTGTGGTATGCACCTGCATGAGAATGTAGGTAGAGTTAAATTAGGTCATGATTATCTCCTAGCTTTGACTGCATTGAATTTCCCTTTCCTATGGATGTTTGAAAGCCGACTCAATATGGTTGTTGTAAATTTTAGTGTGGCTGATGAGAAGAAATTTTTTTAAGCTTGCAAAAGGTATAAATGAAAGATCAAGTGTATGAGAAATATTCACAAGTGTTCAATTTTTTATTAATGTAATTTGTTGAAAGTAGTGTGTTGAAGGTAGAGGAATGTGTGTGAATTTGTAGAGATGTTTTTAATATATGCTAGAGGTAGTGAGCTGAAAGAAGAAGAGTATATGTGAAGTGTGAAAGGTAGTAAGTTGATTAAAGCATGAAAGTGAGTGTTGGAGGTAGTGATCCAAAGCCAAAAGTGCAAGTCTAAATGTTGGATGTAATGAGCCAAAAGTAGAGGTGTATAAGTGTTGAAGGTAGTGAGTCAAAGGCAATAAAAGTGTTACAGTGGTAGTCGATCATTTGATTCATCAAATTGTTGTATTTTGAGGTTACAACCTCACCCTGTAAGTGTTGAGCAAGGTGTTGTAAACTTCCTTAGGTTAGAGACCTTAAAACCTATTGTAACTATTGTTTCATTTTGTGAGGATAGATTTGGATAGTAACTCCAAGAAACTTTCTCACCATGGTTTTTCTCTTGTTGGGTTTTCCACATAAATCTAGTGTTGTGATTTTGTGGTCTTTCTTTGAATGTGTTATCTGATCAAAGAAGTTATAAGTTCTGATTGATGAAGTTGAATCAAATTAATTTAAGGGATATACTAATTCACCCCCCACTCTTAATATATTTGTGTGTTCTAAAAATTGGTATCAGAGTTGAGTTCCTTGATATAGCCTAACAACTAAATGTAGATCTTGGATTAGAAGACATAGCTTAGAAGGAGTCCTCTTATAATGCATCGTAGTTTTGTGGAAATAACTATGCCTTATGGAGTGTGAGGATGGATGCCTAGCTCTCATCCCTAGGTTTTGATGTTTAGAGAGCTAATAAAGATGATTATGTTGAACCTGATCATCCTATCACTAATCCAAATACAAAAAAGTCTCATGAAAATAATGTTAAATGAAAGAATTCTATTTGAGTTGGCTAATATATTCTAAATTTATTAAGGTGGTACAATGTAAGATTGCAAAGGAGATTTGGTATAACCTCAAGAATCTATATGAAGGAAATGATAGTGTTTTGCAGGAAAAGTTATAATCTTACCAGATACTATTTGGGAATCTAAAGATAAAAGAAGAGAAAATAGCCAACTATCTGCTCTGGGTAGATAAAGTTGTGAATGAAATTAGAGGTCTTGGAGAAGACATAAGTGACTCTATGGTGGTGAACAAAGTTCTACGAACTCTCTGTTAGTGGTTTGGCTCAAAAAAATTTGCAATTGAAGAAGCCAAGGATTTGACAAAGATTACCATGGAAGAGTTTTTTTTGTCCCTCACAACCTATGAAATCAGAAGCTACATTCAAAGTTTTAAAGAAAAAAGAAGCATCTGAATCACCTAGTGATTCCGAGGAAGAAGAAGCAAAATTTGTGAGAAAATTGAAGAAAGGATCAGGAAAATACAATGGTAAATTACCATTCAAATGTTTTAATTGTGGTAGAGTTGATCACTATGCTTCTAAATTTCCTTTTAAAGAAAATGAATGTAGCAACAAGGATTTCAAGAGAAATAATTTCAAGAACCTTCTCTCCATAGAAGAATACTACTCCTTAGATGAAGGAGACCATTGTACATTAGGTGATGATGGAGATGAATCCATATTTATGGACACTGTGATCTCTAGAATTTTAAGCAAATCTATGGATGAAGATGAAGGTGAAGTTGATTTTTTAGGTGAACCTGTCTCTGCTCTTGAAGATCTAGAATGTGTAAGGAAAAAGAAAAAAATGGAAAAAGGCTCTAATTGAAGCTGAAATAAGTCAATATGAAAAGCTTGAGAAGGAGATCTTGTTACTCAAAATGGAGTTGGAGAAAGCTATGTCCACACGTCTAGAAGTTTATATTAGACCTAAAGAAAGATATCATCATGCAAATAGATCCTCTACAAATAGGTTCAATTGTGCATTTTTTGGTTACTATTTTATTTGCAATAAGCATGGACATAAAGCTATAGAGTACAAATCTAAAATGAATGGAAGAAATTTTGTAAGTAGAAATTCTCTTGCATCTCTAGTGGATGTCAATGTGACATGTTAGATCTACAACAATGTTGGGCATATATCAAAATTTTGTAGAAGTGATCTTGCAAAAATATAAATTCAAAAGGTAGATGAATGTTAAGCAAGACAAGGAAACAAGCAATGAAAATTTAATGGTTGTCCAAACAACATTTCATGCTCAGCAACAAAAAAAATATGGATAATAGATAATGGGTTCTCAAGTCACATGACTAGTGACAAAGAAATTTTATCAAGTTGGCTAGGTGGAATGGTGAATCGATAAAGTTTGGATATAATTCCTCAACAAAGATCTATGGAGACGACACTGTAAGTATTGATGGAAAATATAAGACTGAAGATGTTATCTATGTTGAAGTTCTCAAGTATAATCTTCTTAGTGTAATAGGAAGTTAAAAGAGAAAATATTTGATAATAGAAGTACTTTATAAGGTAAGTTTTGGGCACTAGATACTGAGTACCAGAAACATGCGAAAGGAAAAAGGTAATATAAGTTCAAGCAGAAGGCTCTAGTCTAATATGAAGCATTCTGGTATAATAAAGTTCTGGTATAACTAAGGCCCAGGAAAGTAAGTGAGTAAAGCTAAATATTGGGTACCGGGTATCGGGTTGCAATGTGAAGTAAAATGTTAAAACTTGAAATTTATCTAATGATCCCGGTGATCCAATATGTATGTGAGTATGAGGATTCATGATATGCTTTTGAAAGGCATGTTGATTATGAGATTTTTTTACTAACATTTGAATAATGGTTTTATTTACATGAGATGTTATAAATGTTTTTTTTTTTAAGTGATTTAATGTATGGAATTTGTGATTACAGGAGATGCATATTGTGATGCAAAGTTCAAGTATGGACACTTAGGCACACTTGAATCATGGATGGAATAATTTTAAGTTTGGTTTGATTACTCTAGGAGATTATAATGCCAAGGGCTTTGAGTCCACCATAATGTCAAGGGGATCTCGGTATTTCACATGCGGTGGAAGCAAATATCTATTCTTGGGAGAGCCCATTCCCGAGAGTGATAAAACTAGAACCAAGCAATGTGTGGGGGCAAAAATTCCACCTTTTCATTTTGAATATATGGGAAAGCCCTACACATCATCGTGATTCAAAGTATCATCCTGGTGAAGATTCAGGGTCAACACCCAAAGAGCTTCAATGAGTGATTGGAGTTGACTTTCATTGACTTCAATTACAATTCTCCTATTGGTCACAATATTCCATGTGCCTTGATGAGATTGGTCCCTTGGATTCTCTCTCATGTATTTGTATTATCATGTCTAAGCCTTGTGTTTTATAAAAGGCCAGAGGATCCTCATTTTTATTTTAAATTCAAAATTTGTGGATGTCGGAGGAGCATAAACTTTTAAGTTTTATTATTTTTTCTTGTTTTCTTAACCATTCCAGCGTACAACTTTGTATACATGTAGACATTAATTAATAACATAGCTTGTTAGATAGTTACCTACCTCAATATCTTTTGTAGTTGGTTTTGTTAGTTTGACCGAACAAGACTATATGATACACCATTTAAAGGTGCATACAGAACCTACTCAGTGTCCAAAAATGAAACCCTCTCTTTAAAAGCTTGCAACATTTTATATGTAGTTGTGAAGCAATCTGGCGAAGTATAAAGCAGTTTTCTCTATTTTGATTAATTCTTTGGGGCATCCATGGAGAATAACCAAGAGAAACTTTTAATTTCCAATATTTTTATGTTTTATTTTAGAATAGATGCTTAAATATTTTGAAAATGTTCCAAAATTTAAATGAATGGAAGAAATTTCATTGAAGATCTTTTTTTTTCCATAAATTTTTTGAATGCTTAATGCTAAATCTACTTAAGTGATAGCAAAGAATCAGTTATATTCATGAAATTCTATGGAAAATCTTTTGGTTTCATGATATTTTAACTCATTATTTCAATTTGGAATTTACACCTAAAATATTCAAAGAATAACCATAGTCCCTTTGAGATTAAGAACAATATCACATTAGTACCCAAGAGTGACCCTAGTGCAACCATGACTTGGCTATTGGTGACTTGTGAATGAATGAAAGCCAATCTTTTCCCTGTAATGCAAAATTCGCCCTTAGGTTTTCTTTGTTCCATATCTTACAAGAAGGACATGCTCTTTGTGGTCTTGTTTGTGAAGAATTTATTGGCCCTATTTGCTGCAAGTTTAAGATCATCCTCAATAAGAACTTGTGCTAGAAGGAGGGCCTCTATTTAATATTTTAGGTATCATTCTCTAGAATTGGAGAATTGTGTTTAAAAACACTAGTCCTGAGTTTGTTAAAGAGCTTGTGAATGAGAAATTGAATGCAAGTTGGTTTTCATTATGGAAGTTGAAATATAAAAAAATCAACTGATATACCAAAACAGTTTGAAACTGCGATTATTATAAAGAAAATTCTAATGCTTTGTAGGAAATAGATGGGAATGTCGAGATTCACAGATATTTCATCACAACTGAAGAAACAACACTAATGAGTCAGCATTTCCTATATACATGGAAAATGTAGATAACGTGAAGAAGCTTGAAAATCGAGCGAGAAATGCGTGTATTGTGCTTCAAGATGGAAATTCATAAACTATAAAAAGACATTTTCCTAATTTTATACAAGATATCTGGAATATCAAGTTTTTAATTTTTCTCTCTTATAATAGTTGTAGACATACAAAATTAGCATTGTGTATTCAATCGGGATTATTCATTAGGTCCATTCATCGATTGATCAGGTTCACCTTCATTCATTTAGCAGGTAATTTCATTAATCTCCATTTCCTAAGCTCATTTAAAATCAAATAAACATTATCATCAACCTTTTAATAAATCAAACATCCATTTAAATCAAATCCTAAATCATATTCCATCATTTTTTGATTTAAATAAATCAAATATCAAAGTCCTAAAAAAAAACTCACCTAATCATCATTAAATTAACATAATCGTCATTTATTTAATCTAATCATGATTAAATACTAATCTCACCCACTTGCATTCTCTAGATATCTCCACTTGCACAAATAAATCAATTTTATTGATTTATTAAAAACCCTCATTTTCCCTCAACATGACAAGCTGATTTGTCCCTCCAACATTTCATTTATTGTTGTTTTTCTTGTCCCCCTCTCAAAATTTATTGCAAAATTTGAATTCAAATTTTGCCTCTCATGGGCACTCTTCCCAAATTTTGCACATCCATTGACCACTCACCACTTGACAAGTGTCCTTTTCTCATTAGTGGATCTTTAGTCCCACATTCACCATCTTGGCCAATCTCTCATCAAGAAAATCCATAAAAGAAGGCCTTAATCCTCATTCATGGATCCACAACTTTTATGCAAGGTTACTCTCTTAATTAGATAACTCATCTTGCTCATCATCTCCATTGTGTTTACATCATCTTGAGCTTTGATCAAGGATTGGGAAAGGGTCACTAGCACATGTGACACCAATCCACTATGGAATAGGTAATTGTTGTTGTTTTCATAATGTTTTTAGTTTCATTTGGTCATGTATTGCATTTGGAAACATCTACAATGTATTTCATAGGAGTTATTTTGATAGATTTGTGAAGTACTAACCCATGTTTGAGATGTTAGTATTTTCAGATTTAAAAAGATGCTTACATATGGTGCTAGAAGGAGGGCATTAATCTTAGCATATCTATTATGTGTTAGATCATTTTTAACAGAATATTTAAGGTTGATCTTTGCTGGCTGCAACCTCATTTCTCTCCCAGTATGCTAATCCAATACATTTGCAGGAAAGCTTCTCTGAAAATGGATTTTAGCCTAACACCTGTTAATATTATGCAATGGACCATTTCTAACGCCTCCTCTTATGGCATGATACACATTTTCTTTCAAGTAGTATACATTGATGGTTGTCTGTATCAATCGCCCGTACCCTGTTCAAAAGAATTCAACCTTATGTCTACTAGTTATTTAGTCTGTGCTTATGCGTCCAATCTTAGGTGCCACGGAGAGTAATTATTTGTGCCTTGATGCAGGATTGGGAGTGGGAGTTGTCATAAGCTAAACTACCCACTTTCCATTAAGCTCACAGTCTTGGATCCTGATGAATAATCGAGACTAGCAAGACTTCCTGCTAAAGAACTCTTTGAATATTGCAATAAATCATCCACAAAATTAGGTGTAATGTCATCAGGGTGTCAATATCGCTAGTATTGGTGAGTCTCATCATCGAATTTGTTCGAAGTTGTAGATTCAGTCCTATTTAAGACAACTTTACCATAGTTCTCTCCAGCTTTTGGCTTAGACACATGAAAGATCCTTGAACTGCTAGAAGTAGATCTAAGTGATGAGGGAATAACTTATGTTGCTTTTGGATTTAAAGTTGTTTGCTTAGTGTGCAACACGCCTTGCATCAATCCTTTTTTATTTGGTGCTCACAGGTTATCACGTGTTTTCTTTTTTTATTTGATGAAGGGAAGGATAGCTATACATAGGAATAGAGATGAGACCTCTGAAAAGTTATAACGCATTTTTTTGTTGATAGATGTGATAGCATAGTGAAGAAATGCCATGTAGAAATGCTATTCTTACTGGCAGATTTAAATTTTTCTATGCAAACCCGTATGCTTCCACAGGTCCAGATGGTATCACTTTACACCAAACAAAGGTAAAAAGTCTCGTGCCATTGTTTATGCTTGGGCCTATTTCTTAAGACAAACCAACAAGATAAATACTTTTATGTTAAAAGGTGTGTCTTCTATAACAACCGTGTGGAAATATCATACTAAGTCTTGTCATATAATGCTTGGTGTTAATGACTCTTTCAATGCCTTGTTACTTTGTAGGTATTGTGTAAATATAGGCAAGAGACCAACCCTGTATGAATTAGGCATTGTCTAAAATCCACCCGAATCAGAATTGAAACATTCATATCATTCTGACATACGTTGAAAAAAATGCTGGCAAAGGTTGAAAATTCAGCTTTGCACCTGCCATTCGCATTAACTTTTGGAAACGTTTGAAATGACTTATAGGTGCATCTGTTACACCAGCCACTTGCATTAGTTCTTACTAGCATTAAAGGTGGTAGCATTTGGTTTTATACAGTAGCTTAAAAGTTTCTGAATGCTATCATTTTTTTAGCAGCATATGATCCACCTGTTTGTAGTAAATAAAACATCAAATTGAAAGGTGGGAGGATGTTGGTCAAAAAGTCTTGCCATCACTGGGCCCAGCTGTACAACTACCAATTGCATCAATTTGAAAGGGGTGCATTAAATCTATTAATGCAGTAAGGGAACATCTGATACCTAGTGACATTAAATATGCCTCTTCAAGATGCAACAATTATTCGGTGGCCACTACAATACAGAGAGACTTGTGGGATCCAGGTTGTCTATATCTTAGGATGACTGAGTAAATTCTAAGGTTATTCTTTTTCACAAATATTTATGCTCCAAGTTGTGATTGATTCTCATTAATATTATGATTCCTATCATTAATGTGTGGATGTGTAGAGTGGATGAATAGACTAAAGCCAAAAATCAGCATTGATTGTCCTATCAAATTCACAGGTTTTTCTTAAATGCATGCACATGTGGATAGGAGTACCTTTCAAGTCTATACTTGGCCTCTTAAATGTCTATACTCATTGATTTAAGTAATGCAATTCAATATCTATAGACCTTGTGGTCAAAATAGTGCTTTTTGTGGCTTCATGACTTAAGGATGCAAGAAATATAAGTAAGCTTTATTATGGATTGAAGTTAAACATCACCTACCAAATTCTTAAAGGAATGAAGCATAACATATCATCATTTGATCATCATTTGGCACCAAGAGTCCCTAAAGGACAACTTTCTCTTTGTTTGATTATTGATTCCTTATGAATGCATTCATTATGTTTAAATTGTACTCATTATATCATTGAAATATCATACTTCTTATTTGTGATAACTTTGCATTGTTTACAGGTTAGCATTAGAATCAAGCAAAAGAAATTAGATTGGAGTTACAGAAAACCAAGAATTTGATCTCGAAATTGACAAAGCATTTTTAAATGCTCAAGGCTTCCATTTACTGATTTAATTTTCTATTTTAGGCCAACTATATCATTGTTTTCTTTCAAATTTGGGGCTAAAATTGAACCTTAGAAACTTACTAGCTTTTCGATTTGGTTTAGAATTGGACAAGCAATCTTCATATTTCATTTGGTGCTTAAAACGAATCAAACAATTGCTTTGGAAGGATAAAATGAATGTGTGTTTTCCTTGTTTTGTGGTTACTTACTTAAACTAAAGTCAATGAAAAGGACGTATGCGCTTCTCTCGCGCTTCCAAGCGATCTTGAGAATCAAAAGGCCTTTTTGGTGATTTTGGCGTAAGATAAAGTAATCACCTCCACACTTCAATTTGGGCTTAAAATTGAACAAACTATTGTGTGAGTGTGAGTGGGGGCATTTTCGCGTATATTCTCTCTCTTTGTTGCTATCAAAGATTGATTGAGTTACATATTTTGTTCTTCATTTGATTTTGTTTATCTTAGAGGGCCCGCCTTGTGGGAAAAAGTAATCACCCAAGGGAACGGCTCAACCGGTAACAGTCTGAACCCAAGAGTATTTCCAACTGGGATATAAATGTGGATATTGGAAGAAACACCAATATCACACGGTTGACTCTGACAAGATGGATCTGAAAGGGGACTCTTGCCACATTGGGTCAACTCCTATGAACAGAAAATCCAAACTAGAACCCTTGTTTTGTAGTGGCCTATTTACCCATTGAGCGAGTTTATCAAAGTGGTGCATTGGAACTTAGATTCCAAGAAGTTACTTTCCATGTCCGATCTTGGTTGAAATATAGAGGTTAGGATTTCATCATACCTCTATATTTTTCCTTGGTTGCATGTAAAATCATCTCTTCTATGAAGGGCATGAGGCAAGCCCACTAAGAAAAACGTACCCATTAAGCTAGGATGTTGCATTGCTTGTGAGTCAATTTGAAAATACATTGCTTGCTTGAAAACAAATAAAAAACAAACACTTAACATCATCAAAATTTCAAACCCTTTTGAAGACAAATATCATTGGCTCAATCCATATGTTATTGCTTTCCCTTGGGACTTATGTCCTTAGAGGTTTCTAAGCATTGGATTATATCTCAATTTGTCTTCTTGAGTAAACAATAAGAAAACCCTTGCCTTAAGTTCATTAAATTTCCACATAAACTATCTTGTGGGGTTTAAATAAATTGAGACATTGGACATCTTAGTTTGAAAACTTAATCAAAGAAAGTGTTTTTGGTAAAATAAAGCCATTAAGCAAAGCTAAGAAAAATTAATTTTCATGTGTGATTGGAGACTCACAAATCCCAAAGAAAAAATATTGGAAATCCGAAAATGAATGTTCAAATGAAATCATTTCTTGGTTACAAAGGTCTTTAGGAAGCATATGCATGCTCTTCAATACCTAGGTCTAGGAAAACAAAGTGGTCTTTTTAGGTTCATCTAGGGATCAAAACATATCAAAACTTTTCATCCATCCTCCAAAACAACATCATCACATAAATCATCTTTTGAAAAACCTTGAAATCATCCTTGAAGTGCTAGGCTTTATGACAAAATCAAGCAAACACCAAAATCATTGAGACCAAGTCCTTGAAACATTTATCAAAACACCTTTTGGCTAGGCATGTGTAGATGCATCCTTTTGCATATAGTTAGTCAAAATTATCAAAAATCATTTTGTCTAGCTTAGTGTATGTAGATGAATCCTTCTTCATATACTTAGTGAAATAATCATCTTGTTTGAGTAGGTGTGGGTAGATGCATCCTTCTCCTCACACATATCCAAAACATCATCTTTGAACAAAACTATCCTTTAGATCATTATCAAACATCTTAGGGTCTTTTTGTTCAAAATCAAAATCAAAATCCAAATCAAGATCAAGGAAAAAACCTCAAAATCTCAAAATCCTAAAATCCTAAAAGCCTAGTATTTCATTCAAGATTTATCAAAAGCCAAAAACATCCATAACATCCATCTTTAAACATCACCATCATATCATCGTCACATTTGATCCTAAAAAGCATCCTAAAAACTTTCACTTTGGGACATAAAATAGAGATTAATCCAAAGAATCAAGAGATTCATCTCCCATATTCTTGAAGATTGATCCCCGTTTTATGGTTCTAACTAGATCTCAATACAAGAAGAGTATGGAAGCCAACAAAGAAACACCCACTTCAAGTGAGCTTAGCCAAACCACTCCTGAAATGAATCCCATTGGGGATGGAAATCTCACAATTAGCCTTCCAACATCATCAAACCCACAAGAGGAAACCCAAGGGGAGGATCTTACTTTGGAATGTCTCACGAAGAAGTAGCTGAAATGCTCCAAAATCTAGACAACCATAGAATCATCAACATCATGATGAGACTTAATCCTTCATTGTACATGCTTGAACTAGCAAAACAAGGGGCCAAGTTTCCTTCAGATTTTGATGTGAGCACTATAGTAGAGACATCTTTTCCACCAATCTCATCCACCATCCCCATTTCATCTACACCCCCATCTCAAAACGTCACAGAAAATATCCTGCAAATCACAACATCATTTGCTCCAACTCAACCCAACATTAACAAAGGAAACACATTTCTCAATGCTCTTCAATCACATCCCCTTGTTAATAATCAAAGCTTGGACATAAACACCACATTGGAACAAAACATCCCCCATAATCCATTACAAAAAAATGTTCCTCTCACTTTACATTATGACCCATCATCAACATCTTTTCACGGAGCACCTCAAATTCCCCTCCTCACAAATTCACAAGAGGAGGGAGACATGTTCGGACCAGGGGGAATTTTCAACACCACAACACTCTCACAAGGATTCACCCCCCTTACATTTCTAGCTCTCTGACCATCACCATTGTCATCTACACCACTCCTTGGTTGAGGGCTTCCCCCTCTACCGAGTATCAATCAAAACAGCATACCAACCATCAATCAAAATATTTTTCCAAATGCTCAAAACTTATTGTTGACATCAAAACAACAAATGACAAACACACAAGCAATGGAAACATCATCAAACACCCCCACAACATTGCAAAGCATGGTCTGTCAAGGGCCAATCACATCAACAACACCACTTACCACATCAACAACACCATCCACCAATCAACTAATCAACACGACAACACCATCCACCAACCAAATAATCAACATAACATTATCACTCACACCATTCCAAATCCACCACCACCTCCACCACCACCAATGTTCACCACATCAAACCAATTTGACGCAGCATTACAAGCTGCTTTCCAAAGAGGCTATCAACAAGTGCAAAAACAAAAATCTGTGTAACAAGCTGCTCAAGCTGCATAAGCTGCCAAAGCTACATAAGCTACAATACAAGCACAACAAGCTCAACAAGCTCAAGCATTATTACAATGACAACAATAGCAACAACAAGCTACTCAAGCTACCCAAGCTATGCAAGCATTGCAAGCACAAAGGGTCGCTCAAGCACAGCTATTATTGCAGTAACAAGCTGCACAAGCACAAGCCCAAGAACAAGCTCAAGTGCAAGCACAAAAAGCACAAGCACAAGCACAAATTCTTGCACAAGCAGCGCAATTGCAAGTGTATCAGCAAGCACTAAAGCAATACCAAGAGCAGCAAGAAGTAGCAGAATTGGCAGCCCAACAACAAGTGTTGTGGGAACAAGAACAAGTAGAACAACAAGCATTGTTAGAACAACAACAAGTGCAACAACAAGCACAACAACAAGCATTGTTGGAACAATAGCAAGTGCAACAAAAAGCACAAATCCTAGAGCAACAACAACAAGAGCAACAACAAGCATTGTTCATCCAAAAGCAAGTAGAAGCCTACTTCACCCGCCACAACATACCGATACCATTGAACAATGCTCCAACCAACCCATCCATCCAAACCATGATTGCAACACCTCAAAACATATTCATCCCACCCCCTGATACCCAGAATGATGTGACGACACAATTCAGGTTGCTCTCGCAACAAGTGCTTGACCTTCAATCGGGGCGGACAACCAAAACGCAAAACAACTTGTGTCCCTATCCATTTGATAGGAGCCTAGACATGAAACCATTCCCTAAGGGATTTGAGATCCCTAAATTTGACAAATATTGAGGGGCGGGAAACCCTGAAGATCACATTAGGGAATTCTAGGTTCATTGTATGGAGGTTGCATATGACGATACTTATCTGATGCGGCTATTCCCTAGGAGCTTGGCAGGAAACACTATAGAATGGTTCTCTCGCTTACCCTCAGGCATCAGAACATTCCAAGAAATCAAAGATGAATTCATTAGAAACTACGCATGTAACATTACAATGGATGTTAGTCTCGAAGAACTATACACTCTAAAACAAGGGAAAAATGAATCTTTTGCTTCATTTCTTCAACGATGGCGATCCAAGGCCAATCAGAGCAAATGGACCATGCCAGAAGAACAAAAAGTTTGCACAATCATAGCCAACCTTGAAAGTCACCTATCATTCCATCTCAAAGTTCAAGGTATCACTACATATGAACAATTGATCTCCAAGGCCCTTAGCATTGAAAGAGCCCTTGCAACCCAACCCATCAAATCAACGCCATATCATGAACAACAAAACAATCGCCCACCACCAAATTACAATGATAAACCGCGTACATAGGCAAGAAACAAAAATATCACTAATGATGGTGTCGTCGATGCCAAGGTGGTCATTATGGTCCATGCCAAAATACACCCGCACCACAAATCCAACCATAATGCCAAAACACTCATCACACAACATACCAACCCAATAATCCCACCATCAATAACCTCAATGACTAGAGAGGACCACCTCAATGCAAAACACACCCCAAACAAAAATACACTACTTTGGGGGAACCACTTGAGGACATCATGAAAAAGCTAATCAACGAAAAACTCATCCAAGCTCCTACATTTGAGAATTACCAAGAACCTGATGTCAAACCTCCTTGGTACAATGAGAATCAACTATGTGAATTCCACAAAATCAAAGGCCACACCACAAAGGCGCCCATGCCAAAGATTGTGGAGTCACCACAAGAGGCGGAAAAGTCACCATTGCAAGATCATCCCAACCAAATAGAGTCCCTACATCAAGAGTTGTTCCATATAGCTACAATGTTGTAGAGAAACTCAAAAGAACGCTAGCACACATCTCCATCATGGAGTTGTTAAAAATCTCATTAGCACATAAAAATATCCTTGAGGAAGCATTAGCCTCATCTACCATCCCCGTAGACCTCAATGCGAAACAATTCCAAGCTATGGTCGAAAACATCATAACACCTAATCTCCTAACATTTTCTAACCAAGATTTTCCTGCCCAACCATCTCACAATCGCGTACTTCACTTGAAGGTCATTGTGAACAAAAGTAAAATCAAAAGTTTCTTGGTGGATGGAGGTGCAAGTTTGAACATTTGTTCTTTTAGCCTCATCAAGCAATTGAAAATATCAGAAGATTCCATCGACAAAGGAAAGGGCATCACAATAAGAGCATATAATGACCAAGAAAGAGTGTCTCAGGGCACAATTAAGCTCCCTATCCAAGTAGGGCCAACACTCATGGAAACCACATGTTAGGTCTTGGACCTTGAATTGCCATACAATATCCTCCTGGGATGCCCATGGATTCATGCGATGAAAGCCATAGCATCAACCTTCCACCAATGTGTGAAATTCACACATAATGGACAAGAGGTTACCATCCATGGAGATCCTGAGCCGTTTTCATACTGCAAGAACCTTGAAGCCAAATATTACAAAATCCCCCAAGTGCCGAAAAATGATGAGGACCCATCCACATCATACATTTACCCCGCCACCCTCACGTCCACTTCTGCGACACAGACACCTCCCACTCCCACCATTCCCACCATCTCTGACATTAAGCTCGTCATCTAGGAGGATGGTTTTGGAAGCTATAGGCTTCCTAATAATGCTTTTGTGATAGGAGAGTTACCACAATCTCCTAGATCAAGGGGATGCCCATGAGAAAATCAAGCTTCTACATCGCAAACAAATCCTGAGGACAATCCTGAATTCACAAGCTAGGGAGACCTTGGTCAAGAGGTTATTGAGGTAGATCCATCCCACATGTTGTATCAAGATGAAAGACTAACACCTGAATTACCAATGGATGAGACAAGCAAGGGCCTACAAATGATGCTTGTAATGGGTTATGACAGAAACCAAAGATTGGGGCAAAATGACAATGGGCTCTTAATACCAATCATGCCTAAGACGCGACCTATAACAAATCTTGATCTTGGATGTACCCCTCTGAGAATAACCATATGTGGCTAAAGTCCTCCAATTAGAGCCGCTAATATTTCTCCTTAGCTAGTAATAGTACTACACTCACCAATAGTCACAGGTAGAGATGCACATAATTTTATAACTGAGCCTTACATTAGTAGTGATGACGAAGATACCACCCTGTGTATGATTAGTACCATATCCTTTGAACCAGATAGTCAAAATCATGAGATCCGCTTAGTCTACCCCCAACTAATCAACTATGACCAATGAGGACCACCAGTTCTCGATACATTCAAAAATGATGAAGCGCTCTCAGAATTCATGGGGTTGAGGGATAACATTCCAGATGGAGATCACAAGGTAGGATTCATAATGGAGTTGGACACACACGCCTATTATGGGGAAATGATCGAATCCTTCAGTGGCAAAAGTGAGAAACTAAGAATCATATCCAAGTCCTTGAGTGAAAACCACACCGTGGCACTCTCTGACAAGAAAATAGTAAAATGAAAGGATGTATCCAATGGTGAAAACCTCTCTAAGGCACCTGAGGATGAAGGATTCAATCTTCCCCTAAGAGTTATTCATCAAGAGAAGTCAGTAGTCTTGGCCAAAAAATGCAACCTAGTCAACCTAGGAATAGAGGATACCCTGCATATCACATTCTATGTCGAATCATTATTATCAGAAGAGCAAGAAATCCTAGCAGCATTCCTAAAGGAAAGACAAATAAACTTTGCATGGAGTTATGCTAATATGCCAGGACTTGATCCAAATACTGTGGTCCACCACCTAGCAGTGTATCCAAATGCAAAACCTATTAGACAAAAGCTTCAAAAAATGCATCCTCAAATTGCGTTGTTAGTCAAAATGGAGCTCAAAAAGCTATTAGATGCTGGATTCATCTGACCAATTGATTATCCAAAATGGGTATTGAACTTGGTACCTATTTCAAAACCTGATGGAGCTATCAGAATCTATACAGATTTTAGAGATTTGAACAAAGCATGTCCCAAGGATGACTTTCCACTTCCCAATATCGATATGATAGTGGACATGATAGCAAGGCATGGGATGCTTTCACTAATGGATGGATTTTCAGGATACAACCAAATTATGATAGCAAAAGAGGATCAACACAAGATAGCTTTTACTTGTCTGTGGGGGACCTATTGTTGGAACATGATGCCATTTGGCCTAAAGAATGCAGAAGCGACATATCAATGAGCCATGACATTGATCTTCCATGACATGATTCATAAGATAGTTGAAGACTATGTCGATGACATCCTAGGAAAATCAAGAAAAAGAAAAGATCATATAGCAACCTTAAGTGCTATCTTTGACAGATTGGAGGAATATAAAGTCAGACTAAATCCCAAGAAGTGCGTCTTCGATGTACAGCTAGGTAAACTGCTAGGATACATAGTGTCCATGAAGGGTATTGAGGTGGATCTGGCGAAGGTAAAAGAAATCCTTGAGATGGAAGCATCAAAGACATTAAAACAACTGAGGGGCCTCCACGGCCGACTTCAATCCATCTGATAGTTCATTGCACAACTGGCAGACAAGTAGAACCCATATTCTCACCTACTCCACAAGGGGGTAGCATACAAATGGGATACAAAATGTGAAGAGGCATTCAACAAAATAAAGGAATATCTACTGACATCGCTAGTATTAATGCCACCCATCCCCAAGAAGCCATTGATCTTATATGTATCAGCAATAGTAGCAGCCCTCAGAGCTCTTCTAGCCTAGCATGATGAAAACGGAACGGAGAGGACCATCTACTATATTAGCAGGACAATGGTGGGTCATGAGCTAAATTACTCATTCATTGAGAAAGCATGCCTCGCAGTAGTGTTTGCATCCCAAAAATTCAGACACTACATGTTGGCACACAAGATCAAGCTTATTGCCAAAATTGACCCCCTTAAATATCTCTTATCAAAGGCAATGTTAACTGGCAGAATGGCAAAATGGGTCATGATATTATCAGAATATGACATCGAGTATGTTGAAAGAAAAGCCATCAAGGGTCAAGTTATTGCAGACCAATTAGTAGAAGCACCTATGTATTCTGAGAATCCTCTTGTATCTGAATTTCTAGACGAATCCATCTTTAGCCTCAAAGTTGCTGATCACTAGAAACTATACTTCGATGGGTCATATACACAACATGGATTAGGAGATGGTGTCTTCTTCATCACCCCACAAGGGGACTGCATACCAAGATTATACAAGCTGGCATTTCCTTGCACTAACAACATAGCAGAATATGAGGCTTTGACTATAGGTCACAAGATAGCAATGCAATGGAATATCATAGCTCTCAAGGTATATGGATACTCTTAGTTAATCATAAATTAGGTGAATAATGAATATCAGACAAAGGATGACAAGCTAACCCATACAAGAAATTGGTGGAGACTCTAAAGGAATCCTTCATCGACATAACATTTGAGCAGATTCCAAGAACCAACAATAGAGCCATTGACGCCATGGCTACAATTGGGTCTCTAGTAGACATCCCTCACAATGTGCCGAAATATGAATTTATGATCAAGTAGCTTCTTGTTCCCACATTTGAGGTACCAGAATTAGAATATGTGTGTCAAATCGTTGGTCCTAGCGATCCTTGGTATCACGACATCTACACATATCTTTGCATAGGAGTCATACCCACTAACCTACCATCAAGCCTAAAATGAACCTTTATAAAAAAGGCATCTAGATTTGTCATCCTAGGTGATACCTTATACCGTAGAAGCATAGAGGGTACTTTACTGCGCTATCTAAATGCTGAGGAGGCATTAACCGCTCTAACTGCTCGAGATTCATAATGGTATCTATGGCTCACACTTGAGTCGAATAACCATAGCCAAGAAATTGCTGAGGTTGGGGTACTATTGGCCCACAATGGAAAGAGAAGCATATGATCATCCTAAAAGATGTTTACAATGTTAGCAGCATGGGGACCTCATCCATGCTCCAGCTCAAGAGCTTCATCCGATCATTACACCATGGCCTTTTTCACAGTGGGGACTCGATCTCATTGGGAAAATCTCACCCACCTCATCCAACGGCCATAAATTCATTATCACTGCAACTAAGTACTTCACAAAGTGGGTGGAAGGCATGCCCATGACCTATATCACTAGAAAACAGATCTCAAAATTCATCTTGAACTATCTCATCTATCGTTATGGTGTCCCACAAGCCATTATCTCAGATAATGGGACACCCTTCAAGAACTAGGATGTTTGCGACTTGTGTGAGAAATTCAAAATATAGCATCTCTTCTCCACCCCATATTATCCCTAAGGCAATGGCCAAGTAGAAGCCACAAATAAAACCATCCTCAAAATCCTCAAGAAAACAGTCAATGACGTAGATCGTGACTGGCATCTATAGCTTAATCTCATCCTCTGGGCTTATTGAACCAGCATCCGCACACCCACTGGCACCACCCCCTTCTCCTTGGTCTACAGATCAGAGGCTGTACTCCCCATTGAGATCGAGCTCCCATCCCTTAGAATATCACTGCAAAATCTCATCACTGATGAGGAATATTGAGTTTCAAAACTAAATGAGCTGGAGTTACTGGATGAGAGAAGGATCGATGCTTTGAATCATCTACATGTCTATCAGAATAGACTCAAATGAAGCTACAACAAGAGGATCAGAAGCAGGACTTTCCAAGTTAGAGAATTGGTATTAAAAGAAAATCAAAAGAATATCTCGAATCCCAGTAGCAAAGGAAAGTTTGAACCCAATTGGTTGGGCCTTTCATTGTCATAGCAAGCTATAAATCAGGGGCATATCAACTATCAACACCCGAAAGGGAACCTCTGCCGGAGCCCATGAATAGCTCCCATCTCAAAAAGTTTTATGCCTAATTCTTTCAAGGTATAGAACTAGAAAATTCAAAAATTCAGAAAAAATCCTAAAAAATGGTTATTTCGACAAAAAACCTGGCAAACAGGCATCTTGGTGACAACAAAAAAATAAAAAAAAATAAAAAATCCAAAAAAATCAGAAAAAGGATAAAAAATAGTAAAGAGAAAAATCGTCCTCTAGTGAAAACCATTTCGGTGGCACTTTGGGCAAGTACCTTGGTGAAAACCTAGCAAACAAGTGCCTTGTGTAAATAAGCACTTTCCATCCACCAGGAGCTTTATGACTTGATTTGCATCATCCATCCATTTCAATTTCATCTATCCATCTCATCCATATCTCCATTCATTACTCATCCACTCGCATCCGCACCATAGCTTGGTCCTGTGTTCGTATCATGATCCCTCCTAGTACTACTCGGCCCATTCTCAAGGTCAGTTTGTCCTGCCTTTATCAGAGTAGTCTATTACATCACGCTAGGGGCATGTTCTCATCGGATCGGATTCATGTATGGTCATAAAGTCCTCAAAATCAGAAAATCCAAAAACATCAGAAAATTAAAAAATCCAAAAACAAAAAAATAATCCAAAAACAAGTCAAAAAGTCATTCAAAAAGCCAAAAATAGGGTTGTCTTGTCGAACTACGTCATCTCTGAGCTTGAACATAGACAAGGTTGATCTTTGATCATCCCCCGAGACATTTAGGTCAGTCCTATAGGAGTTTGTCATAATAAACTGACATCACACATGTATATCTTCATATGTAAATTGGTCAAGTCATCAGTCAAACTACGTGGTCTCTGCGTGTATAACGTAGGCAAGGCTAATTTATCGATCAGCCCCCAAGGCCCCTAGGATAGGTCTTTAGGTTAGTCTCTCAATCAAAATCTCAGAAAATCCCAAAAATAGCCTCAAAACATTGCAAAACATCTAAAACATCCAAATATTTGAAAAAAATCCATCCGCCTCATCTTGCTTGCACCCGCAATAAACACCATTCATAATAAAGTGATCGTCATCCTCAACCTTTGGTGAAACAGTTAGAAACAAGTCTAGCAGGTTAAAAGTAAATCTCAAAAGCGTCAAGTCTCAAGTCTTAGTCAATACGTAAACAAGTTGGTCAAGTCTTTGTGTCGATAGTCCATCATCCAAACAGTCCCATATGAATCATCTGATAACATCATGTCCTAGGATGAATCCTTCCTACAAGGGGCATTATTTATTAGAAAGAACACTTTGGATAAACGAAATGACGTGCTGCCATCCACTAACATGTCCTAGGATGTATCCTTCCTACAATGGGCATTATCTTTTGGCAATAAGTTTTGGTTCTTATCCTTAAAAACACATTCCCTTTTGATTAGCGGTATTGAAGAACATTGACTTGTTTGCATACTTGGTCTTTTTCTTTTGACTTATCTTATTGCGCTCAGTCCAAGGACCTCTTGATGATATCCGAACGAAGGATTTAGAGAGATAGGAATGGGGCAATGATCATTATTCTTTTCTCTGCTGTGCTTGTTCGACGTTCTTGTAAAATAACTTGGAAAATACTTTCTTTGTTAGATATGTATAGAGGATGTTTTGGATGGCTTGTTGACTATTGCATTGATTGGTTATGCCTCTCTGTGTTTTGGTTTGAGATGTTTAAAACTTCTAAAGTGCATCCTAGCAAGTTTTTTGTATGTCAGGTGTGAACAGGAATACTCCTATCTATTTGTCGAGTCAAAGTCCATCACACTAAGTACAATGCCATCCTGGTCCTTCATACCTTGATGCATCATACTTAGGCGTGTTATCAAACATAAAATAAGTGACCCTTTGAAAATCCCAATCCTTGATAAGCAAATCATCCATCTATCATCATCATTTCTTATCATCATTTCTCATCATCATCTCTCATAATGTTGGCTTGTTGGATCCTCTTGTCATCATCTAATTTCTTCATTTTCTACACTAACATCACAGCATGAATAGTTAATCATCATCACCAATTCATCCATCATGCATCCATCATGCATCCATTTGTGGATTCATATCATCATCATAATATAGATCTGTTAGTCTAAGCATCTCATAAATCATCCATTGCATAATAATAGCATATCACATCACCCATCTCATCCATCTCACATCATATAATCATTTAAGTTGTTTAGGATAATATAGATTTGTTATTCTAAGCATCTTAAAATCATCTCATTTGCATTGTCGTCCATAACCACCCATTTTGAACCTCTTTATCGCGAGATCGAACCTCAAATAGAATCTTTTTGCTCGATCTCTCGAGGGGGCAATGTATGAGTGTACTTTCTACTGGGGCATCCGAAAAATCAAATTTTTTTTTATTTTGATCACGGCAAGTTTATTCTTTGAACCAACACACCAAGTACATTGCTTCAAAAAGGGGCAAAATGTAGACATGCAAAATTAACATTGTGCATTCAATTGGGATTATTCATTAGGTCCATTCATCGATTGATCAGGTTCACCTTCATTCATTTAGCAGGTAATTTCATTAATCTCCATTTCCTAAGCTCATTTAAAATCAAATAAACATTATCATCAACCTTTTAATAAATCAAACATCCATTTAAATCAAATCCTAAATCATATTCCATCATTTTCTGATTTAAATAAATCAAATATCAAAGTCCTAAAAGTCAAACTCACCTAATCATCATTAAATTAACATAATCATCATTTATTTAATCTAATCATGATTAAATACTAATCTCACCCACTTGCATTCTTTAGATATCTCCACTTGCACAAATAAATAAATTTTATTGATTTATTAAAAAACCCTCATTTTCCCTCAACATGACAAGTTGATTTGTCCCTCCAACATTTCATTTATTGTTGTTTTTCTTGTCCCCCTCTCAAATTTTATTGCAAAATTTGAATTCAAATTTTCCCTCTCATGGGAACTCTTCCCAAATCTTGCACATCCATTGACCACTCACCACTTGACAAGTGTCCTCTTCTCATTGGTGGATCTTTAGTCCCACATTCACCATCTTGGCCAATCTCTCATCAAGAAAATCCATAAAAGAAGAACTTAATCCTCATTCATGGATCCACAACTTTTATGCAAGGTTACTCTCTTAATTTGAGAACTCATCTTGCTCATCATCTCCATTGCATTTACATCATCTTGAGATTTGATCAAGGATTGGGAAAGGGTCACTAGCACATGTGACACCAATCCATTATGGAATAGGTAATTGTTGTTGTTTTCATAATGTTTTTAGTTTCATTTGGTCATGTATTGCATTTGGAAACATCTACAAGGTATTTCATAGGAGTTATTTTGATAGATTTGTGAAGTACTAACCCATGTTTGAGATGTTAGTATTTGCAGATTTAAAAAGATGCTTACAATAGTATAAATAGTGATATATCTTGGTCTAACAAAATGCAAAGTGAAAACATGGCCGAAGATATGAAGATTTTCAGAGGAGGAGGAAGCAGAGAAATAAACACAACCATTCATGGAAAAGGACCAGGGCCGGAGGAAGGCACAGTATGGTCACATCAAATGAAGTGTGCGCAATCGATCTTTAATGAGATCATTTTCATACATTTGAGCCAAATTATGGGTAAGTACACTTTTGAATTTATGATGTTTAAACATAGAAAATTTAAGATAATTCATTGTTATAGTAGAATATGGAAAATATTGATAAGTGAATTTAAAGACAAACACAACACACCCCAAGACTGAAAAGACTTGGGGACCCAAGTGAAAAAATATAACTCTTATGGTAGGAGCTAGCAAATTGGAAGATCACAACAAGT
Organism: Sequoia sempervirens; assembly: GCA_007258455.2. NCBI lineage: Eukaryota > Viridiplantae > Streptophyta > Pinopsida > Cupressales > Cupressaceae > Sequoia > Sequoia sempervirens. Next base: position 12,353,476 of record VDFB02168118.1, read on the forward strand.
GAAAAGAGAAAATCTTCGATAACAAAAGTACTTTGTAAGGTAAGTGTTTTGGGCACCAGATACCAGGTACCAGAAACATGCGAAAGGAAAAAGGTAATATAAGTTCAAGCAGAAGGCTTCAATCTGGTATGAAGCAGTCTGTTATGCAGCATTCTAGTATAATGGAGTTCTGGTATATCCAAGGTCTGAGAAAGTAAGTGGGTAAAGCTGAATACCGGGTACCAGGTTGCAATGTGAAGCAAAATGTTAAAATTTGAAATTTATCTAATGATCCCAATGATTTGGTATGTATGCGAGTATGAGGATTCATGATATTTTTTTGAAAGGCATGTTGATTATGAGATTTTTGTGCTAACATTTGAATAATGGTTTTATTTACATGAGATGCTATAAAAAAATATATATTTTTAAAAAAAATAGGATTTGATGTATGAAATTTGTGATTGTAGGAGATGCAGATTGCGATGCAAAGTTCGGGTATGGATAGTCAAGAAAAATTGAATCATGGATGGACTAATTTTTAGTCCGCTTTGATTACTATGGGAGATTATAATTCTGAGGGCTTTGAGTCCACTAGAATGCTAGGGATCTCGGTATTTCACATGCAGTGGAAGCAAATGTCTATTCTTAGGAGAGCCCATTCTCTAGAGTGATAGAACTGGAACCAATCGATGTGTGGGGGCGGAAATTCCACCTTTCCATTCTGAATATATGGGAAATCCTTACACATCATCATGATTTGAAATATCATCCCGACGAAGATTTAGGATCAACACCCAAAGAGCTTCAATGAGTGATTGGAGTTGACTTCCATTGACTTCAATTACAATTCTCCTATTGGTCACAATATTCCATGTGCCTTGATGAGATTGGTCCCTTGGATTTTCTCTCATGTATTTTTCTTATCCTGTCTGAACCTTGTGTTCTATAAAAGGCCAGAGGATCCTCATTTTTATTTTAAGTTCAAAATTTGTGGATGTTGGAGGAGCATAAACTTTTAAGTTTTGTTCTTTTTTTCCTATTTTCCAAACCATTCTAGCGTAAAACTTTGTATGCACGTAAACATTAACTAATATAAGAGCTTGTTAGATAGCTATCTATCTTAGCATCTTTTGTAGTTGGTTTTTTTTGTTCAACCGAACAAGACTGTATGTTGTGCCATTTAAGGGTGCATACAGAACCTACTTAGTGTCTAGAAATAAAACCCTCTCTTAAAAATCTTGCACCATTTTATATCTAGCTGTGAAGCAATCTAGTGAAGTATAAGGTGGTTTTCTCTATTTTGATTAATTCTTTGGGGCATCCATGGAGAATAACTGGGAGAAACTTTTAATTTCCAGTATTTTTATGTTTTATTTTAGAATAGATGCTTAAATATTTTGAAAATGTTCCAAAATTTAAATAAATGGAAGAAATTTCATTGAATATCTTTTGTTTTCCATAATTTTTTTGAATGCATAATGCTAAATCTACTTAAGTGATATCAAAGAATTAGTTATATGCATGAAATGTTATGGAAAATCTTTTGGTTTCATGATATTCAAACTCATTATTTCAATTTGGAATTTACACCTAAAATATTCAAAGAATAATCATAGTCCTTTTGAGATTAACAACAATCACGTTAGTACCTGAGAGCGACCGTAGTGCAACCATGACCTGGTTATTAGAGACTTGGGATCGAACGAAAGCCAATCTTTTCCCTGTAATGAAGAATTCCCCCTTAGGTTGTCTTTGTTCCATATCTTTCAAGAAGGATAGGCTCTTTGCGGTCTTGTCTGTGAAGAATTTATTCACCCTATTTTTTGTGAGTAAGATCGTTGCCAACAAGTTCCATGCAAGCAGTGAAAGACATGCCAAGGATTGTCAAGCCTGCAAGTACCATTTGCAGAGAATGTTAGATTGGAAAGTAGACAAGGATAAGGTTTAAGACCAAGGAGTGTTCTTCCACAAGATCTTTGGAACTAATTCATACTGATCTATGTGGACCAACTAAGACAAAGAGTCTTCACTTAGGTGAAAGGTATTGGGTGATCCCACAATAGTGGTTTACAATTTTTGGCCAAACTGGACACTAAAATTATTAATTTTTAACTAAATCTTCACATTTGGGCACCTATAGCGGCTAACCGGTGAGGAATTTCAAGATGATGCAAACTAGAGTCTCATCACATTTTAATTTGTAGATTCTAAAATATTTTTCAAAATTTGTGAATCATATTGCACTTCTTTTCCATCTCCCATGAAAATTGGTTTTTAGAAAACAACATTTTTAAAAGTGACACACACCATGTTTGTCAATAATAGTGGTTTACAATTCACGAGAGGCGAATTTTAGCTGAAATCACATATTTTTAGAAAATATAATGATTTAAGCCTTAAAAGTTCCATTTTAAGGATTCCAATTGAAGAGGGTTTGATCAAATCACCTTAGATCAAACCCCCTTGGATAGAACCTCGGCTAGTTTTAAACCATACCTATAAATGCGTCTCCTTTACACCTATCAAAATGCTGATAAAAAATCACTTTTGATTTAGATTTTGGGGGATCAAATGAATTCATTGAAAATTTATTTCAAATGATTATGGTATTCTTAGAACAAGCTATCCAAATTTTTTAATATGTTTTGGTTTTGTTATGTATTTGTTTTTTAAGTTTTATTAAACATAGGTTTTTCATCGAAAATGAATTTCTTTGTTCTTCACATGTGGAAAAATAGAAGATTATCAAAAAAAAATTGAAAAATATGAGTGCACCAAATATTGAAGTCCTTGATCCAAAAAATTAAATTAAATTAAATTTTGCATATACAAAAAAGATGCGTTATACGGTCGCACTATGTCTGAATTGTAATTCATTTGACTTTGAAACTTGATTAAGGAAAAAAATATTCAATAAAAACTATCTAACCAAGTGGGAAGCACTAGATATCAGAGTTACAAATATAAATTTGAAAGAATTAGAATTTTATCCTTCATGGAAAAAAAATTATGCATTATACGATTATGTCACTTTTTAAAAATGTTATTTTCTGAAAAATCTATTTTCGTGGGAGATGGAAAAAGAAGTGCAATTTGATTCCAAAAATTTTGAAAAAAATATTTTTAGAATCTATAGACAAATTTTGATGAGACTCTAGTTTGCACCATCTTCAAATTCCTCACAGTTTAGCCGCTATAGGTGCCCGAATGTGAAGATTTAGTTAAAAATAATAATTTCAGTGTCCAGTTTGGCCAAAAATTGTAAACCACTATTATGGGATCACCCCATATAATGAACAAATTTTTTTTCCATGAAGGATAAAATTCTAATTCTTTTGAATTTAGATTTTTAACTCTGATACCTAGTGCTTCCACTTGGTTAGATAGCTTTTTATTGAATATTTTTTCTTTAATCAAGTTTCAAAGTCAAACCAATTACAATTCAAACATAGCACGACCGTATAAAGCGTAACTTTTTTCGTATATATCAAAATTCAATTTTATTTTTTTTGTTGGATCAAGGACTTCAATATATGATGCACTCATATTTTTCAAGTTTTTTTTGATAATCTGCTATTTTTCAACATGTAGAACAAAGACCTTCATTTTCGGTGAAAAACCTATGTTTAATAAAATTAAAAAACAAATACATAATAATACCAAAACATATTAAAATTATATTTGTTGGATAGCTCATTTTGAGGACTACCTGATTCTAGTTGGGTTTGTGAAGACTCCTCCATTTTCATCCTCAACCCAAGCTCAAGCGTTTTTTGTGTCTGAGGAGGGGGATGAAGGGTAAGGGGGGTTCGAGGGAACCCCCCTTCCATAAGGGGTTTTCTTTTATTTTTGGGTGGAAAAACATCAAAATGGTTCGCACGAACCAGCAGGTTCATACGAACCCCTAAAATCAAGTTTTTTTTTCCATGGGGTCATTTTTTGTGAGTTTTTCTTCCTCACTTGAATTGTAAACCATGACTGTGGATTCACCCTATTTCATGTTACTTATTGATAATTTCTCTAGAATGGCATAGGTTACATTCTTAAAATAAAAATTAGAAGCTTTCAGTAGATTCAAGATATTCAAGTCAATGGTTGAGAAGGAAATGAATGCTAAAATCAAGTGTATTAGATTAGATAGAGGTGGTGAGTTCACATCAAGTGTGTTTGAAGAATGTTGTAAGGAGCATGGGATAAAGAGACAATATTCTACTACTAGAACTCCTTAGTAAAATAGATTAGTGGAAAGAAAGAATAGAGCTATTCAAGAGATGGCAAGAACAATGTTGAATGAATTCAAACTGCCTAATGCGTATTGGAAGAAGATGCTTCATCAAGAAAGATGAAGAAGGATTGGGAAAGTTTGATTCAAGATCAGATGAAAGAATGTTTTTGGGTATTCAACTAGGAGAAAAGCCTATAAATGCTACAATAAAATATTGAGGAAGGTTGTTGAAAGTGCAAATGTTAGTGGATGAAGAATCACATCAAAGAACACATGAGAAAGAAGAGGAAGAAGAGATTGTAGATAAATAGGAAGCACAAGAGAAAGTCCCCAAGACACTTTCCAAGTATGTTGAAAGGAATCATTCACAAGATTAGGTTATTGTACATAAGAATTAAGGAGTGTAGACAAGAAGAAGATTTGGAGAAAGAAACAAAGAGGTGATTTTTTCTCTACTGTCAAGAATAGAACTAAAGACTTATGTTGATGCTAGCAAGAATGAAGGATGGATACAAGTAGTCGAAGAAGAGATAAATCAGAGTGAGAAGAATCAAATGTAGGAATTGGTTCCAAGGCTTTCAAACAATAATATAATAGGAATAAAATGGGTATTTAGAAACAAACTGAATGAAAATGGAGAGGTGGTACGAAATAAAGCAAGAGTAATATGCAAAGGATATTCACAAGTGGAAGGAATTGATTGTGAGGAAAAATTTGCTCCAGTGGAAACAATGGATTCTATCAAAATATTTTTTCATTTGATGTTCCCAAGAACATTAAGGTTTATCAGATGGATGTGAAATATGCCTTTCTAAATGGTGAATTAAAAAAAGTATGCATAGAATAGCCTAATGGATTCCAACTATCAATATATCCATAAATGTTATGTAGACTTAAGAAGTCACTGTATGGTTTGAAACAAGCCCCCTGGCTTGGTATGTAAGTTTGGACACGTACTTGTTTGAGGAAGGCTTCAAGAAAGGTACTATAGACAGTAATTTGTATATGAAAGTAGAGGATGAAAAGATTCTAGTTGTTGTGGTATATGTTGATGATATAATTTTTGGAGGTAATACTTAAATGTGTAAAAGGTTTGTTGTAGAAATATAGAAAGAGTTTGAAATGTCTATGTTATGTGAGTTATCATTCTTTCTTGGACTTCAAATTGCACAGTCAGGTAATGGTATTTGTATCTCTCAAGAAAAGTATGTTAAGGAAATGCTAAATAATTTTGGTATGGAAGGCTATAAACCAATAAATACTCCAATAGTAATCAGTTTCCATTTAGGTACTTGGATGATGTGTCACCTAAGGCTAATCAGACTCTATATAGGTAGATATGATTGGATGCCTACCATACTTAGCCACTTCAAGCCCTGATAATATGCTGCAAGTAGTTTGCTTGGTTGAAATTTTTTAAGCTAATTGAAAAGAAACTCATGTAAAGGCTATCAAAAGGATGTTTAGATATTTGAAGAGTACTCTAGACTATGGATTGTGGTACCAAAAAGGTAATGATTTTTCTTTGAATGTATATATCGATGTTGATTTGGCTAGAAGTTGTTGGGAAAATGTGTCTCAACCTTGCAATTACATATGGTACTATTGATAGGTAAGTGTGTGCACGCACACACACCAAGGGCACTAGGAGTACCTCCCTGCGAGGGGTACTAGGGGATCATCCCCCTGGAGGGGGGTCTAGGGGCCATGCACCTCGATGGGGGCTCGAGGGTAGCTCCCTCGAAAGCCAAATTTTATGTATATTTAATGATTGTAAATCTAGACCATTCATCATTAGGTCTAAAATTTGACGATCGATATTTTGTTGGCTTGACTTGCCCTAGAAGACAACCCTATTTTATAAGGGAATTTTATTATGACTATGTATTAAATGATGTATTTTAAGAGTCTGATAGTAGTCGTGTTACCTTTAGATCTTTGGTTGGTGATACACTTGTGAGAATCTTGCTCTACAAGTATATTTTAGAGTGTGGGTTTTTTTCTCTCCAAAGGATTTTCCCCACATAAATCACTGTGTTGTGGTATGCATGATATTTATGTTTATTTCTATTTAATTTTTTGAAACTGTTATAAACATCTATAATTTTTTTCATTATGCTCCTCTCAAGATTAGTGTAGGAAGTTATTTCACTACCTTAGCTTACTTACAAGTGGTATCAAAGCCCGATCACCTTTGGTTTCAATTGTGGGTTGTTGGGTTTTTTTGAGCTAATCTAGATTTGATTGGGAGCTTGTGCAAAAGATACTTTGTGATCTTGTTGTAGGAATTTTCAGATGGAAATCTCATTAGGAAGAATAGAGGTGGATAAGTTTTCTAGAAATAATTTTTAAATGTGGAAGCTAAATATGGAAGATCAATTGATAGATCGAGATCTGTGGGGTGTTGTTGATGAAAATGTTTCAAGGCTTGTAGATTCTACTTTGGTTGCTCAATATGAATGTGTAGGTCTGGTCTTGAACTAGGAATTCTAGGTAGCAGTAGGGTCACCTATTCATATGTACAGTCCTCCCTTAATTGAAAATTCACCAAGTACTTGTTTAAGAGCCTCTTCAAGGCTCTGATGCTGAGAGTAGCACAATTCTCTCAACAAGATGAAGTGAAATTTCTTCTTGTGTCCCACTGAGTGTACCAAAAACTATTGTCACATAAAAATGCACCCTACTGAACAAGATTTCAGTGTTCTAATGACACAATGGGAACAACCTCCAGGTTGTAGGACCTTGCACCAATGAGGTTGAATCTTTGGAGAAGGATGGCTTCCTCTTCTAAACTAAGTGCAATTGTGTTGTCTAACTCAGCACAAGAAAACCCTATCACTACCCTATTGTAACAAATCACAAAGGAAAGAGATAGAAGGAGAATCATGAAAATGAAATAAGGTGATGCACCAAGGTAGAAATATGTTTCTTCTTGCTTCTAAACAACATAACACATGAACAAAACAGCTAAACCATACACTCTGCCATAAAGGTAAGATGATTTTACTCAAACATGCACAAAAGATACAATGATAAAAGCTAAATTTTATTAATATAAAAGCATAGAAGTAATCCTTATAATGATAAAATGCGAAGAATGGAGTGCTACAATAGAAAAACCCTAGAGAAGCTAGGGGAAGAAACCCTAAAAAATAAACTAGTGTTGCCTTTATAGTGCATGCATAACTACAATTTGGATTCAAAATTCTAATCCTAACTCTAACTAGGGTTACAGAAAAGGAACTTGAGGGTGATCCCATAATAGTGGTTTACAATTTTTGGCCAAACTGGACACTAAAATTATTATTTTTAACTAAATTTTCACATTCGGGCACCTATAGCGGCTAAACTCTGAGGAATTTGAAGATGGTGCAAACTAGAGTCTCATCAAATTTTGTCTGTAGATTCTAAAAATATTTTTTTCAAAATTTTTGGAATCAAATTGCACTTCTTTCCATCTCCCACAAAAATTGATTTTTTAGAAAACAACAATTTTAAAAAGCACACCGTATAATGCATAACTTTTTTTCCATGAAGGATAAAATTCTAATTCTTTCAAATTTAGATTTGCAACTCTGATATCTAGTGCCTCAACTTAGTTAGATAGTTTTTTATTAAATATTTTTTCCTTAATCAAGTTTCAAAGTCAAACGAATTACAATTCAGACACAGCTCGACCGTATAACGCGTAACTTTTTTTGTATATTTCAAAATTTTATTTTATTTTTTTTGTTGGATCAAGGACTTCAATATCTGGTAAACTCATATTTTTCAATTTTTTTTTAATAATATTCTATTTTTCCACATGTGAAGAACAAAGAAATTCATTTTCGATGAAAAACCTATGTTTAATAAAACTTAAAAAACAAATACATAACAAAACCAAAACATATTAAAATTATATTCATTGATAGCTTGTTCGAGGAATACCATAATCATTTAAAATAAATTTTAAATGAATTCATTTGATTCCCCAAAAGCTAAATCAAAAGTGATTTTTTATCAGCATTTTGATAGGTGTAAAGGAGACACATTTATAGGTATGGTTTAAAACTAGCGAGGTTCTATCCAAGGGGGTTTGATCTAAGGCAATTTGATCAAACCCTATTCAATTGGAATCCTTAAAATGGAACTTTTTAAGGCTTAAATCATTATATTTTCTAAAAATATGTGATTTCAGCTAAAATCCGTTCCTCTCGGGAATTGTAAACCACTATTATGACAGCACCCTTGATTAGAGTACAAACAACAAAATTTCCCCCTAAAATAGAGCAACAACTAGGCCATAAATGCCCCTAACACCTTGAGCACACTCCATCCTGATGGTACTCATGAATTTCAAGTATGGGCTCCCAAGAAATCCATGATCATAATCAAGAAAATCATACCCTGACAAAGACTTCAAATGACCTCTGCAACACTTGAAGGAATAAATTCTACCATTTAGCAATCAATTTAGCTTGTGAGAAGCATAGAAGGTTGATCTAGAGCCATTCAGAGTTGATCTGGTAGCTGAAATGTAGATACACCATTACTGTATATGTGCACCTGTGAAATGAGGCAGCTAGTCATTCACATTTGAACAATGATCATAAAATGCAAGATGGAAGGACAAGATCAAACCTCAGGAAAATTTTAAAACAACATCATTGATCTCCTCCTTCAAATTAGGGCCAATCATCATGCATCACACATTTGACTTGAGCCTTTCAACATGAAACAAGGATGCTACAAGGAACAACATAAAGCACATCTTCGCCCATCGTGCATCACATAGACCACTCCAGCACCTTTCTTCACAAAAACGATGTGAAGCAAGGGCACGATGCAACCTTAGTCGTTGGATGTTCTTTGTTTAATCTTAGCCCTTCGTTGTTCATCGTAGAAAGGCACCCACTGACAAAATGTAAAGACATGATGTGATGAGTCCCTCTAATGGCAAGAATATAATTCATAAGAATGTTCTCCCACTGGCCATCACATATCACTAGAAATATCTCAAGGTTCAAATATGTATCGACATTACAAAGATTCCATGCAATGTGAAGGGACATATAGGCCATCACACATCATAGGAGTGAAATGAAAGGCAATTAAATTATAGCGATAAGTGATGTATAGGAGATGAGCTCATCGCTCATCATGAAAATGGAACCGATGGTGAAAAGGAAAAACACGATGGGTGATACAAACATCTAAACAACGGTAATTTAACATATGACTTAAATTTGTTCATAAAAGGGGGTCACACCTAGGTAAAATGAAAAATGGGGATATTAACAATTCTATCTTAGGGATGCATGAATAACTACCTAGGGTAAGAGGTACTGAAAATCAAGGTGGTTTTTGTAGAATTGTTCAAAACTATTGTCAATGACCGGATGTCGGGCCATCAGAGGTTGAGCATCGGGCCATTGGATTACTGTGTGCAAGGAAGAAGGAAAGAAGTGAAACCATGAAGAGAAAGGAAGGATTGGGGTAAGAGGGAAGGATTACCTCTGAAAGTCAGAGATAAGGAGGAAGCCATACACCCGAAGCCTAAAGCATTTGAAACTTAGTCAAATTCTTGGATCAAGACATCCATGGGAAGAAGAGATGGAAGGAGAAGGGCGAAAAGAAGGCGACTTCAGAGGTCAGACCTTAGACCATCAGAGGTTGGAGGTTAGACCAAAGGCTTATCTCTTACCTAAGGAAGGTAAGAGGTAAAAGGTAAGGGCGAAGGTTGAAGGCCGAAGGCCAAAGGCTGATAGAAGAATGGTGTAAAGGAAGAGGAAAGGGAATGGTAAGGGGTAAAGGGTAAGGCTGAAGGATGAAACCTAAAATAGTTAGAAGAAAAGGGGGAAGGAAGGGAATGATGGAGAAGGCATGAAGGAAGTGGGTAAGAGACAGTCCAAAAACCCAAAAACTTAGACTTAGCCAATTAGGAACACTTCAAGGGAAACATAGGAAATATGACCCATGTAGGATCACTCAGATTAGATATGAGTGATGGGTCATCTAAGGGGGCCATGTAATGTCAATAGTTCCCTCATTTAATCAGTTTAATGTATTAATTTGTTACTATATAAGTAAGGATCCTTAAAATAAAATCTAGTTAAGTAAAGGATGTGCAAAAGTGGTCTTTTCTAAAAGCTATGTTGTAGGTTGAAACATGCATATGCATGACCCCACCTAAAATGTAGTAAATGAAAGTACTTTTTAAAATCCTTTTGTGTACATGCATATGATGTTGATGTTTGATTTAATTCTTTTAGTATTTTTTATCACATGTATAATTTTTTATTAGTTATTTAGTAGAATTAAGGGATGAAAATGAAACACTTTGCATACACCACACATAAGTTGACCTAAAACAAACACTGCATTTAAGTTATTTTGGTGTGTAAAGAATGATATCTAGATGGGTCTCACACACACATTTTAAAAGTCAAATTTATTTTAAAAATGATTAGGGGAAAATACAGTTTATCAAAATCAAAATGATAGACCACTAATTCTCACTATAAAACATGTGATTTTGTGTGTGATATGACATGTAAATAATAATAAGAAATCAATCTTTACTATTATAGAAACTATGAGGGAAGTTTTGAGAGGCCAAAATGATGTGTACCTTGCTGCAAGAAGCCTATTTTTTGGTCACAAATGACTCATTCACCTTTAATGGAAAATGGGTCCTTGTTAGGGTTTCTAAAATTGAGATCTAGGTTTTGTTCCTTGATGTCTGCACTCTCAGATCTTTAGTTGACAGCTCTTGAAAACCTCTAGCCAATTCTATAGACTTCTTTTTGTGTTCTTGAAATGTAGGTGACGACTTTTGCAACTTGACAACTTTAACAATTTTGCTTCAAACTTGTTCTCCACTTGATATTCAATCTATAAATATGCAAATAAACATTCAAGAGAAGAAAAAAATGTTGATTTTTAGTGAATAATGGTTTTCCCAAGTCAAACCCCTTGGAGGTAATGAAACCAAATGATGAAATAAGGAAATTGAGGCATGAACATGAAACAATGAAATGTTGATACCTTGGAAATTTACTTAGAATGTAAATCTACAAACTAACATGTAGTGGCCATAAAGAATGTAGATCTTGATCTCAAATTAGATATGTAACAATGCTTGCAAGTAGATCTCCAATGCTACATCCACAATCTTAGCTCAACAACATCCATGAATGCACTATTCCTTTGACATGATGAAATTGTAGAACCCTAATCCAAATACCTGCAAAACAATAAGAACAAACACATTAGAAGATGAAATGCAAGAAAGAACAAGGATTCCCCATGAAATCCATTAGCAAAGTTTCAAATAAGAAATAAAGCAAGAATGAGATGAAAGAACAATAAAGCAAGCTAACTTCTATTGAAAATAAATGCAAAATCTTGATCCCATGGGGGAATTGGTGCCAATTTGATGTGAAAATTGGCCCTTTCCCAACTCCTATGATGCAAGATTGATGTGTGATGAAGAGTGATCCACTTTGTTGATGGTTGATGAGTGCTCCAATAGAAAAATCTACATAACCTAGCTATGAACTCAATGATAATGGATGAAAATTGCTAATGATTTGAGCATAGTAAGTTTACTAAAATTGTGGATGATCAAATGAGGATTTTAGCCTCTTATTTATAGAATGCTAAGATGGATGAATGTCCAAAATAAAGCAATGTGGCACTAACATTCAACCAATGGCAAGATTCCACTTGTTAACTTGTGAATGGAGGAAGCTTGAGCACATTTTGATCAATGTGAAAGTTTGAAATTTGAATTTGATGAAATGACATGTTTAGGGGGGATGAAAGATGAGTTAAATTCCAAGTGGGAGATATGTAAGAGACAATGTAAGAGCTTTAAATTATTTGTTGGATGGACAAGTCATTTTGGGGGGAGATTTCAAATTTGAGGAATATTCCCACTTGGATACCTTTTTTGAATGAAAATAGGTGATTTATAAAACAATTAAATTGATTTTCACGTGCAAGTTGCAAAATCTAAAGGATTTGAGTGATTAGGATTAAATTAATCCGGATTTGATTAATTTAAGGGGAGATTTAGCTGATTTGACCATTTGATTTAGATTTTAGGATTGAAATAAATCAAAAAGAGATGAAAATGATTAAGACTTAGTTAAATAAATATTTTGATTTATTTAACCAAAAGGGGTGATGTTAGATTAAATTAGATAAATGTTTGATTTATTTAATTTAATTAGATGAACTTTATAAATTTAATCAAATAATATGGATTATTTAATTAAATAAAGATAGGAAGATGAAATGACTTAGCTAATTACACAGAGACGATGATTTAATTAAATTGAGGGATTTAATATTTAATTAAAATGGGAATTATGATAACTTTAATCAAATAAGGCTATTCAATTAAATGGTTAGATAGAGGGATAATTCAGAATGAAATGATATTAGTAGATCGGGATCGAGTGTGCAATATCAATCTGTATATTTTCTATGTCTACATAAATGATCTTGAATTGTTGCAATAAGACTTCACTAATATCTTCCTTTGAATTCCTTTTAAATGCTCTTGTAAACTCAAAATTTCTATGATGCATGAATACTCAAAGTTTCTAGGTGAAACAATGTGAATTAACCTCATATTTATATTAAATCTGGAGATTAACCTCATAATTCAAACAACTCAAGCTGACACCAGATCTAGAATTGAAAATAATTATGCTCTTGCCAAAATTAATTTCAAAAGGGGGCGTCCTATGTGAGGATGACCCATTTGCCATTAAAGTAAAATGGGTCCTAGCACAACTTTCTAGGACCATGCTTCTGAGGCTAGGGGGATGAAAGAACATAAAAAGCCCATGTCAAAAATGAAAAGAAAGGAGTGTCCTACATGGAGAGGACCCATTCGCCACTAAAGTTGAATGGGTCCTACCACCATTTTCTAGGACCTTGAATTTTCCAAATTAAATGTCATGCAATTTGATTATTGGGTGTTGGGATAGATCCTTTGAAAGGTGTCATTAATAAGTCTTAAATTTGAACTAAAGGGGCTAATTAAACTCAATTAATCACAATTAATCACAATTAATTAATGAAACCCTAGATAAGTCTGAAAGTGTACTATAACACTTTACAACACCCCAAATAAGGTACAAATTAAGTACATTTTTTTAAAAGTGAACATAGATTAATGTGAATTATGTGTACAACACATTACAACACTAAATCAAGGCATTATTAGGTTAATTCAATGCCACTTATTCCCAAATTAAGTGTGAAAAAGGGTTACTTTTTTTGACACTACAAAAAAATAAAATGGAAACACATGCCATTTTACGTTTATTAAACTATGTTTAGAAATTAATAAACAAAGAGAAATTTAGGTTTAATTTTTTATAAAATTACATATTTAAAAACTAGATATTCTTATCCATAATGGAATTTAATTTTGTGAAAAAATATTGAAGTCAAATTCATCAACCATATTATTGAAGTCATTTTAAATGTAAATAATGAATAGCTTGACATTGTATTTGTAGGTCCTATCAAATTTCCAAGATTGAAAAAAGAAAATTAAAGAAGAATTCATTTGAATTTAAATAAAAAGAATGTCCAATCAAAATGGATATCCAATATTTTTTTATTAGAAATTTATTTAAATAGTGAAGAAATCCCTATTATAGTAGGCTAGAAATGAACGTGTTCATAAAAAGTGATTATCTAGATTTTTTAAATTGATATATATATATATATATATATATATATATATATATATATATATATATATATATATATATATATATATATATATATATATATATATATATATATATATATATATATATATATTTGGATCCCCAAACCTAAGTGGGTATTGATTTCTAAAAGGTAGTTATTTGATTTTTATGAAATGTAGCTATTTCATCTAACATATTTTTGCACTACATTTTTTCGTCTAAATGTGAATCCAAATTCTTACACTTATCCTTACATCTAGCTCTATGTTCTTGATATTTTTATTGCAACTATAACTTATTACATACTTCACCCAGTTTGATTATAGAAATTTAAATTGTTAATCACATGTTTTTTTAATCATATTTATATAGTGAATTCACATACCTTCACTATTTTTGTTCATTGGTGTGTCGTAGAAAATTGGACCCTCTTGAGAAAAGAGACAATTTCATGCATAATTAGACCCACTTTTTTCCCCTTCACATCATTTCCCCTTCAAAACAACATTTATAGGCCCCTTAGACCTATTAATTTTGATCTAGAGGCCCGTTTCACATGTGAAATTACATAAAACCCGAGAAATAGCATTTAACAATGTCATACCCATTTTGTCTCCTCAAAAAGGGTGTTCCTTTCGATTGGGATGATGATTGTAAACAAGATCTTGAATGTCTAAAGGAATATTTAGCTACTCCACCTGTTTTACAACCGACTATGCCACATAGACTGTTTATTTTGTACATCACCACATCTGTCCATGCTCTTGCAGGATTGTTGGCTCAGCAAGATGATCATGGTAAAAAGATCCTTGTTTATTACATTAGCCACACCTTAATTGATTATGAAACACGCTATTCACCAATTGAAAAATATAAATTAGCTCTTGTATTCGCTTCTAGTAGGTTGCGACATTATTTATTAAATGTTGAAGTACAAGTTGGCACACAATTTGATCCTCTTAAATATCTTTTCAATAAAACTAACCTGTTCGGATGCCTAGCTAAGTGGGTGATGTTGTTAATGAAGTTTGAACTTAATTTTTTTTCACAAAAAGCAATCAAAGGTCAAGCCTTAACCAATCACTTAGCTGATGCTCCTTCTCCCTTCACTTTACCTACCATTCATTCATTTCCTAATGATCATATTTTTACCACTGATATAATTAAACCATGGGAGTTATTCTTTGATGTGTCTAAGTGTTGAACAGGCTCTGGTGAGGGAGTGGTCCTAATTCCACCCGACGGTAACCCTATTCCCTTGTCCTATCATTGAAATTTCCTATGTATAAATAATACAACTGAGTATGAGGCATTGATTGTAGGATTGCAAGTTGCTTTATCTCATCACCTTCACAATATTAAGATATTTGGCGATTCACAATTAGTCATCAAACAAATCAATGGCACATATCAAACTAAATATGAGAAGTTATCAAAATACAAAGACCTTATCATGAAGCTATTATAGAAATTTGATTCATTCACCATTGCTAAAATCCCACAGAAAGGCAATTGGCATGCGGATCCAATGGCTAGTGTAGCCTCTCTCATATCCCCACATGATCCTTCTATTGATTTCACATTTGTTATTCATACCATCATGAAACCTTTGATTGATACTCCATGAGAAGATATTTTAGCAATAACTTAATCACCTTTGTGTGAATGGTATGATATGATATACAAATACTTAAAGGATGGTACCATTCTTGAACCTACCACAATGAATAGTCACAAGTGCTTACAAAAACTCACAACTAAATATTTGATTCTTACAAATGTGTTGTATCGAAGATCTTTTAATGGTCTCCTATTACGTTGTCTTAAAGATTCTGAAATCCCCTTAGCACTTGAATAGGCTCATGCTAGTGCCTATGGAGGTCATTTTGGAGGAAATTCATTAGTGCAAAAAATTATTTGTATGGGTTATTATTGGAGACATATGGAGACATATGGAGAAGGATTGTTTCACCTATTTTAAATGATGTCATAAATTCCAAGAACATAGCAATCTGATTCACACTCTTGCTGCTGAGCTTCATGCCAATGTTCCCATTTGGCCATTTTCAGTATGGGGGTTAGATCTTATTGGAAAAATTTCACCTCCCTCTTCTGCTGGACATACATTTATCATAACCGCAACTAATTATTTCACAAAATGGGTCAAAGATATCCCTCTTCATTTAATAACTGCTGAAGTAATTTGTCGTTTCCTCTTGGAACACATAATTGCTCACTTTGGACTTCCTTCCACAATTTTTTTAGATAATGGAACACCTTTTAATAATAATGAAGTGCAACAATTTCTCCAACTCTTCAATGTTCAACATCACTTTTCAACATCGTACAATCCGCAATCCAATGGACAAGCTGAGAATACTAATAAACTTCTTGAAAAAATTCTTAAGAAAACTATTAGCAATAATCATAAAGATTGGCATACACAACTCTCTTATGCATTTTGGGCTTATAGAACTAATGTTTTTTCATCCACTGGAAATACCCCTTATAGCCTTGTTTATGGTACCGATGCGATTATGCCCTTGGAGTTAGAAATTCCTACTTTGTGAGTTGCTCTCTAAGATATTTTTGATGATGACACTTATAAAGCTCAATGATTGCATCAACTTGAGATGCTCGATGAATAGGGTATTAATGCTCTCAAACATCTGCAAGCTCACACCAAACAATTATAAAAAAGACACCACACTCATGTTATCCCTCAATTATTTTCTAAGGGAGATTTTGTTCTTATGGAAAATCAACATAATGCTAGTGTTGATAACGAAGAAAAGGATAAGTTTATCCCTAATTGGTTGGGACCTTATATAGTTGATACTAGTTATGGGTCTAGTGCTTATCTTTTAAAATAGATTGATGGAAGACCCCTTAGGGAACCCATTAATGCCACACATTTGCATCGGTATTATCTTTAATCCCCTTTGAATGGTATGTTTGATATAGTAGTAGGGTATGTGTAGGATCATGATGGGCCAAAAAGTGGCAATATGATGGGTATGTGGCTGAAGACTTTTTTTTACCCAAAATTGATGAAACGAAAAGGGTTTTTAAAGAGATTCTCATATTTCCACCAATATAAATTATGCTTTACTTTGAATTTAATAAATAATTATTATTCATTTTCTATTCAAATTCGACTAAAGTGATTGATAGACTAATTGAAAAACATCTATAGATTTCAAAATGGTATAACATTTTTTGAATCAAAAATATGCATCACATTCTATGCAGTATACTATAAAATTAAAAAAATAAAATTGAATTTCATGAAGTTTTGACCAATTAAGGTTGTCGACATACAATTTTTTATATTTTTTAAAAGTTGTAATAAAATATCATAATTAATTATTTACTTGGAAAAAAATTACAAAAATATGCATCACATTGGGACATGGTCTCTACTTATATCTAAAATCTTATAAAAAATATTATCATTTTATTATGGTTAGGGTGGTCGATAGACACCACTTCTTATTTTTCCACGAAATTTAAGTACTACGCATTGAAATTTCAAATTTTCACCAAAATAAATTTCTTTTACTTTTAAACAAACCTAGTATTTTAGAAACTACATTCAATTTTCTATGGATTCTACTCTTACATATTTTTGAAATAATATAGATAACTTATTCAAATTTTTATGTCAAGTTTCCTAACTCTAATTTTTCTAATTTTTTTGCCACTTAAGGGCCTATTTTTTCCATGATGATCCTGCACATACCTAGTATTGTTTAGAGTTATATGATGATTATTCTAAATAGCTTTCACATTGCTTCGCTCTTGACAACTAGATTTGCATTTGTCTTGAACACTAAAGTAATTATTTACATTCATTAAACAATTTCTTTAGACTTCATACTATTCACATTCCTCTTATGTTAAGTTTGATCCTTATTAGTGTATTTAATTTAACATATCCTTTTTCTTATTACCCATGATGTATCTGTGTTAAAAATGCAATATGTTTTACATTATATCACATTGATTCTGTTAAATCATGTGGTCATTAATTAATTTTTTTTACCATAAGTCCTTTAATTAATCATATAGTATTTAACATTCATACCAAAACAATACATCATCATAATATCAAAGGTGCATGTCTATATATATCAAAGTTTTATATACATATTAGAATCACATCATAATGGCCTGTGAGAGCTAGGCCCCTCAGGATCTGGCACTCGTGATCTAGTCCCTAGACATCGTGAGATGGTTGTGTGTGACCGTGATCACGAACTGTCGAGTCTTAGTGCATACTCCAGACCTTGTACTCGTCCAACAACTATAAGCCACTCATCTGTCATCTAGTCTCTCTTCGCTCAAGCTTGAGCTAGCTCTTCATGTAGTCTCCCTAGCTCTGTTGAGGACTGTGCTAATTGTAGTGCACTCTTAACCTGATGGAGTTGCCTCCTCGTACTATTATATGCTGCCCACAACCTCACGAATGGTCTGAGTGACTTTGGCTCTTCCTCCATGATTGGTGGGGCCACGCAGTCAAGATCAATCTCATCCTCCTCAAGGGATGTCAGCACTATCTCTATAGCTTCTTGATGATAGAACTCTTGTCAGTCTCTCATCACTCCTACAAGATAGATCATGTACACAATCAGTAACACATCATCGTGATATATATACACACATAAAGCATAAATCAATAAAGGACATGCATGAAAATAAAAATTTATCACTTGTGTCTCTAGAAGCATGAGGAATGTCAACCTCCTCATCTCTGGGGGGCATGAAGGATGTGCTAGCCTCCCTCTGACTCTGCAAACTTATGTATGTTGTAGCTACTACTCATGATCTGGTCCTGTAAGTATGTGAGGATTATCCATACTCATATTGATCCTCCATAGCTACCTCATCACCCTCACTGAGGGGTGGCTCCTCCTCGTAATAATCCTCATCATCCTCTCCTCCATTCTAGACCTCATAGTTAGGATCAACATCAGACTGGTACTCCTCATCGATCACATCTCTAAAAATATCAACTGGCCTATATCGTACCTCCTCTACCCTCTCCTCTAGCTTATCACCCTCATCTACTGAGGCCTCTACATCACCTAGGGGGAAGTCCATGGGAAATACAGGAGCTAGTGGTGCATATGACCACCACTCGAACTCATATGTGCTACCAACATCATCAACATAAGAGAACAGTGGCTGGTCATGATTTAAATCATCAGAATCACTCTCATGGACATGATCTATATTTAGTCAAACAGTATCCCCTGGGCTCCGAGCACTCCAAATTGATCATCTAATGAAGGGGTATGCCCTAGATGGTGTCTGAACCTGTCCAAATTTTTGCATGACTCGTCCATAATAGAATGGTCGTACGATGTAGTCATGTCTCCCTGCTAGATATCTATCCATCTGCATCCTTTGTAGCTTCCCGGTGGGATTTGGCCACTAAAGAGTAAGTAGATAAGGTCTCCATAAGATCTCATCCTCCTCCAGCTAGTCGAATCTCACCCTCCAAAACTCGAAATCTCCATACTACCATAACCATCGCAAAGGGTAGCCGAATGCTCGTGGGTACTTTGCCGCTATAATAAATGGATATCCGACAGGCTTGGTACATGTGATATGCTCAAGGCACCACACCTATAGAAGTGTATAATTGACCATACTATTGATCTCTCGATATACAAATCTCCCCATATCATAGTACAAATGTGCCAGAATGCAACAATCCCATGCATAGACTATCCTCCACTCATACATCCCTCGTATCAAGTGTACCAATCCACCATCCAAGTGTGTCGCTCGTCCATCTCGATTGAGTACTAGTGCCACTATGTGCATCATAAACTATCTCACCATGGGAGCTCATGAATACAACAGCATAGGAAGCTCAATCCATGCTCTAACCCTCTCATCATGTATTAGTCCTCATAGGTAGTACTGCATATCTCTTTTCTTCTCATGGAATGATCAATCCCTCCGAAAATACACTCGTGCTCCTCAAATAGGAACTCAGATAATGTGATGTATGTCCTCAAGAGTCATCATCATTTCCCTGGTGGGAAGATGAAAGGTACAAGTATCTGCATCCTAACGCTTACACAAAGCCATTACCATGGCATCATGGTATCTCATGGGTGGCATCATGTATTCCCAATAGATACCCATTGACTGCAGATGTTCTGTCTCTTCCGCTGATAGTGCTAGTGATAAATGTCTAAAAAATGACAGCTATCTTCCCCATAGCTCCTACTGTGATTGGGTGGGAACCTATCAAATTCATCATAAAATGTCCTAAAAATTCATCTACAATCTTCAAAATCTATAATATTCACCATGCAAGTGTACTAAAGTTAATCTAGTCTGCTTTTCTAATGGCCCTAGATACTTTAGGACCCTTTTTAGGTCTTTTACAAAGAAATAGGGACACTTTGTGAAGAAATGGGACATGTCGCAAAGAAATGAGACTTTGCAAACAAAAGGGACACTTTGTGAATAAATGGGACACTTTGCGAAAAAAGGGGACACTTTGCAAACTTTTTTCCAAGAACCCTAAATTACCCTATCCTTGCATAAAAATCATTATGATATCATCAAATCACATGGTAAAAATTGCAGAATCGACTCACCTCATGATGTCGCTCGCCACGTGCTACCTCCTCAAGAAGATCGTCTAGCCGCGAAGGTGTGTAATCCCGTTTGCTCGGTATCTTCTTATTCTCGTTGTCACTCTCGAGCTACAATGAAGGTAAAATGAATAGTAAGTGACAAATTACTTTCATCCATTCCTTTTTACTTACTTTTTTCCTCTTTTTACCCTCACATTTTAACATAATGCTATAATCTTTTTCAACCAAAACCTTATTTTATCACCCTTCTTAAACTTAACCTAACAGGTGCTAGGGTAATCCATTTTTTATGTCGTTTGATGCATTGGAATCATGATTCCTCACATAGCATCATCATTTATCTATTTCTATGTGGCATGGTACTTGGAAATTCCCTATGATATGGTGTTTCTTCTTTGATGTGGCTAGATTGCTACCTTGATTCCACCTCCATAAAGTAAGCAAAATCAAGGGGGAGCATACATCTACCCTCAAATTGGATTCCTAAGAGCTAGATAAAAGGATTTTTGGACAACTAACGAATGTGTGTTGCAAGATGTGGTTCCTAATGTTGTAGTTTGTAGAAAACTACATTGGGGGTTTCATTCTCCCATCTTCTGAATGAGTATCCTTTTATGTAGTAAGGTGCACTATTTAGAGTCCTTTAGCTTTCATATGCACAGGGAGTCATATGGGCGCTAAAGTGGGGGCTAAATGTGCCATAGAAAATTGGACCCTCTTGAGAAAAGAGACACTTTCATGCATAATTAGACCCACTTTTGGTCCATTCACATCATTTCCCCTTCAAAATAGCATTTATAGACCCCTTAGAGCTATTAATTTTGATATAGAGGACTATTTCGCATGTGAAATTACACAAAACCTGACAAACAACATTTACTAATGTCATACCCCGACAACCCACTCTCAAATAGTAGTAGTGGGACCCATTCACCACCTTGGGTGAATGAGTCCCCTCTAGTGGGACCCATTCGCCAAGGGTGGCAAATGAGTCCCCTTTGAGGGAAAGTTCAAAATTGAGCAAGAATTTAATCAATTTAACTTTTATTTCTGGTAAATGTTGGCCTCTTAGGTCTAATTAACAGGAAAATAAGATGTTGTTGCCTATAAATAAACATTTCAATTCATTTCACACAATCTTTTTACCATTTTATCATCCCACTATCATTCTTCAAAAGCAAAAAGTATTTTACAAGAAGTTTCATTAGCAAAAGTTGAAGTTTTAGGACAACAAACTAGGGCTTTTGTAGGTCTTGAAGCTCACTATTTTGATAAAGGTTCAGCATTGCAAAGGGTTAATGATGGATGCCTATGGTGAATCATGAAGAAATCTAGGGTGAAGAGGTGCAACTAGCCACCAAATCATGCCTAAGTACTTGGTTTCCTATTGATTCCATCTTCCATTGTTACTGTATCTTCAGATTAAGGTTTGCATTGTGTTTAATTAGCATTTGCATGTCATTTCATATCCATGTTTTATGTGTTGTAAGGTTTCTAGGGTAGAGATCTTGCATCCTTTTTAATCATTCTTGCATGTCTATTCTATAGCAATATAATAGAGTTTTTGTCATACTTTAGCCTCTTCCTAGTCTTTAACACATTTAAGGCAAGGGTTTATGAAAAATTTTATCTATTCAAGGTTTAATTACCTACCTATGGGTTTGACCAAGGCAAACCTCCCATTAGATCAACTCTTTTAAGCTATTTTGCAAGAATTTTCCAAGATCTAGAATGGGTTTTCGTCAAAATTTGCAGTGCAGGTGTCAAGGTATAAATCTGAGTTTTGAGTTTGCAAAAATAAAAAAGAGGACTGATTCACCATGCTTGGAGAATGAGTCCCACCTAAGATGCAGAATTGAGTCTGATGTTTCATATCCCCGGCTGTCAGAAAAGTCTCGATTTGGGACTGATTTTCCCAAGGTGGTGAATGAGTCCCAGTCATCCCAAGTTCAATTTTCATCAGCTTTCCAGATTGTCATTCAGTCCTCTATAGTCTTCTAGGTGCACACATTATGAGAAATAGTCTTCTGTTTAGTGAAAATTTGTATTTTATTCATCATTTTCGCTCTTTTTGCATATATCACACTGTGTTTTCGAACAAGGTATAGATCTTAGTTTTGCATTCATTTTAGCTCATTTTAATCAATGAATTTGCATTTAGTTAAGTTCATTTACATCATATCATATTGCACACATCCTAATTTGAATGTTACATAAGCATTTTGGAACCTAAATCTCTCTCCTTTTAGGTGGAAAACCCTAGAAGTGCTAAAGCAATTATCTCGGTCCCCAAAATCTATGTTCCAATTGGTTTATTAACAAAAAAAACTTCTTTAAGCTTAGTAGTTGTTACATTCAAAATAGCCTCAGAATATAGGGACAACGTCTCTTCTATTACTAAATCTTCTTTATCAAGAGGCTTCATGGTGGTCATTAGATTCCTTTCCTTGCTTCTTGTTGAAGCCTCCACCATGTTCTTAGCAAGTAATTTTGTAATAATATATGAAAATAAATCTAAATTTTCTAAAAGATTATTGTAATTTACTTCAGTCTAGTATTTATCTCGGTGAAAAAAACTCCAAAAAGAACTAATGTTGTGTAGCCTTGGAAGTGAATTTGGTAAAAAAATATTAAATTCACAATAATTCCTTCAAAATCACTCCAAATTTTCCTAAATTTAAAATTCAAATTTTTAATGGGCCTTTGACCACCCCTAAAGATTTTAGTGAAAATAAAATAAAATAATGAGAGAGATATGCACTTGACACATTGTCTCCTCAATAGAGGAATTAACTTCTTTCTCCTCTTTAAGTTGCTTAGAAAAGTAATACCATTTGCAATAAAATTATTTAGCACAAGAGATGAATAAGAAAAACAAGATATAAATACTTGATTAGTATAAACCACTTCGAGGGGCACAACCTCTAAAAGTCTTACAATAAGAAAAAAATATGTAATATGATACTTAACAGCGTCTTATTTATATGCATTATTGAACAATATTGATCTCTAATTTTAATTAGATTGACCTGGAATACAATAACTATAATTCTAAACTCAAACTGAATATATAGAAACTATATGAACAATAATTGATCACTGCATATCCCCATACATCTCATAGTTTAAGAACATATCATCTTTTTGTGTGTTTCCCTTATAAATTTATTTGATCTTTTTAATTGAAACATGGCTTTTATATTTCTTGTATTTCATTTTTTCCCTTCTTTATCCTTCTTTTATAATCCTATAGGGGAGAGCACCCAATAGTTGAGCATCCTAACTTCGTGCTTCTAATTATCCTATGTGAAAATTTCTAAACACTCCCAATTTTTTATATTAGCTTACTTGGCAAATCCCTTGCTTATAACTAATGTTTCAGGGTCACATATCATCAAATATGATGCCACATCAACCTATTTTTTGTCAAGGTGTCCAAAAAGGCCCAAAACAAGTGGGACCAATACTTGTCCATTCACATGTTTTATTGAGGGCTGCTCTGGCATCACATGATTGAACTATTGATCCAATATTATATAAACAAATACTATCACAACTATTAAAACATGCTCAAGTAGTGGATTCTCTCCCCTAACTTACTATCTAAGCACCACATTACTTGACCTCTCTACTCAAAACATCTATAATCATTATTATCAAAACCAAATAATTTTTGTCCTCACTTTAAGAAAAACTTGGCTCCTCCCAAGACATCGGTGAACATTTTTTTCAAAATTCTGTCCACTACTCTTCTAATTGTTCGACTTTTTAGGATTCCATTAAAAAAGTGATTAGATTGACTCCTAGATAAGCAACGCAATTTGATGTAATATTTTGAGAATTGACTATGCAGCCTACAAAACGGGCGTGATTTGACTAATTAATAGCATTAATTAATCAATTAAAAATAAAGAATATATATTATATTCTTTATTTTTAATTGATTAATTAATGCTATTAATTAGTCAAATCACGCCCGTTTTGTAGGCTAATATTTTGTAGCAGCTTTCATCCGGGACATTGTCAGACGCCGAGAAATAACGTCGGTTTCTTTGTTCAGCCTCCAGGAAATCACACCGTCCGCAATCGTCGGAGGAAACTGTTGGAAAAGGTAAAGCAATTGTAGAGTGTGACCATGTACTCTGCAAGACAAATGACGCATCGCCAAATGTACAACTACCACCCACACATTCCCTTTCTCCGTGCGTTACCACTCAGAAACACTTATGACACACGACCTGGATGCTTTTTTCATCTCCCTATACCTCTCAGGTCAAGTCGTTTTCTTGTCGCTTTTGTAATTCTAATGTACGAGTAGCAGGGCCCTTATAATAATCATCATCCTTTTCCCTGTGCTATATCTGTCTCAGAGATTTTGCTGGCCTGGCACTGAATTGAGATCCTAACTGCCTGCCTATCTTGTGTACTGGGTACGATACCACTGCAAGAAAACAGTGGTACAGAGATGGGGATACAGTGAATCCCATTTAACTGAAGTGCACTCACCACTCACCCTTTTTTCCCCAGGATTTCAGCTTTTTGTATTCAAATTGGATGCTGCTTTATGAGTAAAATAAATTTACTTATATATATATATGAAAAAATTATACTAATTACAGATATATCAAAGGATATTAGTCATTTATAATAGACACAACAATCCAATCAAAATTTTCTAGTTATCTTTTTGTCATGATTTAAATTGATGAGTAAAAGTCACACCTATTCTAAGCAACAAAAGTATCTCTTCAAATTCTACTATCCCATTCAAATAAAAACAGAATTAATAATGTTTTTTTGTTTTTTTTTTTTAATTAAGTCTAGTCGTATACCCCGGGTCAAGGGGCAAAACCATTGGCACACTTGTAATCAACTCCTTTAGCCATTCACACTATGAAGCAGGAGTCAAACCCAAGACCTCGAGGGAGCAAACCCTAGGCCCCAACCAACTCTACTACAAGTGGTGGCTAGAATTAACAATGTTAGAGGTAATCGTGAGTTCAAACTCTTATGCTTTTTACATTCACATCTTCAAATATTAGGAGACAGAAAGTGCAAGTAACTAAACATGTTAGCCCACAAGGCACTTATATTGCTAATATTTTATAGATACCTATTTATATCATTGTACCCAATATGATTATTAATCTCAACAATGTAAGCAAACCAAATTCACTTATCCCTTGAGTTTGACAATAGTTTGATAGAATAATAGTTCCTAAAATTGAAACACAAACTCTATCCCACACCTTCATACATAGGAAATAAAAAACTAGAAAATGATAAATGGTTTCCCAAAATAAGAGGCAACACCATTGGCCCAAACTAGGCACTCGAATTCTCATGTATAAACTATTACACCATATTCAATGGTCAAGTATCTTAGAATAGTATGTAACTCTTGTTACACCTTTGAATCAACATAGATGCTATCATAACCATCATTAAGGCTAGTTTCCCAATTTTAGTAACTCCATGAAGTTACACTAATTTCTTATCATGACACTTATCTTGAAAAGATGCTCCATAACTCTCGTCTATGAATTTTTTGTGTAACCTCTCTATTCAATTCCCTCTCACACATCATTCCAAGTATTGTAGGGAATAAATAATATCCCTACCCTCATATTGGCATCCTATTTTACCCACTTCGTGATTTTGGGAAATTATACACTATTTATCATCTATATGGATAATTACAATAATCAAGACAGTATTTGGAAGATAAATAGCACAACTAATTCTTACATGGTGATGCGAAACATTTAAGCACCATGGAAGGAAATGCAACATTTATTTTGGATTAATTTTTTGTTTCATCCCCAAACCTATATCAACCCTTCAATCCTTAAAATCTCCCAAATCCTAAGATGAATCAATAGGAACATGTTTTGTGTGAACTATTATCATGTCATAGTATTTGAAGGCATTCAATATGTGATTATTATCATTTTTCCATATTTTGGGACAACTATATTTATGCCATTTATATGGTTATGCATGTTATCTACAATATAGCTATCTAGAAATCTCCTTAAAGGTGTTTGTAAATACCACCTTGATAATTTTAGATGCAAGGAAGGTGAAGATGAAGAGATCTCAACAACAAATTTTAGTCAAATCATTACTATAGGTCATTATTCATCCATACCCATCAAAGCATTCATAATAAAATTCTACACAATTTTAACATTTTTTCTTCATCGTTGCTCCCTAATTTCATGTAAATTGATTTTTTATTTGTTCTTTACATTGTTTACATCTACACATTGACAAATGCCATAATCTTGCGTGAAATCAAGCTTTTCCCTCCATGTTGCTACTCCACTTTTACACATTCTCACATCCTTATCCATACCTTATCTAAATTGGTGCACATCCCCATGTATTCTTCATTTATTATACCTATCTATGTACTAATCCTTTAATGTTTCATTAATTTTCACCTTTTTATCATGATGGCTAAAATAGTTGTCTACTATTTTGATCATAAATTTTAAACCATGACTCAAAACTATAACTCAAGTTTTCTTCAACTCTTACTCTTTACTTTCCTACCTACAACCAACCAAACAAATAAAGAAGTATTCATGTAATTTATTGCTATATAGTTATGCATTTTAAAGTATTTAGTTGATCATCCATGTGCTTATTATTTACATTGAGGGAAGAAAACATTTCAATTGGTGTAATAAAATAAATCTAGATTTGTGAAATCATTCTAAGGGAATGCCTCAAGAGTGATTTATCCATTTTAAGGGAGGGGGTTGATCTAGGAAAACATGTCTGTTTTTTTAGTAAGAAAAATAATCCAAACATATTCTTAAATGCTATTAATCATTATATGTCAAAAATAAATTAAAATGAAGATAAATCAAATTAAACATTACCATAATTATGAACATTCTATTTTAACAAACCTAAAATTAAACAAAACTATAATTATACATATTACCATTTGATCACAGCACTAAAAACCCTCATTATTATATTTTTTCTTAAAAGAACTATTACAATAAATCTAATTTATTAAATGTAAAATAGCAAATTGATTAATTTAAACTAATTTATACTTAATAATTGACTGCATATTTACTTAAATAACCTAAATTAATGCCTAACGAAAGTTTATTTTTCCCTTTGCAAATGTGTACATATTGCTTTATAAGATGCTCGAAACTACAAGCACTCAAAATACATGTAAAATGGGCAATAAAAAATTCGCTTTAAAAATATTCTTAAATTTTTGGTATATTGTTCCTTTTAGGGAAAGTTTCAGAAATCCCAAGTTTCCTTTCGAGTTGTAGAGATTGAACCTGTCCATTGATTTCTTTTTTTGAATTTTTTTTCCTTGCATTAATATTTATTTCTCTTCACATCAACATACAATTATGGGTTTTCAAATGCTAACTAAACTCGAAATGAACTGTATAGGAAAATAAATATCACCAAAAGATTTCACGTATTGCATTAACCCAGCAAGATTTTGGCAGCATTTTCCGATATCAAAATTTTGTTTTGCCAAATTTTTCACAAGAGGAAACTTCCTATCTCCGCCCGCGTACAAGTAGAGTCACAGTGCTGGCGTTACAATATGAAGCTCTTGACGAATTTCAGAGGAGCTATCTATGGAGAGGAGAAAAATAAAAAAAGCTTAAATATTAGTCAAAGAAGAAATTGGAGAAATCACTGGATAGATGCAAGCATTTCCTTTTGTTGCACGGTAACACTAAAGAGCTTCTTCTGAATTCTGGACGAACTCAGTAAACTGTGAAGCATTTGGTCAGTAGATAGCCGATTTGATGAAGCGGAAGCGGAACCTGATGCATGCAGCGCCAAAGCATTTGTGAGGGCAAGAAAATACAATCCCATCTTTCTGTAATTGTATGCCAAGTTCTGATCTGTCAGCCCCGCTCCATATGCATTGCAGAACACCAGGACGCGCAAACATTATATTAAAATAGAAATGGGCGGGCAGAAGTACTTAGTTGCTTGTCGCTGCTTTTAATGGATTGGGCGGGAGAGATTTAAAAGTGAATTCAAACTTAACCGCAACAGTGACTGTAACTGTGAAGAGTCAAAAGGACAGTAACGGAAAGCATAATAGAAACAGAAAGTTTAGAGGGCCCCACATCAGTCACGTGTTGTAATACTCTCCAGACCGGACTTCCCTCGGTGATAACCAATAGAGAATTTGATATAGTGGTAAATGGCAGATCTCAAGATAAAAGTAACTGAAGATCTGTAATAAAAGTCGGTGAAGTGGAAACTTCGAAGCGAAGCATTTAGTTTTAGTCAATATTTTCGACTGTGGCTCAATTTCTCCAATTAGAATAATGAGTAGCTCAATTTCTCCAATTAGAATAAAGAGTAGCCGCATTTTAGACTTCAATGATACGTTGCCAGTTGCCCAAACACCGAATAGTCTACGTTATCCGGGAAAAAAAACACGCGTGTTTCTCGGAAACCCAACGTCATCTATAAAACGGTGAGGACTAGAGGCCTTTGTACGCATATATTTTATGTTGTGCACATTCTATGCAGAGCCTGATAGAATCCTGGTCCGTGCTCAGAGATTTGTATCACACTGGGGAGCTGGTCGTGGGTTTTGGAAATGGAGGAGCAGAAATATATGGATAGATATGTGATTGTGAGGAGACTTCTCCCAGAGCGTGGAAATGTTAAAAGAGAAATATTTTATTCTTTTCTTGGCGCAATGGCTACTGCCGTCTCCAACATTGTCGGCTTTATCAATGCTAATCCCATGGCTCCTTGTGTGAAAATCCTTAGCTGCAAGTCTTATAACTCAAAAATACACCCCTTCTGAGTTAAGAATCCGGTGATGGTGCAATTTCATGCTGTACCGTCTCTATATCTCCCTATACGTTGTTTGTGAGTTGCAGTTTTATGGGCTTAATAGGCGTGGTCATAATTGTGTAGTGGATCCAGTGGATTTTAGATGATCACAGGCCTTGATATGACTATGATTACTATTGTGACATTAGTGGTGGTGGTTCTGTAATTGATCTTGTTTTTATTGTAAATGACATGTCTGAATGCCTTTGCTTTTTTGTTTTTCACCTGCAAGTTTAGAACTTAAATGAAGTATCACTGTGTTTCTTCTGGAAAAGGCTTTCTCCTAATACATCGTCTCAATTGTATTTGTTTCCATCGACATTCTTTGTGTGCTTTTTAAGAAAGTCTATACTTTAAGCAACTGATTGAATGCCTAAATGGATAACATAGTTGTGATTTAATGTACATTGTTTTAATATTTGTGTAAGAACTACGATATACATATTTCAAACACCAGCCTTCCCTACAAAGGGACAACCTCCGACGGTACTTATTGCATCAGTCCATGTCTTGTTATGTAACTTTTACAATCTCTGAGGAAGAGAGAAAGGTAACAAACACCTTAGCTAGTACAAGAGTCACGAGAAAAGTAGATGGGTAGTTTTATACTGCATACAGTGTGCCCCTGATGAAACAAGATGAAAAACAGAGAAATACTGTAATGATGGGGCCGGAGAAAATACAACTGTTGTACAAGTCTAATGAATTATTTAAGAGATAGATTAGAGTTTTATAATAGGGGAGGAGTTCAACCATTTTTGACAAATTTGTTAATTAATTTGATGGCTAATTGGAATTGTTTGATAACAAGTTAAATTACAGTGATGCATCTACAACATCTGATTGACACATATACACCATACGCTTGAGACTTATATAATATATAGATAGTTATTTATTAATTCTAACATTGTTCCTTAATATAGATTTTTAAATATGTCAAAGCAACATCCTTTCTAGAACTAGGCATCCACTAAACTATTACATAACCATCTCTCCTCCTCCAAAATCAAAATTAGAGGTATGTCAAGAAAACTATATTTCATTTGACAACATTTTAAAAATGTGCTTTGATAATCCTAAAACATATAATGTTTATTAAAATAAGATGATTTCTTTATTGACCTCAACAACATCATTAATGTGTTGTAACCTTTCATTACTTTGGTTGCATTCTTTTTAAGTATATCTATAACCATGTTTTACAATCTCCAACATTATGTCCTTGATTTCCACAATAGTAGAATTTTCCTATCTTTTTCCTTGCATCAAATCATGATTCACCACTCTCATAATATAGTGCAAATAATTAACCATTCAAATTTTATCACTATACTTTGAACATCTTTCTTCTTCAAGAAGTACCATAATCATGCTCTGAAGAGTTTGTGTTGGTAGGTTTCACAATGTAAATGCCATGTTGCTAAACATCTATGCCATTCTTTTGTGTAAAATTTCCTTGAATCATCTTCATGTATAGTTGTTCCAATACTTACAAGTTATGTCATAGAATACTTAAGTTTTCTAACATGACCAATAATGCTCTCACCTTGTAATTAAAAAAAAAGATTCACTATTTGAGTAACGGTTTGGAATTATGTTTCTTTGGACTAAACAAATCTTTGAGTTTCTCATATACTTCCTTTGATGCCTTTGACATGTCTACTTAATGAACTTGAAAAACAGACCTACATTCAAACAATTAAAAGACATTGTTTTATTTTCTTTAGTTTCCCACTCAGCTGTCTCTAATATTTGTAGTGGGTTTTAACTCTTTCCCTTTGAAAATATTTCAAAAATACTTTTCAATTAAATGAAGTTTTATCTTAATATTCCATGTGTGAAAAAAATCTCTTAAATTTTTTTCCACAACATGTATTAAATAAATTTTACAAAGACAAATAGAAATAAGCATATTTTACAACTCCCTTTTTTATTTCTAACTTAACACAATTTTTTTTTGGACATACAATATCAATTAAAAAATATTTTTCAACTTATAAAACTTCAAGCCTCAAAAACTAAAATGAAAAAGTATCATAGGCCTCATAGCTTCAAAAAAAATAAAATAGTTCTTCTAGTTCTTTTGCTTTAGACTTGGTGGTAGATATTCATGATGCAAGTTCCTTTTTCTCTATAGAAAATACTTCGAATGAGCATGTATATATTATTGCACATTGTCAATGCTTACAAATTATCCAACCACAAAAGAATAACCAAATTACAATGTGAAAAGAAAATTAAGAGACTGAATCATGATTATATTTTCACATATATGACAACATTAGAACAACCAATTTTTAATTGCTTAAATATCATAGATATGGCAAGAAGCGACAAGCAATTGAACCCTAATAAACTAAAACCTCATTAGAAATACATAACCTTAAGTAAAAAGAATAAAATTATGACTTGTCCTTCAATCCTACCAAAGATATCTTCAATTTTGAGACATCCCAACCTATAGTATCCTCCTAACTTTATTTATTTTTAAGGCTCTCTTTATAACATTGATATTTCAATTGGTTTTTGAACAAGAAGAATGTTTTGGGGAAATTAATTGTTAGTAGGTAGAGACTAAAAAAGGATAGAAATATAAAAAAATAATACATAAGTTGTTAAAGGTGAATAAGAAAAGAGAAGACAATTTTGATTAGATTAAAGTCAGGAAGGGCCCGTACCCATTTACAAAACGACCATAGAGGACAAGCAGTGGGGTGCTCACGAGACATGAGACACCTAGAAAGTAAAAAAAGAGTAGTTACACAGAGACCAACAAAAGATAAAAAGAGCAAATCACATGACAAAACCAGTTGGGGACTAGACCAACTACTGGTCACCTAGTAGCTTAAGACCATTAATGGCCTGCCATTCTTTGAAAGGAAAATAGCCTAGTAGAAACAACCATACAAAAGAACACAACACCTCAAGAAAGTATACATATATTATCAAAAACAATTCTAGAAGGGTGAATGGATATAGTAGTTTAACAGGTATCATACATAATGAAATATTTAGTGAGAGCATGCATATCAACAAGTCTGAAGAGAGAACACAAAATAAAAAGATTTTTTTTCTTTTTTCAATTTTATAATTTGTTTGTTAACATTTTGTATGAGCTAAACAAAATGGTATTAGAGTCGAGGCTTTGTATTAGGCATTAGAGTTCTAAAAAATAGTTTTATCTTTTTTAATTTCTAGCATCGTTGAAACAAACATTAACAATTGGTAGTAGCCAAACACATTTTATGGGAGAAATTATGATGTTTTATCAAAGAAATTAGAAAATATTTTAGTGGCTAATGATTTGTGCAAACTAGTTTTGAATGGATTTAGAGATGTAGCAAAACCAATATTATATACAATCCTGAAAACAATTTGAAGAACCCAATAGGAGGAGACAAACGGGGAGGATGTGAAAGACATGAGAATTCTCGATGAAGCAATGGAATAATCCATTTCCCGTAGAATAGTAAAATTAGTAAAACTATGATTTCTCAGTAGAGAGTTTGGAAACCAACGTCGTCTATAAAATGGTGGGGACTAGCGGCCTCCGTACGCATATACTTTATGTTGTGCACAATTCTATACAGAGTCTGATAGAATCCTTGTCCGTGCCCAGAGATTTGTATCAGACTGGGGAGCTAGTTGTGGGTTTTGGAAATGGAGGAGCAGAAATATATGGATGGATATGATATTGTGAGGAGACTTCTCCCGAAGCGTGGGAATATTAAAAGGGAAATATTTTCTTCTTTTCTTGGCGCAATGGCTACTGTCGTCTCCGACATTGTCTGTTGTATCAAGGCTAATCGCATGGCTCCTTGTCTGAAAATCATTAGCTGCAAGTCTTATAACTTAAAAATACATCCCTTCTGAGTTTAGAATAAGGTGATGGTGCAATTTCATGCTGTACTGTCTCTCTTTCTCTATATCTCCCTATACGTTAATTGTGAGTTGCAGTTTTATGGGCTTAATAGGCGTGCTCATAATTGTGTAGTGGATCCAGTGGATTTTAGATGATCACTGGCCCTGTTATGATTATGATTACTATTGTGACATTAGTGATGGTGGTTTTGTAATTGATCTTGTTTTTATTGTATATGACATGTCTGAATGCCTGTCTGAATGCCTTTTCTTTTTTGTTTTTCACCTGCAAGTTTAGAACTTAAATGGAGTATCCCTGTGTTTCATTGTGTTTCATCTGGAAAAGGCTTTCTCCTAATACATCGTCTCAATTGTATTTGTTTCCACCGACATTCTTTGTTTGCTTTTTAAGAAATTCAATACTTTTAAGGAACCTATTGAATGCCTAAATGGATAACATAATTGTGATTTAATTATCCGATAGGCCATTTTGTTTGAAGTTTCTGTCGGGATTTTCGTCAGCCTAATTGTGAATTGGATTTGCCAGCACCGGGGGTGTCCCGGCCGGCGGGGAGGTAACTGAGCTTTTTTGTGGTGATGTGGACCTTGGTAATTACGTGGGTTCGTGGTGGTGGAGAATGTTGTCCTGGATATTGGGAAGGTGAATAGTAAGCGTTTGTTGGCGCAAATGCCAATGTATCTTACCATTGCACGATGGCGGCAAATGAAGTAAATGCAATATTGAATGTTGGCATGTGGGAAAGTATACTTTGATGAAGTTGTATTGTCAAAAGAGCCATTGTGGTGTTGGTTTGGTAGCAGGCTATTGTTAAATTTGTTGCGTTCGGCTCCATTTTTTAGGAGGTTGGACGGTTTTAAAACTATTAGGCTGCAAAATCTGTAAGTCGTTTTGCATGGGTACTTTACATAAATGATTAATTTATTATTTATGTCTTTCGTTCTTTTCTTATTGTTCATTTTGATAGCAGGTTTAAGGGTTTCAACACTGATGTGCTGCGTAATGTGTGAGGAAGTCTATTGATTAAGTTGCATTGTCGAAAGAGCCATTGTGGTGTTGGTTTCATAGTGTACTATTCTAAAATCACCATTTGCGGTTTGCTAGCTTGTTTGATAGCAGACTATTGTAAAAATTGTTGGCCTTGGCTCCATTTTATGGTGATTGGAGGGTTTTAAAGCTGTCATTCTGCGCAATCTATAGGTTGTTTTACTTGGGTGTTTTGTATAAATGGTTTATTTATTATTTATGTTAAAACTATTTTTCTCTAAAATTTGTAAGTCATTTTCCATGGATGTTTGTCATTATGGTTTTGTATGGATGGAGAAATTGCAATTAAATCTTCTTTGTTTCATCAAAAAATATGGCCAGGGTTTGTAGTTTTCTAGTTCCTAGTTTATTTTTTGTAGTTATATCTTTGTGCAACTTTGGGCTTATACCCATTCCCATAGGAGCAACTGTAGGTAAATCTTGTTTCGTTCATCAAAAAATATGGTTAGGGTTAGTAATTTTCTTGTGCTTAGTTTACTGTTTTAGTTTCATGTGTATATATTTGTCGTTAGATGCATTAACATAGGAGAAATTGGAGATTAACATAGGAGTGATTGCATATATATAGATATGTAGAGTGCTTGTTATTTGTTTGAAGTTTCCGAAAGGGATTTCTATCAGCCGAGCCATGAATAGGATTTGTCATGTAATAGCTCTTTGACAATTTATGGGAGAAGAAAGAAGATTTAACTACAATTCCTGCACCCACAAAGAGTGATAATCTCTTTGAAGTCTCCAAAATGAGTTTAACCTCAAAGAAAAAAACACATAACAAGAAGATATTAACAATAAATTAATCATCTATGCAAAACACCCATGTAAAAAAGAATGTAAACCCACAAAATTCATTGAAAATTTGAGTTGCATCACCTCACACTAAATATTATAGAGAAATAGAGAAATTGTAAAAGAGGTATTTGAATAACACTAATGTACCTTGGATTCTTGATTAAACTTGTATGTGTGTGTGTGTGTGTGTGTGTGTGTGTGTGTACATATGTATATATATACATGTATGTATGTATGTATATATATACATGTATGTATGTATGTATATATATACGTGTATGTATGTATATATACCTGTGTGTAGATATGTATATATGCATAAATATATGTATGTATGTTTTACTAATAGCTCTATTACAATTTCCCCATTTATGTATAATACTGAATGCCAGATAATGCAGCTCCTTTTATACAATTACTCTATTTGTTAGGAGGCTACAAAAATTGTGGGCACCAAAGTGAAATCAAGACCATGGCAACTCAATAATATGCAAATGCATATATGCAAACATAGGAATAAATTATGTAACCACTCACAATCTATACCATCATATTTGTAAGGATTTGAAAAAAGATCAATTAGAAAGATACCAAGGGTCTAATTGTACAAAATATGTATAGCAACAAAGATGCACAAGGTGTATATATATATTGTAAAACTAAGCTGCATTATTTGACGTTAAATATTATAGAGAAATAGGCAAATTGTAAAAGAACTAATGTGCCTATTTTTGGATAGGCTCTTGCTTGGGATGCAAGTGAGTTTATCTCTGTCCATCTTTGGCCTTATACTCGTTACCATAAGAGCAATTTTAGTTTAATTTTGTTTCTTTTCTCAATAAATATGGTTAGGGTTAGTATTTTTATTGCTACCCATTTATTGTTTTAGTTATCTATTTGCATCTGTGTTGTTGGAAGCATTAACATAGGACCAATTGCATATTATGAACATGTTGGATATAAAATTAGTTTGGTGGCTAATAAGTGTTATTGTTTCTAATATCTCTTTTATGTGTTCAATTTATTTGTTTAAAGTTTCTAATGGGTTCTTTGTTGGCTTGACCATGAAGAGGATTTGTCATGCAATAGCTCTTTTACAAATTCTCTATTTGTCTACAAAATTTAGTGCTAGGCAATGTAGCTCGAATTTCTGATTAAACCTGTGTCATTGTACACAAGTTGTGCATATTATTGGTACTCATTGGCTTTACGAGTTCTATTTAATATAGGTTTGGTGCCAAAGAATGTGGCTTGAAATTTGAATTGACAAACCAAGTCTTATAGAGTCTACTTGTCTTGTATGAATATGTTTAGTGTAAGTTTTTGTTCATTTGTGATTTAGCTATGATTTTTAAGTGTTCTTTCAATAGTTATTTTACAATTTCCCTATTTTTCTATAATATTTACAGGGAAATAATGTAGCTTGAATTTTCAATTGAGAAACCAATTGTTACATAGAAATTGGTGTTACACCTTGTCTAGATAGTGATAGAATTATAGGTAGACATTCCTATAGCTAATTTTCATCATAAGGTCTAATACCTTTTATACAATTCTCTATTTGTCTTCAATATTTACCAGTAAAGGATGTAGGTTTAATCTTGTATCAATATGTTTTAGATTTTGTTATCTGTCTATAAGTTTAAAGAAATGGGAAAGGTCTTTTTTACATAAAAAGATTTAGGATCACATCATATGATTATTGTCATAACCTAATAAATCACAGATGATTGGAAACTGACACTAAACATATTCATACAAGACAAGGTTTACAAACAAGGCCTTTAATAACAACAAGAGGATCTCTTGTAGACTCAGAGCTGTCCCACAACATGTACAGGTCCTAGTGGCAACTTCACCAAAAGCAATACATTAAAGGCTGGTTGAATGGTTACATATATACATACATATATTCTAAATTTGAGCTTCATTATTTGGCACTAAATATTATAGAGAAATAGGCAAATTGTAAAAGAACTATTAGGAAAACACTCAAGAACCACAAAAAATGAGAGAATACCGAAACCCAACATTAAATAGAGCTTTGAAATAGGAGGAAATAATATCATAAAACATATTCACACAACACAAAAAATCTATGTAACAATTGGTTGAATGGTGTTGCAGCTTTAACTACAAAAAATAGTGATAGTTGCATTCCTCAGTTTGCATTTGGCAATGGTCACAAAACCAAATAGCACCATAAGTGCAACCTAAAGAAAATAAGCATCATCATAAAGAGTTGGGCTTACATAATTGATTTGGAAATTTGAAAATATTTTTGTATAGGCATGGAGGGAAAAATAGTTTGGTGACTTTTAAGTGTTCTTGTAATAGTTCTTTTATCAGTTCAACTTTATATCTTTAACTGATAGGCTATTTGTTTGAAGTTTCTATTTGTTGAGAAGGAAACATTTAATCGTGTAGTATGTGTAACATATTCATAATGCCAGAATAACTCTTTTGAGAATGCAACTGAATTAATATATTTTCTTGCATATTTAGTAGTATACTTTCCCCACTGCAACATTGAATATTGCATTTAGTTCCTATTGTGCCATTGGTGTATATATATATATTGAATTTTCTCTTCCGTATTTAAAAATATACATGTACGCAGACATATATATCCATATATACAAACCAAGACCCCTGTGGCCCATTTGAAAATGTAAGTAAGCATCCAGACTGGATTTTCCCTCAATTGACTAGATGATAAGGCTTCAAATTCAACCCTTTAGTTGCCTATACTAATTCCAAACTGTGGAGTAGACAATATGCTATAAGCAACCAAAAAGGTTTGAATTTGTAGCCTTCCCGACTACTTAATTCAGGGGAAAATCAATTTGGATGTTTCTTGCCTTCATAAATTTCAAGTGTAGGAGTTAGATAGTGACAAAAAAATATGCTATACACATGTGTTTAGATATAGTGATGTGTATATAAATATATATAGATATGTACATATGGATAGATATATCTACTTATAGGTGTGTGTTTATAAATGTGGACAAAAAGGGGAAATTCAATGCATATATGTACTTAATAATTTCTACATATATATACATGCATATATTCTACATTCAAGCTCCATTATTTGACATTAAATATTATAGACAAACAAGCAAATCGTAAAAGAACTATTAGGAAAACACTCAATCACGACATATGTCTTATTCTTGAGTATCATCCTAATAGCTCTTACAATTGTTACATATATTGCTTTTGTTGTACCAATATGTTGCATGATATTATTTTTCCCTCATCTATTTGAAGCTCCCTATAAAAAAATGATAATTGTTGTTGTTTTTTGTGTTTGTAAGGAAACAAAATATATTGATTAAGTTGCATTGTCGAAAGATCCATTGCGGTGTTGCTTGCATATTACGCTATTGTGAGAATCGTCTCCTTTGGGTCTGTTCTATAACAAAATTGAGGTTTCCCAAGTGCTGTGGAATCTGTAAGTCATTTTACATGGGTATTTTGCATAAATTTTTTGTCCATAATATTGAATACCAAGCAATTTAGGCCGAATTTCCAATTAAGCCTATGATGTTATACACATTTTGGATAGATTATTGCACCATATCATTGTTGCCATTACATAGAAAAATAAAAAACTGCATAAATACACATATATGGAAATAATAAAAGACTACATGGATACACATATAAGTAGCCCCAAAGATAGAGATATATATAGGGGTATATGCATTTGCGTTTATCATTTTTTATCCTTGTTGTTGTATCCCCTAGTGTTTGCATAGCATTAAAGGTGGATTTCTATTCATGTTGTTGTATATCGTATTTTCACAGTATTAAAAGTGGAATGGTTATAAATTGATATTTCTAAGTTATCTACCAATTACCATTGGGATGTTGCAATACATTAATTTTATTTTTATTGTTAAATAGAGTTGTCGATTAGTGAACTCAAATTGCCATTTTGTCCCTGCAAATAAGTTCTCAAAACTATGTCTACGGAAACGGGATTTGTGGATGGGTTTGTAGAGCCCCCCAATATTGATTTGTTGGCAGCACCCATTGGTGCCATTGCGGAGTCCGACTTTGAGGGCATGCTCCCCCGGCCTTTAGATCTTGATTTCGTAAGTATAATTTTCCTTTTTGTTATACCTATTGCAAATTTGGCATTATTGTTTCCAATTTTCTTGGCTTTAAGGTGTATATATACATGGGTCATCTTGAAAAAACATATAGATGTGGAAGTAGATATCCATTCCTATTTTCTAGCATATAAAAGGATCCCTTTCATGTATATGTACATTTGTATGTATATGTATGTATATATATATGTATATGTATATGTGTATTTTTATGTGTATGTATGTGTATGTATATGTGTATATATGTCTATGTATATATGTATATGTATGTATATATATATGTATATGTATATGTATATGTATGTATATGTTTGTACACGCATATGTATGTATATGTATGCATGTATGCATATGTATATGTATATGTGTATGTATATGCATATGTGTATGTTTGTCCATATGCAAAAAAATATAGTACAATATGATAGATCAGATATGAAGACAACAAATTTGAGCCATTTACTATCAAATCAATGGCACAATGACTCTTTTGAAAATGCAACTTAATTAAAGTATAGTTTCTGGCACTGCAACAATCAATATTGTATATGTATATGTATATGTATGTATATGTGTATATATATATATGTCTATGTATATATATATGTATATGTATGTATATATGTATATGTATATGTTTGTATATGTATATGTATGTATATGTATGCATGTATGCATATGTATATGTGTATGTGTATGTATATGCATATGTGTATGTCTATGTATATGCAAGAAAAAATACAACAATATGATAGATCAGATATGTAGACAATAGATTTTTCCCATTTTCTATGAGATTAATGGTTCAACAATGATTCTTTTGACAATGCAACTGAAACAAAGTATAGTTTCTCATACTGCGACATTCAATATTGCATTTACTCCATCCACCCACATTTACTTTGCTTGCTCCCATTGTGCAGCAACGGAAAAATGCATTAAGCCTTGCACGAACAAACACTTGCCATCCAACCCCCCTTGTACTGAAGTTGCCAAGTCATGTATGTATCTATACATGTATATGTATGTATGTATATATATGTATATGTATGTATATATATATGTATGTATATGTATGTTGTTGTATATGCATAATGTATTTATATGTATACATGTATATATGTTGCAAATGTATACATGTATATATACATGTTTTTATACATGTATATGTATACATGTATATATATGTCTATATGTTTACATGTATATATATATACACATGTTTTACATGGGTATTTTGCATAAATGATTAATTTATTGTTCATGCATTTTGATCTTTGCTTATTGTTCCTTTCAATAGGAGGTTGGAGGGTTTTAACACTTATGTGTTACAAAATGTGCGAGAAAGTATATTGCTTAAATTGCATTGGTGAAAGAGCCATTTCGAATAGTAAGAGATATTAGAAAGAATAAGACTTACGATAACACTTATTAGCTAGAAAATTAATTTTATATCCATCATGTTCATAATTTGCAATTGGTCCTATGTTAATCCGTCCAACGAAAAAGATGCATACGAATAACTAAAACAATAAATGGAGGCCAATAAAAATACTAACCCTAAACATATTTTTTGAGGAAAGGAACAAGATTCAACTACAATTTAATATATTCTAATGTTCAAACTATGCTATTCCTTTTCTGATCATTCACATATATAGATTTATATACACATGGATACACATATATATTTTGTTATATGTTTATGTGTAATTGCTACTTTAAATATATATATGGTTATACATGTATATCCATATATCGTAATGTGCTTGAGCTTGTATGTATACTCATAGGTTGTACGGGCACATTCAAGTTGCACAATGCAATCAATTTCCAAATTTAAAAAGGGTATTAAAAACCAACATAACTATTTGTAATTTAGGCAACATAAAGAGGAAATATCCATGAAGCGCCACAAAAAATACTTATAGCAAAGGATAACTACAACAACCACACCTATACCTCAGATTGCTAATAGTCCTCCTTTGCAGCAACCAATTCCAATGGTAGATGCCACCCCTTATATACTATCTCAGAGCGACTCCCTTGT
The DNA here is from genome assembly GCA_007258455.2 of Sequoia sempervirens. NCBI lineage: Eukaryota > Viridiplantae > Streptophyta > Pinopsida > Cupressales > Cupressaceae > Sequoia > Sequoia sempervirens. The sequence continues at coordinate 12,394,771 of VDFB02168118.1, forward strand.
TGCACCAACATAGGAACACCATCTCAAAGAAATATTCAACGAAAGCTACCTTGCTATGGTAAAGCGATTTCCACATCGTATAGATGCACTTTCCAGCCTTTCTGTTTGCCAAATATGTAGGGAGAGCTACATAGGGATGTACACTCAAATGTCAAGGTCAGGAGCCACATGTGTAAGGCGTTATTCTAAAAAAGGTGTCAATTGCTTCAGCTCTACAAATGGCATGGACCCAGGCCCACAACCATTGGGTATGTGCGGGATCATGATGGGCCAAAAAGTGGCAATATGATGGGTATTTGTAGGGTATGTGACTGATGATTTTTTTTTTATCCAAAATTGATGAAATGAAAAGGGTTTCTAAAGGAGATTATTAGATTTTCGCCAATATAAATTATGCTATGAATTTAATAAATAATTATTATTCATTTTCTATTTGAATTACAACTAAAGTGTTGATTGATAGGCTGATTGAAAAACATCTATAGCTTTCAAAGGGTATCACATTTTTTGAATCTAAAACATGCCTCACATTCTATGCTTCACATACTATAGGATTAAATAAAGAAAAAATGAATGTCATGAAGATTTGACCAAGTTAAGGTGGTCAAACATACGAGTTTTTATATTTTTTAAAAGTTGTAATAAAAAATTCATAATTAATTATTTATTTGGAAAAAAATTACAAAAAAATATGCATCACATCTAGACATGAGTCCTCTACATATGTATAAAATCTTTTAAAACATATTAAATCATTTTATTGTGGTTAGGGTGGTCAGACAGACACCCACTTCTTATTTTTTCCCTAAAATTTAAGTACTACTACATTGAAATTTCAAATTTTCACCAAATTGATTTTTTTTTTAAAATAAACCTAGTAGTTTAGAAACTACATTAAATTTTCTATAGATTATATTCTTACATATGTTTGAAATAATATAGATAACTTATTCAAAGTTTTATGTCAAGTTGCTTAACTCTAATTTTTCTAAATTTTTTGCCACTTAAGGGCCTGTTTTTCCCATGATGATCCTGCACATACCCCATTGTTACTCAAAAAGTTAACACAAGTTGAAGAAATGCTTGTTGCTAGGGTGGCTCTAGTTCTATAGGTCTCCCATGCTAGAGGAGGCCAATTTAAATATAGTGGTCACACGATAAGCTTCCCTCGGGATATCTCGAGTATAAAAAAACTTTTGTTGCACCAATTGCAAGACCTTGAGGTCGTCATTGTTCGTAGGACCACCATTGAAGGCAAGAATTATAATTGTTGTGTTAATAAACATCATGTCATGGGTGCATTGAAATACAAAATTCAATATGACAAATACTACAATGATGTTGAGATTGATGTTGAGGCTCTTAATATGTTACCTGATGTTGCTATTGATGCGCCCAATTTCTTGCATACAATAGACCAAGTTTCAGATAAGACCTAATGCCATCAACCAACTCAACAAATGTTGGTCAAGAAGAAAATTGCTCTTCAAACTTTTCATCATTTATTCCTTCCTTAACAAATGCTAGACAAGAGTTGCAAGTAATAAAATATGTCTTACAAATTGAAAAAAAAAGACAAAATATCTTATCTTGGCCTAAAATTAGCTCTTCTCCTGTTAATGAATACAACACTGAACGTTTATTTTCAATGGCCTTTCCAACATTGTTCCCCACTGAAGCAATGTTCACTTCCACTTCAATTGAGAAATGTTAAAATTCACTTACATGAATATGCTCTCCACCTAATGAGATATTTTGACCACAGATTTGGAAAACATGTTAGATTTAGATATTTTTTCTACAACTTGATTATGAGACATCGTAGCCAACAATCTGTCTCTATTTTTGTTTGGGCAGATTTGGAGGACAAAATCCCCAAGTCATTGTCAGTTTTGTGGCAACAGCTCCAAGCTGCTCCTGACTGCCAAATATCCGAGTTTTGGTGCATCATTGTGTGGGACCCACTCTTTTTGGAACTCTTGTCGGGCCCAATTAATTGCCATGATCAAACAACTTGGCATACCTACCCATTTTTTCACTTTGAGCTGAGCTGTGTAGACACAAAATGGGTTGACCTACAAATTTTTTCCTCTTCTACAACTCGTTTAGCAATGGATCCTTCAACAAAAATGCTAATAGATAGTGTTGTTTAGAATCCACATATAACATCTTTATATTTGCATCATAGATTATCAATTTTCCATTAGGAGGTGATCAAAAAACTTTTGCATGCAAAAGATTATTGGTATAGATATGAATGGTAGCATCGTGGCTCTGCACTAATGCATGTTTTTTTATGGCTTCTAGAAGCTATTGACATGGACACTCTTGATTGGTCCAATGACCATGATGTTACCATGGAAAGGGAATTTTTTGATAGGTATGTTTCAGCTTGGAATCCACGTTGCCCTACACAAAGATTGCTTAGAATGTATCATTGTTCTAGAGAAAACCTGTCCTTGCTTACCATGAGCCAAATCCTTACCAATGACCCAATCATAGATTATGAAGAGTTGCTAAACACAGTTCAAAGGCACACAAAACTCTCCAAATATACTTGTTTAAGGAGAAAAGGAGAGAAATTGCAATGTCAGCATAAAGCACCTTGGCAACAACTTACGTCTACATTAACATCTGATGCTGATTCTAAAAAATCCTACAAGCCAATAAGAAATGATGATTTCCTAAATATTCATAGCCCAACCATGCTTGCAATTTGGCATGTCAATGTTGACTACCAGCCAAATTGTTTCTAGAATTTTTTTTTTGAATTATATTTCTAAATATGCAGCTAAATCTAAGAAAAAATTAGGAAATTATCTTGATATGTTGAAAAGACTTGCAAATATAAATATAGTTGAGGATAGAGCACTCGTTGCATATCAAAAATTCATGATGAATATTCTTGTGGAACATGACATCTCTACATAGGATATGTGCCATATGCTACATAAATTGCCTCTTCTTACTTCAAGCTGATGATACATTCACTTGAATTTTGGAAAAAAGGCATGGATCTATATAAAAAAAGATGATGCTGATGAAGAGCTTCCAGTAAGCTATATTCACTGCTATATGCAAAGTCCTCTAGAGCTCGGTGTTATATCCCTAATTGACTTGGTCCACCTATATACACACTCAAAAAGCACAAAAAGGCTAAATGGAAACCAAGGCACCAACCTACAATTGTCCTTGTCTACCCGTTGTTCAAGATTTCTCCCGTTGAAGATACATAGATATTTGAGACATTTTGTTGGACAAAACTTATGTTATACAAACCTAAATCTAGAACATACAAATAGATATAGGTCTTCACATACAAGAGATAATAGAAAATTGAAAAGTTTTTAAAATGATTGGTTATCATCCTTGGCATGTTAATAGACTTCCAGCTACACCCACAATTGAAGAAGAACATGATAGCACAATACTACTGATTTGAACCATCACCCTTCTATGGATGAATATGAATGGGAAGTTTTCTCTCGGCTTGGTGCTACTACTAACTTTAGTATAAATCAGCTTCAACTATTAGGTAGGTGGGATTTTGATATGAACTATCCATGGAATACAAACCATGTACCCGAACAACTCCATAATATTGCTTTGCAGTTCATCCCATTAGCAAAAGCATAATGTGAGCAAGCTATGGTACAATTTTTTCCTGTAGATATGTCAACCCATCAACTTTCACCAAAACAACAATTGGCCCTACAAATAATCTGATCCCATCACATGCGGCCTTCACCCAAAGCCCCTCTCCGCATGATCATTCAAGGGAAAACTAGCAATGAAAAATCCTTTTTGATAAATTGTATTCGACAACAAATAAACACCTCTTTTGCTGGATCCAATAGTTGCTTGCTCACATTGGATCCTACAGGTGTTGCTATGTACAACATATGTGCCTCTACAATCCATACAACACTTCAGATTCCCATAAAGGATATGAATCCTTTGCAAGGGCAGTTATTGACAATATTCCAAGAACAATTTAAGTATATTCAATACATTTGGATCGATGAAATGAGTTTTCTTGGCCCAAAGTTGCTACTGAAAATAGATAGTTGGTTGCACCAAGCATTCCCAGATAACCAGAGGGAGCCATTTTGTGGTGTTTCTATGATCCTTGTTGGTGATCTTGCCTAGTTGCCACCTATCATGGATACACCTATTTATGCTTCATGCTCGTTGGTAGTAGCCTTGTGGCACACTTTCATAGTCTCAATAACATTGGACACTATTTTCTACCAAAAAGGAGATATCCCTTCGCAACAAAAGTTTCAGACAATCCTTCTCCATATAAGAAATGGTGAGGCTCTCCATGATGACTAGGAAGAGCTTATGAAACAAACAAATAAAATGCTCTCAGCCACAAAAAGAGAACAATTTGATGTTGCTATACATTTTTTTTCCACAAATGACCTGGTCACATTCCACAACAAAAAAATGATTAAGCAGTTAAATTTACCCATAGCAATTAGCATTGCTCGAGTCACACAACAACATGCATCTAATCATGGAGATGATGACCATCTTCTCCTAGAATTGATACTATGCATTGGTGAGCAGGTGATGCTAACAACAAATTTATGGATTCAAGATGGCCTAGTGAATGGATCTCTTGGTGTTGTTACAACTATTGTGTACAATCCACATTGTAAACCACCGAACCCACCTGACTATGTTGTTGTCCAATTCCAAAACTACATCGGTCCACCATGGGACCTAGAACATCTGAGAGACATCCCCATTCCAACTATAAGTCAGGGGAGTTAAAAACAAATTTCACTCACTATGGCATGGGGAATCACAATACATAAAGCACAAGGCTTAACATTGTATAGAGAAACAATAAACATAGGCAACAAAGAGAGGAAAGCATTGAATTTTACAACTATTTCTTGTGTTAAATCAATTGAAAGACTCTGTATTGGTCCAACTTTCTCATTTGAGAGATACTCCAGGTTTGGTACCAACAAATACACTGCTCGTCGTCATAGCAAAGTGATTCATATGGAACATCTACAACCCTCACCAAATGCTTTGCTCCCACCCCATAGCCTAACTTACAAAAAAGGCTCCAAGAAAATATTTCTTACATCTACCTTAGCATGTGTGTCATTGTATTTTCAAGCATTTTCAAAGTTGAACTTTAAAAAAGCATACCAAGTAATAATTTGTGCAAAATGGTTATAATGCCAAAGATGCACAAATATACTACACAACAATAACTAGAGGGTACAACTTGTATAGGCCAGTCGCATGTTTCGATGATTCTATTTTATTAATTTTCTAACAAGTCTTGTTCTAAGATTTCATTCTGTGATGCTTTCAGTATATCGCATTCAAAACACTACACCCTTTTGTATATTCCATTTTCCCATCTTTGTTTAAGTGTTTTTAAATTCCATGATGTCGATTGTTTATTAGCTCATACCTACAATTATTTTCCAACTGATTTTAGCATACAATGGTGCAAACATACAGTTACAGTTGTTACACATTAATACATATGCAGATACATGCAACTCTAGCTGTGAAAGATGCACAAAGATTGGAACCAACAATAACCAGAAGCCAAAAGTTCTATAAGTCAATAACATGTTTAGAACATTCCAGTATATTAAACTATATATGTACACACTATAGATGCATTCTTAAAAACAATTGTCTTCCATTTGACTAATAAGTTTAAAATCCCGCAACCATGTTGTGTTTTCTATTCCCACAGCCTAGATACATTGAGTTCTCACATTTTTCCTCTATGCTTTGCTCCCAAAAATTTTAATGTCTTCCTATTACCTTTTCTATTAGCTTTATTTGATTCAAATAGCTACATATGTTTGTCTACAAAATTCTTTTTTCATCATTTCACTGTTTCACTGTTCCTATATATTACATTCACAAATATATACTCTTGTCTACATTTCTTTTCTTCTCCGTGATACATGATAAAATTCCATGCTATTGTTCATGGCTTGCTCGAGCATGTTCACAATGATAATGGAGTTTATTCACTATGTGGCTTCATGATCATGCCTCACTCAACATACATAGAATGGTAGGTGCTCGCTCATGTGATAGTTGATACATCCTGGCATTGTTGTTTTGCGTCCCTTGTTAAATGACACATTGTGGTGTTTCTTTCATAGTAGAATACTCAAAGAAACTGCCATCCACCTCCCTTATGTGCTAGTTTGGAGAATTCTATAGCTATCCTGCTCCGTAGCTTGCAATGTCTTTGCTCTTGTTCTTGCAGTAAGCCATTCCACAATGTGTTTTCCCCATTCCATACTTATCTAATTTCAGACATGTACTTTTATATAACAATATAAAATGTTGCTTTTCAGTAGTATTATGTTGAGCTCAATGCAAAGATAGATCAATAAGCAGAAATACAGCCCATGTGTTGAAAAATTGCTCCTGGAAAGACAACCATAGCTATAAGTGTAAACAAGGTTTGTTTTACATATTTATATTTTCCTGATTTATACATTCAATTTTTTTCTCCCTCCATGGGTAGATAGCCTCTATATATTTGTTGCTATATATATAAACATTCATGCACAAATTATTACATGCACTTGACTACAATAAATATAGTGTGTTATTCAGATTAGATTTTCCCATGCTCCTATACTTTCCTTTTATGGAAACCCAATGGAAATTTCAAAAAAATAGCTGATAGGTGAATGCCAGCTATTGCATCGATTGCTTGTTTTGTATTGATATGTTTCATGATATTCTCTTTCCCTTATCTCTTTCAAGCTCCCTCTATATTTTGTATTAATATGTTTCATGATATTCTCTTTCTCTTATGTCTTAAAAGCCACATTAAACATATTAAAACACTTGAGATAAGCAATTTCTTTAAGAGTTGAGCTGTGAATTCAAAATTCAAGTGATGCTCTTTCGCAGTCAACCAGACGAATAGAGAAATTGTAAAAGAGCTATTAGAATAATACTTCACAGCTAGAAAACTACTCTTATCTCCAAAATGTTTATGCTTTCATGTTAACCCTCTGCATATATATATATATATATATATATATATATATATTCTTTCTTTGCTATCTTAATCTGCAATTGCTCCTATGCTAATGGCTATAATGCCAAAAGCGCACAAAGATACCTACAAACAATAAACGAACAATAGAAAAAATACTATCCCTAGCCATATTTTTTGACAAAAGCAAGAAAATTTAACCATAATTTCTCCATCCATACACAGGGATAATCTCTTTCAACCCTCCAAAATGGGTATAACGTCAAAGGTACAACCATTTAATAAGGAATAATAAGCACATAACAACTCTTATACAACTTCTCTACTTGTCTTCAATATTTGTTACCAAAGAACATAGCTTGAATCTTCTATTGATATATTCCATGACATTCCTTTTCCTCATGTTTTTGAACTGGAGAGCCATCCACAAAGCTTCATTCTTCTTTTGGATAAATGATTAATTAATGGTTCATGTCTTCCATTCTCTGCTTATTGTTGCTTTTCTTTTCATAGCAGGCCATAGGGTTTTAACACTGATGTGCAAAAACCCTATATACCTATTATATGTATACATATGCCTATATATACATATATGCCTATATATGTATACATGTATATATATTCCTATATGTTTACATGTATATATATGTGTGTATATTTTGCATAAATGATTAATTTACTATTCATTCCTTTCGGTCTCTGCTTATTGTTCCTTTCAATAGCAGGTTGGAGGGTTTTAACACTCATGTGCGGCAAAATGTGTGAGGAAGTATATTGATTAAATTGCATTTTTGAAAGAGCCACTTCGAACAACATTTTTTGAATGCTATGACAACAATTATATCATGAAATAATCTCTGCAAAATGTGTTTGGTGGCTTTTAAGTGTTATTGCAATAGTTCTTTGATTTGTTCAACTTTATATCTTTAGATGATATATTGTTTGTTTGAAATTTCTATTTGTTAAGAACAAAACATTTAATCGTGTAGTATGTGTAAGATATTGATAATGCCAAAATGGCTATTCTGACAATGCAACTGAATTAATATATTTTCTTGCATATTTTGGAGCACATATTCATAATTCCAGAATGGCTATTCTGACAATGCAACTGAATCAAAATATTTTCTTGCATAATCTGGTGTATACTTTCCCACACTACAACATTCTATACTCTGTGCATCTTTGGTGTTATATACTCTGTGCATATTTGGTGTTATACACATTATCTACAATTAGTCCCTTGGTATCCTTCTAATTGATTTAAAGGGAAATCCTTACAAAGAGGATGTTGTAGATTGTCAATGGTTACATAATTTATTCTTGTGTTTGCATATATACATTTGTACATTCATTGAGCAGCCATCCTTTTGATTTTACTTTGGTGCCCACGTTCTTCGTAGTCTACTAACAAATAGAGTAATTGTATATGTTAAGTGTTTGCTCACCCAAAGCTTAATGCATTTTGTGGTTGTTGCACTATGGCGGTGGACATAGTAAATGGAATATTGAATGTAGCAGTGTGGGAAAGTATATAATTTTGATTAAGTTGCACTGTCCAAACAACCATTATATATATATACATAAGTACATTAAACGACTTACACATTTTGGAGAACAACAATTTTCAATCTAGCATAAAATAGTTTCTAAACAGTTTGCTATCAAACCAACAACCTTGCATAAAAAAACTTGAGCAATTCATCACAACAACCTTCAAGCAGGTCAGGGATGATCCCACAATAGTGGTTTACAATTTTTGGCCAAACTGGACACTAAAATTATTATTTTTAACTAAATCTTCACATTCGGGCACCTATAACAGCTAAACCGTGAGGAATTTGAAGATGACGCAAACTAGAGCCTCATCACATTTTGTCTGTAGATTCTAAAAATATTTTTTTCAAAATTTTTGGAATCAGATTGCACTTCTTTTTCCATCTCACATGAAAGCTAGTTTTTTTCAAAAAACAACATTTTTAAAAAGTGACGCACACTGTATAACACATAAATTTTTTTCCATGAAGGATAAAATTCTAATTCTTTTGAATTTAGATTTGTAACTCCAATATCTAGTGCTTCCACTTGGTTAGATAGTTTTTTATTGAATATTTTTTCTTTAATCAAGTTTCGAAGTCAAACCAATTACAATTTAGACATAGTGCGACCATATAACGCGTAACTTTTTTTTGTATATTTCAAAATTCAATTTTATTTTTTTTGTTGGATCAAGGACTCCAATACCTGGTGTACTCATATTTTTCAAATTTTTTTTTGATAATCTACTATTTTTCCACATGTGTAGAACAAAGACCTTCATTTTCGGTGAAGAACCTTTGTTTAATAAAACTATAAAACAAATACATAATAAAATCAAAACACATAAAAATTATATTCATTGGATAGCTTGTTCTGAGGACTATCTGATTTCAGAATGGTTTCTAAAGACTTCTCCATTTTCATCCTCAACCCGAGCTCCGAAGTGTAAAAAAATGGACTTTTTTTGTGTCTCAGGAGGGGGATGAGGGGTAAGGGGGGTTTGAATGAACCCTTAGGGGTTCGAGCGAAACTCTTCAAGGGGGTTTGATCAAACCCCCTTTGCTATGCATTTGTTTTATTTTTTGATGGCCAAAATTTAAAGGGGTTTGCTCGAACACTGGTTTGAGTGAACCCCTAATGCATTCGGTCGAACCAATAGGTTTGCACAAACCCCCAAAATCACTTTTTTTTGCTTTGGGGTCATTTTTTGTGAGTTTTCCTTCCTCACTTGAATTGTAAACCACTATTGTGGATCATCAAACATATTGATACAAGGTTCAAGGTATGTTCTTTCTTAGTAAATATTAAATATGCGTAGATAAATTGTATAAGAGGTGCTATGCAGAAATGCAATGCGTGAACTAGACTCTCTTTTTTCAATTCCAGTCTGTGATTCTTTTGCCACAAAAAAATTGGTTTCCTATTTTGGTTCTTGATTATTATATGTGGACATGATTCACATGCACATATCTACATATTCATCCTACTCATGGAATGAAAATATAAGAACTTGCAAGATAAAATTTATATTGATATATATCTTTGTTAAATCTATATGATTTCTTTTATAATGTTGCACAGATACAATAGACATCCAAAAAAATTACTGTATTCTAAATTTCCTATTTCAAATTATTCAATGTTCCAACAACTCAATCCAATGCTCCTTGCGGTTGTCAAACTTCACTAACAATACATGTACTTGTGCAAAAATTTTCAATTATCAATAGATAGATTCAGTCACACGCATGTAAATATTATTCATTATTTCTACTTTCTGATCAAGTGTTTGTTGATTTTAGCTATATATTTACTAATTTTGGATGCTCCTTTTCTCATCTTGTTTGCCCATCCACTGACATACCTCTCTCTTCTATTTGCAGCTGGTAGGCTAAAGCATACATGACAATTCCAAAATCATGATGCTTGTTTTTCCCAACTTTGATATTTTGCAATGTATAATGGAACTCCACAAAATTTCCATTGGATGTTTCATGTTTCTTTTTCTCGAGGATTTGGCTAGGGTCCATGAGGCTCCATAATGTCAATATGGTAGGGTGGATAACAAGCATGGGTTTATTGTTTTGGCTTTTCATGCCATATATCTTTTCTTACATAGATACATGTGTAGAAAACATGGTTTGTAACATGTTTCTTTTGTAGTACCAAGTGGTAGCAATGCACTAGAGACTTTCATCGGTTATTCATCTAATTTGACTCTTCAATTTCACTATGAAATCATTCATTAAAATAATAGATTTTTATTTTGAATTGCCTTGTAATTCACTACTTTTAAACCTTTTATACTTGTCTCGCCAAAAGACACATGCATACTAAAACTTTAATTTCCAAAATTATGGACTAATACTAATTATAAAAAGTAGACTATGGAAACAATTATATGATGAAACAATCTCTGCAAAATGTCTTTGGTGGCTTTTAAGTGTTTTTGTAATAGTTCTTTCATTTGTTCAACTTTTTATCTTTAGTTGATAGGTTGTTTGTTTCAAATTTATATTTGTTAAGAACAGAGCATTTAATCGTGCAATATGTGTAATAAATAAACCATTTATATAAAACACCAAGTAAAATGACCTTTAGATTGCACAAAATGATAGTTTTAAAACCCTCCAATCTTCCATAAAACAGAGTCGAAGACAACACTATATATTAGCGTTTTTGTTGAAGACTCCATCACTAAATGAGCTGCAGAAGAGAAAACATTTTGTAGGTCAGCCCATTTTGTATCTGTATAGCTCAAAGTGAAAAAATGGGTGGGCATGCCAAGCTGCTCGATCATGGTGGTTAGATGGGCCCGACAAGAGTTCCAAAAAGAGCAGGTCTAGCTGATAAGTGTTATTGTTTCTAATATCTATTTTATCTGTTCAATTTATCTGTTTGAAGTTTTTGGCAGGTTCTCTGCTGGCTTAACCATGAAGAGGATTTGTCATGAAATAGCTCTTTTAAAAATTCTCTATTTGTCTACAAAATTTAGTGCTAGGCAATGTAGCTCGAATTTCTTATTAAGCATGTGTTGTTGTAGGTAGGTTGTGTAGATTATTGGTACTCATTGGCTTTATGAGTTCTATTTAATATGGGTTTGGTGCTAAAGAATGTGGCTTGAAATTTGAATTGACAAACCAAGTCTTACAGATTGAATAACCTACACAAAAAGCGACAATATACATGTGCATCTATTTTTAGTAAATATAAAACTAAAATATTGTTGCTAGAAAAAACAATTATTTTAAATTTTATATTTGATTTAATTTTTTACTTTCCATTTTTAAAGAAATTTAAAACTTCTATTTGTTGACAATTAATTTCCTATATTTCTAATAGTATTAAATAAAATTAATAGTTAATAGCTATTGTAACTAAAATTATTAAATATTATGTATGGTACATGGTAATAAAAAAAAGTTACCCTTGATTACCTGTTTATAAAATTAATAGTTAATAGCTATTGTAACTAAAATTATTAAATATTACATGGTAATAAAAAAAAAGTTACCCATGATTACTTGTTTATAAAATTAATAGTTAATTGCTATTGTAACTAAAATTATTAAATTATATTACATGGTAATAAAAAAAGGTTACCCATGATTACTTGTTTCATACATTGTAATTGATGTGTTTCATTCAACATGAGCATTGATTTTACTTTACACTTCCATTAGTAAATTTTCATATCAATTTATATTCACTTGTCAACACACTTTATGTTTCTCCAACCAAACAAACATTTATAGCTATTATTGATCATTAGGATTTCACATTCCATCCCAAAAAAAGGTTCCACCCTCCTAACCATCTGGATACCCCATCACAAAAGACCCCTATCGGTTGATTGTTGCATGTCTGTGCATGCGACTGCTAGTTTACACTTTTTTAATATTTGTGTAAGAACTATGATATACATATTTTAAACATCAACCTTCCCTACAAAGGGACAACCTCAGACAGTACTTATTGCATCAGTCCATGTCTTGTTATGTAACTTTTACAATCTCTTGGGAAGAGAGAAAAGTAATAAACAACTTAGCTAGTACAAGAGTCACAAGAAAATAAGATGGGTAGTTTTGTACAATGATCATGTCATTCCTTAGGTATTCACCAAAGGTTATTTGGTGTTATTTGAAAATCAACGTAATTTCAATGTCAGCGTGACTGAAAAAGGAAAATTCAGCCCTAATGGGCTAAGACCTTACATAATTAATGAAAGTTATAGGTCTAGAGCATATACGTTAACAAAAATGGATGGTAAACCTCTTAAAGAACCTATTAATTCTACATATTTGAGCCAATACTATATCTAACCTTCTTGAATAGTGTGAATGATAAAGCAGTGGTGTTGGAGTTAATAGATAACATTTTATGTTCTCTCACATTGCTTCGTTCTTGACAAACAATTATTTGTGTGTCTTGAATACTAAAGTAATTATTTGAATTAGTTTTAAGTGTTTACTTTATATTTCCTACTATTCAAGATAATCTTTTATGTTGTGTTAGATTAGATCCTTATATGAATTTAATGTACTACAATTAGATCATAGGTGCATTTAATTTAGCATAACATGCTCAATCATAATGTCATATCTAAAAGAAACTAGAATAGTTTTAATTAGATCACATAAAGCATGTTAAATAATGGAGACATTTATTAAATAGTCTTATAAAGATTATTTTATAAATCACATTGCCATTTAAATTAAAATAAATAAGCATAAATAATCAAACATCAAATGATCATATATATATATATATCACAAACTTTTTGGGTATATGTCATTAAATATACAATGCTAGTGTGGCATGTGGCTACTAGATCCCTAGAGATTTGGTGATTGCATCTATCTAGAGATAGTCCATCGATAGACGGTAATATGCAATCATTATCATGAACTAATAAGAGCATCAAAAGAATACTATAGACCATGTGCTCATCCAATAGTCGTGGTCTCCTATCCAACGACCTCTAGACACTCTTTCTCTAGGTGGTCTCTATTTGCATGTAGCCTGGCTACCTCTGCATGAAGTCTTTTGACCTCCGCTAGACCTCGAGAGGACCAAATCTCCTCATATGCAGCAACGGCTCAGTCAACAAGCCTAGTAGCACCCTCGTACATTGCTTTCAATCTGACATAAGGCTCGACCAACTCTAGGTCTCACTCCATAATGGGCAGGGGCACGTAGTCCATACTGATATCCTGATCAAAGACTGAAGGAGGCACTATCTTTGTAGCCACCTATCGGTAGATATCATGCAAATATCTCATAGACCTTGCAAGATAAAAGTCATAAATATAATCAGTACGCATCATGATATACATATATAAATTAAAAGTGTAAGAATGAGCATAAAAATAAGTATAGCAATAAATAAAATGTCATCACCTAGATCTTTGACCGACTATATAAAGAAAGTCTCATCTTGTGCAGGAGGCATGGAGGTTGTGTTAGCCTCTCCCTGCTCACAAGTGTTGGTGCATGTTGCGGCTTCCGAATATGATTTGGTAACACTAGTGGGATTTGGATCTTTCCACTCGTGCGCAACTAGACCCTCATTTGTCATGTCATTTCCCTCACTCATCAGATCCTCCTCCTCCTCCTCCTCCTTGTCCTCATCCTCATAGTCAAGGTCTGCCTCCTTATCGTAGTCCTCATCTATCTCATCTACAAATAAATCTACAACCCTGAGCCTTGTAACCTCACTTATGTAACCTCACTTGTCTCCTCCTCATCCCTCTAGTCTGGAAGTGGTCCTACGAAGTGTATAGGTTGATCCATGGGAAACACAGGAGTTGGTCATGTTTCTACCCACCACTCCTTGTATGCATATGTAGCATTAACATCATCAACATTGGAGACTGAGGGCATATCGAGGTAATCATCATCTAAGTCATTGAAGACGACATCATTAGAGGTGAATCATCTCATATTTTTGAGCCTCTGTGCACTCCACACTGATCGCCTATAAAAGGGTCATGCTACTGGTGGTACCTGTATCTGCACAAATGACATGATCATAGTAGAATGGTCTTACTAAATAATCATGCCTTCCAAGTAGAAATTTTTCCATCTACATCCTCCTCAATTGTTGGGTATCATACAACCATTATGGTATCGACTAATACGATCTCCACAAGATCTCCTAATCCATTTGGTCGAATTCGACTCTCCAAATATGTAAATCTCCATATTTCTACGCCCATCTCAATGGATAGTTGAATGCACGTGGGTATTCGAGGGTAGATATTGAAGGGAACCATGTCGGTCTTATGCATGTGATATTCTCTAAACACCACACCTGCAACAACGTACAATGTAACATGCTATCCACCTCACAATACGTGAACCTCCCTAAATCATAATATAGATTTGCTAGAGAATGTTGTGGCCCCAAGAATATATAGTCCTATGGTGCTCCATCTTCCATATCATATGAACAAGGCCTCCATCTAGGTGTGCTCCCTAACCATTGAGGATGAGTACTAGTTCTACTGTAAACATCATGATCTATCTCAAGACTAGTGATCATGCATAGAGTAGCCATGCTAGCTCAATACATGGCTCTATGATCTCATCTTGAGTAGGTCTTCCCTAGAAATATCATATATCTTCTCACATATGTGTGTATAATGATCTCCTGTGAAGTGCACAGTCTATCCTTGGATTGGAACCCGAAGGATGTGATGTACATCCTCTAGGGTGATCATCATCTCATCGGTGGGTAGACGAAATGTGTAGGTATTGACATCACATCTCTTTGCTAGCGGCATCAACATGGAGTCATGGTACCTCATGGGAGGCATGATGTACGCCCAGTAAATCCTAGTGGTTTGCAAAATTTGAGTGTCTTCCTCTAATAATTTTGAGACTAGGTATCGTAGGCAATATAATTGTCTATCATTGAGATGCTATCTGACTTAGGTGGAGTCTAACAAAAACAAAAAATATGTTCTATAAGCATTCTAAAATCTCAAATGTATACATCAACAGTAAAAAATTGTACTAAAGTTGTTCTAGTGTACTTTTCTAAGGGTCCTAGACACTTTATTTCCCTTTTGGGACACTTCATGAACAAGCAGAACACTTTGTGAAAAGGTGGGACACTTTGAAAAAAAAAGAGGACACTTCATGAAAAAAGGATTTAAGATTTGTGAAAGTTTCTTCCAGGGTCCTAAATCTATCTAGAAATGCATAAAAACATAAAATAAATACATAAAAACAAAGCTAAGGTACAAAAAAATAAACTCACTTTATGTTGAAAGTTGCCTCAAGCTACTTCCTCCTACAGGCTCTCGAGTCTCGAAGGCACATACTCTTGAACCCTCAACATGTTCACTCAATCTCCAACGAAGTCAAACTACAATAAGGTAAAAAAAAAAAATTGATTACAAATTACTTCACTTTTTACTCTTATATATGTTTAAATTAGGTCATTTGCATATTAGGGTTAAAAGTGCTTTTTATTCAAAGTAGTATACCAAGGGCTATTAAACTCCATTTTCAACACCATCTATTGCATTGGAATCATGGTTCCTGATGGAACCCCTCAAAAAAATATTTGGATTCCATTTTAAAAGTTTGCATAGATGGCTTGGATCCTCATTTTTGGGCTTAGGGTTATGTTCCTCATCACTGTTTTAGGGTTTGTTTTGCCAAAACCCCTCACAATTGACCTATGAGTCCAAAAAACCCTTGGTCATTCTAATTTTGCATTGAATTCTTACTCTCAATATCTGCTCATTCAAGTTGGCTCTTATACCATTGAAATCGTTATTTTCACCGGCCCCTGGGTTTAGGTTTGTCAGTCACCAAGTGCCTTTTTAGCATTCAAAATTTTCCTATGGTTAGGCTTGATTTTCATTTTAATAACTTAAGTCTCAAGCCTTTGTTCCTAAGGTTCAAGTTCTCGTTGACCTAGTAGTGGCCCTCGTTTTGAATTAACTTTTGTGGTATGTGTAGAATTAGGTTTTTACACTGGTCGTTCGATCATCAAGGGTTGATCGCCTTCATTCCCCATGTGCCCAAGCATTTTTATTTCTTGTTATTTTATTTGCATGGGTTGTTGGGCATTAGCCACATGTCTTGTGCATTGGCGGGCTCATTCTCCTTGGTAAAGATAGCTAGAGCCATTAGAAGAAGATCCACGGTTGTCATTAAGTAATGTGGTTACATCTTGGTCACTCCCCGTGTGCCCATGTGGTTTTATTTCATATTACTTTTAAACACACGAGCTAGCAGGCGATGGCTACGTGTCATGTCTGGTAGTGGGACCAGTACTTCCAAAAGGTCAGTGTTTGTAGCTTTGAGAAATATCAACGATGGACATCGCAACACATGTTTTCATCAAGACTATTCCCCGCGATCCCATTTGTTTCCTTTCTTCATTAAAATAATCACATGGGATAGCGGGCAAGATGACATTTGTCACTCCATGGAGGGACCCACCAGATTGTAGGGATGGCATGTGTTTCATAAGAAAAATGATCGACGGTTGATGGTGGGTGACGTGGGTTGATCTTGACCACTCCTCGCCAGCCCATGAAGGGCCCACTTATGTCCCATGGCAAGCGGGAAAATGCCACGTGGAAGATTTCAAAGGCTGAGATGGATTCTGGCCAGGATAAGGTGGTGCTAAAATATTGGCCGAGACTATTCTAGGATTAAAACAACGCTAAATTAGAACTGATTCTTGGGCATGCATATGAAATTTGGGAAATGTTTTTATGGCCATGAAATCTATCAGGTGTTGGTAGATGTGGGAAGGTGAAATTGAAGTAAGGTAGAGTATGAGCTGATATTTTGAAGTTAAATCATGATCGGTCCCCATTGTCTTACTATCATGAATTACAAGTAAATTAATTCCCATAGGCGAGCAGGTAAATGTGACATGACAAGTTTGGTTAAACACTAAGCGTGTGGTTAGTGTGCAAAATTTAAGTGAATGCTTATCTCACTTGAGTTTTCCGATTATGGAGAAGCATCAAGTGTGTGCATTTAACTTTGTCATAATTAATCATCCTGATTGATTATCTGTTGATTTATTGCAAGGTATGATAGATGGTTGAAGTTCAAAATCAGGGTAATTGATTGCCAATGCACTCACATCATCTTCCTTGGAAAATTAATGTAAAAACTCTCCAGTTTCTCTATTTAATGAAGATCACCAACTTTTTATTCTCACCATTTGATTTATTGTGAGAATTAAGAGTCTGGGAGTAAGTGTGTAAATTTTTTTGAGGTAATTACAAAATTCGAGCTTGTTATTTCTTAGTTGGGTGGTGTCTTTGTCCTAAGGAAGTTTGATAAGTTGTTCAATCAAGAAATGGGTAAGGTAAGTGTGTCTGTCAGCCCGGTCTGAAGGTCTAGGAAACTCAACCCTCTTGAGTCTCAAGGTGATTCTCCCTAGAGTGAGTGAGATATGTCTGAAATCCCTGTGACTCCTAAAAAGAAAACAAGAGATGTCAAGAAGTCTACATGGGGTGTTCTCAAGCGTGCTTATCATCTAAGAAGCCTAATTATCTCAGAGGAATTGGGCAAGTGTTAGAAGAAGAAAACTGATAGGATTGAGAGGGAAGCTACGAGAAAGAATAAGTACCATTGGGCTTATATGGGACGTCATCATATAGGGTACCGCCAGTATCTCATGGCCACAAATTTTATGATTGATTCTGAGGATGAGGTGGTGATAGCTACTCCACTTTCAATAAGGACATTGAGTAGGTGTACTTACTTTTCTACTAACAAGGAAAAGTAGCACCCTTTTCCCTTTCTGAGTTGGTGCTCAATTTTTTGGTCCTTTGTGCTAACTCATTGGGATGTGGGTCTTTGTTTATTTGTGCCTTCGGTGTTGATGGTGACATTTCCTAATTCGCTGTGAACTTGCATGTTTTTGATGTTGTGATGGTGATGCCTTTTCAAGACTGATGGGTCTTCTCTGACTAAATGGATTTTTGTTGGAGTTTTTCTTTTCGCCTACCTTTGTCCTAAAAGTGATTGCTTGTAACTAATTGGGGAATATTTTTCCACTTTCTAGTGAAATTCATTTTGAAATGAAAGTGAAATGTAGGTGTAATTCAACCCGATGCTTGTTACTCCCTTGTCTTATAAAAGGGATTTCAAGGCTAATTACAAGAGAGGTCAGTGGGTAGTTTTATTTGAAGGGGTTATACAGAGAGACAAAATGGATACTAAACTTTCTAGTAATATGTTTTAGGGATAAAGTCAATTGATATGTATATGGTCTTTTGATAATGACAATGATAATACGTATAGTAGAATAGTATAAAGTTTCTACATGTTACTCTCCTATGTACAAGTTATACAAACTATGAATAATATAATCAATGGTTATCTTATTTGTCTCTGTTAGTTTCCAATGGATGTACTACTTTATTCTTGCTTATTAATTCAATGAATGTATGTAAATTCTTGAATATAATAGCGGGTTTGAAATAAGTCACATATGAGGATTCTAGTAAGAAGTAAATTGTTGAGATAATAAGTGGAAATATTATAATGCAATATTTGAAAGGCTTCAAGGTATTGTCAAATAAAAAATTGTTATCGAATCATGTGGGTATTCGGTTTGACTCTATTCCAAGAATATGGCACTGGTTTAGCAAAGTAATTATACTCCAGATGTGGTGACCAGTTCAATAGCTGATCACAAAATTAAAATCAACTTACTTGTCAATCTCTTTCTAGATGTATGTGAATCTTAATGAATTACATTTTCTCTTGTTTAAGTTAGTCAGTTCCATGAAGGTTAGCCAAATCTTTACGGTATTGTGTCTATTAAACATTTAAGGAGAATCATCTATTTATTTTGTGTTTGATATCTAGACACACTAGTATCTGTAAACACAGTATTTAGGATTACCCTCCTAGGTTTCACAAAGCCCGAAGTGAAGAAGTAAAGGCCTAAGAACCCTTACTTATGTGTTGGCCAATCCTTACCCTTACTAATAATTGAATTCTAGCAAGTTCATGGGTATGTGGTAAGAATAAGTTTGGTTCATAAAAAATAACCAACAATTTTGCTCTCGTCCTCAACAAATTTCTATCACTATGTGGTATGGTACTTTGAAATACCCTATGATATGGTTTATGCAATTCGAAGTGATTAGACTGCTACCTTGATTCTAGCTCCATAAAGCAATCAGAATCAAGGGAGGGCATACATCTACCTTCAGAGTCAATTCCTAAAAGTTAGACAAGAAGATTTTTGAACTAACAAATTCGTGTTGTAGGATGTGGTTGCTAACAATGTGATTTTGCATATAGCTATAGTTGGGGGCTTCATTCTCCTACATTGTGAATGAATCTATATGAGTATCCTTTTATGAAATTTGTTGTTTGGATTTCTTTAGCTTTCATATGCACGTAGAGTCATATGGGTGCTAAAATGGGGGCTAAATGTAGTGTAGAAAATTGCATGCTCTTGAAGATGGTACAATTTAACACTTAATTTGGACCTATTTTAGTACACCATTGCATTAAATACTCTTTAAAACATCATTAATAGGCCCCTAAGACCCTTTCTTTCAAATATCAAGGCTTACTTCAACGAAAATCCTGAGAAAATCAACAAAAGCATTAAATTTTCTAACAACCCATCATTGGCCCACCCCAATAAACTAGGGTGGGACTCATATGCCACCTTGGGCATATGAGTCCCCTTAGGTGGGATCCATATACCACAACTAGCGTATGAGTCACGTCTGGCCCATTTTTAGGGTTTGAGCGGGAAATACATGTTTTTAATTCAAAATTTTGGTTGATGTCACCATTTGAGATCTAATAAATGGTAAATTAGGTAAAGTTCCTATATACACAAGCTATCAAGTCATTATTTTCATCTAGAGAAAGCAATTCAAGGTCTAAGCATTAATAAGCATTCAAGCATAATTTCACAAGAGCATTCAAGTTTTCAAGAGCAAGCAAGGTTGAAGTCTTGGGGCAACGTTATAGTGTTTTTGTAGGTGTTCAAGCTCACTTTCATTCAAGATCTAGATTTTTCAAGGATTGATTATGGTTTCCTATGGTGAATCATGATGGATTCTAGGTTGGGGAGATGCAACTAGCCATCAAGCCAAACCTAATGACTTGTCTCCTAAATGATTCCATCCTCCATTATCATTCTACTCTTAGCCTAAGGAAGGTACATACATCATTATGGCTTATTAGAGTGATTAGAAATCTCTGAAAGTGATTCATTCATCTTCATGCTTCATTCATGCATCTTAGCCTAGCACATTATAATAGGGTTTCATTGCATTTTAAATTTGCTAGTCTTAGATGCACTTAAGATTAGGGTTTGTCTTCACATTTATTTTCAAGATCCCTTGTTTCTATCAAGGTTTAATTACCAAACTAGGGGTTTGACAAAGGGAAACCCCCCATAAGCAAATCAACATTATATTATGTTTTGCAGGTCTTTTTATAGGTTTAGATCCAAAAATCAGATTGGGAAGAAAGTGTAGAGATTGGAGAGTAGATCTGAACTTTGATTTTTTAAAAAAATCAGGATGGGAAAGATACACCACAAGTGACATATGAGTCCCAATATAAGCAATTTTTTAGATTTCTAAAGATCCTGGGTCAACACTGCCAGATTCCTATTTTAGCCTAGAAACCCTAGTATGGGATTGATATGCCCAACACAACATATGAGTCTCAATGTGCCCTAAAGTCTACATTTTCAATATTTCAGAGCTTATTCCTCCATATTCAAGTTCCTAGGTGCACTTCTCTGATTTCCCCTTTCATTGAACATTTGATTTACATTCATTTCTAGGTCATTCATTTGAGTTTTAAAAAGTATTAGGTTTTGCATGTTGCTTGTATTTCCAAGCCCTAGCTTGGTGGTGAACCCCATTTTAGTCCTTAATCATGTTGCACACTAGGACACCCTATAACATATCTCTTTCCCTCATTTCATCCTTGGACTGAGATATCTAGGGTTTCCTTGAATGAAAAGTGAATAAAACTTATTGTTTTATGTCCTAAACTATAGAGCAACAACTTTCCATCTTATATATATATATATATATATAAACGTTTTAGATAGATGAATTGTTGAGATATAATTAAAGAACATATGTTCCTCATCTAAGGTGGATAAAGGACTTTATTCTTAGAAGAGGTAGATAGTGCTCCTTACATATGCCACTAAGAGTAACTAATCTTATGGAAAATCTAAGACCATTATACTTCTAGCTTGGATCCTTGTGACACAAATATTATAAATGATAGATTATATGTATGGATTATATAAAAGAACTACCTTGATGTCAAAGAATAATTTTTATTATATTTTGGCGGTGATTGAAAAGATCACCAAAGTGGCTAATTTCATTCATGGAAACCTATTAGATGGCTCGTTAACCTTAGCCAATAAAAACATTTAGGAGATCTTTTGATTGCATGCAATACTAGAAATGATCATTTCTCATCATGATGCTCACATGACATTGATATTTTTAAAAATATTAAATGAATCTTTAGGAACTCATTTAAATTTTAGCACCACATATAATCCAAAAATAGACATGACCAAAAAAAGTGGATAAATCGGGTTATTGAGAGCTTTATTTGAGTGTATTACGTGGAACAATAATACAAGTTGGAGTAATATCTTTCCTTAGTTGAGTTCACATTTAATAATTCCTTTCAATATTCTCTAGCAATGATATCTTTCAAGGATTTATATGAAAAACTTAATAATACTATTAGTTGGGATAGTATTGAGCATAGAGTGGTCATGGGTCCAAATATGCTTAAGGAGACAGATGCTAAAAAGAGGGTGAGTAGAGGAAGGTTAAAGGAAGCTTATGATAGTTAAAAAAAGCTATGTAGATAAAAATAGGGAACATAGACAATTTTCATAGAAAATAATATGTTTGTAAGAGTCAAATCTCAAAGGAGTTTCATTTCTTTTGGCAAGTTAGCTAAAATTCCTCCTAGATACTTGGGGCCATTTTAATTCTCAAAAGTTATCAACCATGTCTTCTATAGACTAGCTCTACCTCCAACTCAAGCTCTCAAATCCATAATGTGTTTCATGTTTCATTCCTTAAGCCTTATCATCCTAATGCTACTCACATTCTTGACTGGGAGGATTTATAGGATTAGGATTTGGGGGTGGTTCATGTAGCTCCTTTGCAAACCCTTGATGTGCATAAAATTTAATTGCATAATAGAGAAGTGGTCTAGCAAGAAGATCACTAACCTAAGGTGAATGCTATTTGGAAGGAAGGTAATGAAATTTAGTGCTTATTTTCACATTTATTTTAATATTTTATTTTATACTTTCCTATGATAAGGACATTATGTCTCTTATTTGAAGTGAGGGATTTCATGCCTTGTCCAATTCACCTAAATAATTAGATACTCAATCAAAGTTAATTATGATGATGCAATAATGACTTGATTTATTAACAACATTTGGTGACATGTTTTACATTTGAACTTACTAAATTATGATTATTATTGTTTGAAATGTATTTTTAAGATTATGCAAGCAACTCTATTGATACACTATCATTTGATATTTTATATTAAATTACAGAGTTATTATTGTTGATAATCACTTACTACTCTATGGTTGTTTTTGTGAGTGTGATAGGAAACATCCAATGCTCTCTCACTATAGAGAGTATCATTTGAGAGGAGTCTAGCTATCTTGAAAGCAAAGAAACAATGAAGGAATTCAATATGCACACACCATGTTGACATGCATTTAGTTGTTGACATTATGTATTTTTCCAAGTCATTAAAATAGGTATTACTTTTATATAAGCCTTAAGAATTGTCCTTTTAACAAGTTAATAAATTTTTTAAATTTATAATTGATAAGGTTATATCTATAATTGATAGATGGTTAATAAGGAAGAATGAATAGCTTGTTTTGAAGTTTAAAACCATGGATAGAGGATGCGCCATCAGGATCTTAAAGAGGGTCGTTCAGAAAAAATAAAAAAATGAGGAACTCTTTTGGGAGATCATGGGGGGTCCAGACATGCAAAAGGGTATTGCATATTTAGAGTTTTGTATTTTGGGAGTTTCTAAAATAATAGGATCACTGAGGTCAGCGGTTTGGAAAATATGGAAAGGAAAGACTAGGCAGCGAAGACTAGCAAGCTCCTTGGATTATCTTCAACACGTTACACAAGCATGAGATAAATCTTGGTTGTTACTCCTGGATAAGTACCTTAGTTGGGTGCACTGTAATTTTCACACAAGTTGCCACTTTATTTGAACCATTTTGTAAATCATTAGTTTTGAACGCACATAGAAAATATAGAGTATATATTAATATAATGTCAACAATCTCGTGGAAAGCAAATGTAATTGTATTTTTTAATGAACACTTAACATACTTTAGATCTGTGCATGTTCCTATGAAAATCAAACCAATAGATATCACCACAGCGTATGCAACTTTTAATTCAATCGTTCTTTATATGAGACAAAGTAAATATCTTCCATTAATAACAGCTGTATGGAGGTTCATCCGCTGCATAGCTTCAACCTCATCGTGATCATCTCTTAGATTGGGCCTAGAGTACTCCTCTAAAGAATCCTTCACGCCTTTCGAACTTGAAGGAAAAGCATTGTCCAGAACAAGACGAAAAACATCTAGAGATGAATAGGCCTGTAATAAGTTAGCCACAAATGCCTTAATAGTTGCAGCATTTAGACGACTTTGGTTTACAATATATAAATCAAGCCATTCAGCATATCCTCCAGCACACTGCCTTTCACATGAGATTCTCCAGAAAGGACCTCTGCAGCTTCTCCTTGCTGTAGGGAAGGGGCCAATTTTTTCACAACCACCCTTTCTTCTTTAATTGTCCATGGCAAAACCTCTAAGAATTGGACAGAATAACACATGCATTCATCATACAACAGCTCTGAAGCGATAGGTAGAAGAGCCGTTGCACTTGGAACATCCTCAATTATTCAAGAAAAATCCTTTGAATAAAATAGTTGCAAGAGAATATAATGTGTCCCTACTGTTCTTGAAGTAGAAAGACTTAAAGTTAATTTGTATTGGCTTCTCCATTTTATTATCTACAAATGTCTGCCAGCTCTCAGATAAGAGAGCAGCAAAATACCTACATTTTTTCGAAACATTAGAGTGCAAGTAAGTCGTAGTAGGGGAGATGTCTTATTATCCACCAAAGCTAACTTCACGCAATCGTAAAATTCAAACTGTATGTCGAATTGACAAATTTTTTTATGGGTTTTTTTCATTCACGAGTTAAGTTCTTATAACTATTGTTTTGGCTTGTGGGAAATTTGGTCGAATGCGGGAGTGTTGTTTGATATGCTCACAGGGGTCAAAAGGTCACCTTTTAGAGGTGCCATCTGCTCGTTGCCACCTAACGTCCTAGTATCCACCCGCTATAACCACCTTTTTAAAAAAAAACCACACCTAATTGTGTCACTATTAACATTTAATTAAAACTATTTTATGATTCAAATCCGCTCAAAAGTCAATGGGTCTAATTCACGTTAGCACCTTATAAAATTGTTTTGGCGCCCATTAAAAATCACTCCTACACATTAATCGTCAAACATTAGCATTGGACACCAAACACATTACACCCCAATTAAACTTCATTTCAGGTCTGATTAATGAATATGACTAATGTTTTTTTTTTTGGGTATCCCATTCTTTTCCCTCATTTTACCGCACGCTCTCTAGAATGTTCTCTTAGTGATGGAAGCTTCTCCAACCATCGATGACTCTCCATGGCTCCTGCTGCTTTCCACAGTTTGAGGTAACAACAAACATCAGTCTCCTTTCAATATGCAAACAATGGTACTGGTTAATCATTTTCTCCTACATCTTTCATGACCCATGGAGGGTTTATTCGATGATTGAAAAATTATTACTCCTTGTTTATGAAATAAATCATTCCTCTTCAACGCCTTTTCACCAAGTGTTGTATGATTTTGTCGGGTCATGGTGGTGGTTTTTTTCCCACATGTTTTCTTGTGGTTAAATGATTATTTTCTCTCCCCGTTTTAGTGCACGCTCACGACCTAGTAAACTTGTTTGTTTCACAATTTTGTCTCTTAAAATGATGAGGAATTTTGTGGGTTTAACCACATGCATGTCTGTATAAAATGCTTTTTGGTCAGTTTGAACCATTTTATAAAATACCCATGTGAATATGGGCATAAATTGGCAAGCCCATTTACTATACGCTTGGATATATGTGAAAACCCTTGCTTGGATTTTTCCAAATATGTGTACTTAAGGAATTGATCTCATGGAACCCTTTCCTAGAATATTCGACATCTATCTGAAAATGCACTTCTGTATTCCTGTGACTAAGGAACTATTATTATGAAACCCTTGGTTACTTTTTTGTGCACATTTCTGAAAACCCAAGTTTGTAACCAATCTACCTCTGTTGAAATTTCTATCATATCACTATTGAATACAACGCAGCTTCTTTCATTTACTGTAAAATGTGTTATTAATTATTGTTAAATGTTTTACCTCTGTTGAAATCTCAATACTTTGTATCACATATTCTTTACTTCGCAACTTAAGTTTTCTGTAACTGTGCTTTGTACATTCTACTTATAGTTATTTTCATGAATTGTGTATTTACCATTTATATTTATGCACTGCCTTTTTACTTTACTTTATAAGTAAATGAAGGTCTTTTTTGGTGACGTGTTTTACCTTACAAATCCCATTTACAAATTCAACAATATGTGTGTTCGTTTATTATTTTTGGTTATCTCTCATCTTGCATTTTCATTAAATATATGTATATACTTCTATATATGACTATGTTTGTCTGTGTATATATACACACATAGACACACTCATATATACATATATATCTGATTGTGTATATATATATTTTTTACATATGTGTCTGTATATATATGTACATTATATATATACACATATACATACATATACATATATATATATATATATACATATATTTGTATGTATGTATATATAAACACACAACTTATTATGTTATATATATATATATATATAACAATGTACAGATTCATTTACAAATTCAATAAGCTATGTGTTTATATATGCCAAAGTTCTGAAAATAGTAGAAAACATTTCCATTTTCGGTTATTTTGCAGGGTTTATATTTGTCATGTATTTCATAAAAGGCTCCATTATATTTTGTGTCTCTTGTTCATTTAACAAATTGATATATGTGTGTGTCTATCTTTTAGCTATCCATATATATTTTTACATATGTTCATTCAAAAAATTGATATATATGTGTGTATCATTTGCTTACCTTTCAAAATGCAAACAATGGTACTAGTTAATCATTTTCTTTTGCATCTTTCAAGACTTGTGAAGGGTTCATTTGCTGATTGAAAAAAATTTACTACTTGTTTATGAAATAAATCATTCCTCTTCAATGTCTTTTCGTCATGTGCTATTTGATTTTGTACACTTCAGCTTGCATTTTCATTATATGTGTGTGTGTGCGTGTGTGTGTGTGTGCGCGCGCGTGCGAGTATCCTTTGGCTGTCCAATACAATAGACTAGTATTCATTTGCTGAAAAATATTTTAGTATTTTTTGCTAAATGTTTTACTTGTGTATATATCACAATACTTTGTAGCATATATATATATATATGTATGTATGTATGTATGTATGTATTTATATATGTATGCATGTATATATATATGTAAGTATTTATGTATATTTATATATGTATATATAATACACACACACACACACACACAAAGAAAATTGTACACATTCATTTACAAATTTAATAAGCTATGTGTTCATTTACTAGCTAGATACAAGAAAGACAACTATATAAGATATATATTTTATTAGACTTTCAAGAACAATAATGACTTATCATTGTTTTTTTTTTGTGACTTTAATGTTTCACCTACTACTACGAATGGATTCAAAGTAGGCTTGGATATTTCTATCCTATCACTGTTGAATACAACACAACTTCTTTCATTTACTCTAAAATGTGTTATTAATTATTGTTAAATGTTTTACCTATGTTGAAATCTCAATACTTTGTATCATATATTCTTTACTTCACAAATTATGTTTCCATTGTAGTCTTATATGTTCATGGATACATATGTGTGTATACATATAATTACACAGATATATGTATACATTTATAAATTTCTATACATAAATATTAATATGTGTGGAAAACGATTTTGGCACCACAAGACTCTCTGACACTTCTAGGGTTTTTCACCTAAAAAGAGAGAGGTAGGCCAAAAACTACAATGTCCCCACTCAATACTAATGCAAGTATGAATGAAATATGCCTAAATGTAATGTCCTAAATGCAAAGATCTGATAAAAGAGATCGAATTCTAATACAAAACCGAGGAAATGCAAAATGTTTGAAAACATAGTGTAGGATGCAAAAACACCCAGAAAGATGAAAGGAAATGCAAATAAAATAGAGAAGGAAAGAAAAATAGAAAGAATGCATCTAGAAATGTGTTGAAGATTGGAATGAAGACCTAAAATGTTGTTGATCCTAAAAATTTGGCCTACTGGGACACTTAAGCCATTATGGGCGACCTAGTTCTAGATCTAGAAAATTGTTCCAAAGCCCATTTTAGCCAAATGGTTATCCAAATCTACATAAAAATTTAAAAAATAGGTACAGTGGGACTAAGTCACCATTGATGGTTACTTAGTCCACTTTGGCTTTTCTAAATATCCCAAAGTGGAAATAGAAGCTCTTGGTCTACATTTTCTACTCCTCTAAATGTTCGGTTCTGAAATTTCTAAATTCAGGCCTGGAAGTGACTTTTTGTAGATATTTTGACCTACCCAACAAGGAGATGTCTTCAACAAGTTTTTAACTTAATCTTTTAATGATCTCCAAGTCTTGAAGATACATAAATTTGCAAATACACAAGGAAATAGAGAGAAATGTTAAATGTTAGGGCATGGGGGTTTGCCTTCGTGAAACCCCTTTTTAGGTAATTAAACCAAAATAAAGAAATTTAATGTAATGAAACATGAAATAAAAGAATTAAAGACTTTCCATGATGATAGATCTTGAATTTTTGTAGCAATAGATGAAGAATCTACCCTTCAATGTCTGAAAAAGCTATCTTGATGACTTGAAATGTTAAAACCCTAGCTTGCTTGACTTAAGAGAGATAATGAATGACGAATTAAAATTATTAGGTTATGAATTATGGTTTAAAAGATTGTTTATTTATGAAATCCTCCTAAAATTCTTATTAATTTGATCCCCAAGGCTGACATGAAGGAAAAATAAACTTAAAATCCAATTTTTCTTGCTCGAACCTTGAAAATAGCTCAAATGGGACTAAGTCGCCAAGATGGGTGACTTAGTCCCACCTAGATGGGAATAATTCACCTAGATGGACAACTTAGTCCCACAGGGGCTCTTTTGCTAGCTAGGATGTCGAGGAATGAAGAATTTCAGTTTTTATGTTGTTTTTATTAGGTCTTTGATCAAATTAAGCTTCAGGATGCACAATATAGAGTCATAGGGGCCTTTTAATGATGATGTAGATGGTAATTAGGGCAAGGGACACAAAGTTCAATGTGAAAGTCTAATTAAACACACTTACGACATTAAAATGAGGTCCACATAGCCTAGAAAAGCACAAGAACCAATGTGAATATATAAAACACATTACAACACTAGATTAAAATTAGGTTTAATTTACAAGCCTTCTAGAATAATGTGAGAAAACAATTAAATATATTTTAAAATATTTAATTGGGGTAAAATAGGTGCATTAGACTTAGATGTGTAATAAGATTTTAGAAAAGTGTGAAAGTCATTCACAACACTTTACAACACCTTTACAAGACATGCATTTTATTCATTTTACTAGGGCCCAAGACC
Organism: Sequoia sempervirens; assembly: GCA_007258455.2. Taxonomy (NCBI): domain Eukaryota; kingdom Viridiplantae; phylum Streptophyta; class Pinopsida; order Cupressales; family Cupressaceae; genus Sequoia; species Sequoia sempervirens. The sequence continues at coordinate 12,424,230 of VDFB02168118.1, forward strand.
TAATGTGGACGTGTAAAACACCTCACAACACTAAATCAAGGAAAAATCAAGCCAAAATCACAAGGAGGGACTAAACAGGAAGAAAAAGTAGAAGGGTTACTTTTTCTGTGTCCACATTTAGCCACCACTTTAGTGAGAGGATGATCCTGCTTCAAACTCACACTAAAGTAGGAATTGAAGAGGGGTCCAATTGTACCAATGCGGATGGTCTAGGATAACAAAGATGAAGGAGGTGGTGAAGCCCTCAATATCCAAGATCTTAAGTCAAACCAACATGAGCACAAAAGGACACATGTAGGGTGAATGATTTGCAGAAAAAGAAGATACAAAATCATGTACTGACAAGAACTATAAGAAACAAAAATGAGGTGCATCAAATATGCGCTCACTCTTGGGCCACGAAACATCAAGTCGTCCTATTGGGTGAGTTGTTCCAAAGATGTAGTTTAGTGAGAAATTCATGCCAGCATGTCGACTCCCCACCATATAATGAGAAAATAATTCCAGTGTGTCGACTTCCCATTGTACTAACCATACCAAAGTTATCCTCCTGATAACTTTGATAAGGCACCATGTTGATAATATTTTTTGTAAATTCTTTTGAATGTAATGTAAAAACTTTGTCAAAGGGGGTTTTTCTTTGTTCATGTAAGGTTTTCTTCTTAGGGAGCACTGTGCCTAATGTCTCCAAGAGAGGACAAGTCAAAGTGTCAGATTGTTGCCCATGGGATGCATCATTTGCATCATGCCATGCTAGTTGATCGTACACTCATGGATGAAATCAAACCCAATGACACCACAAAGAAGAGGACACATCACAAGAAAAAAAAAAAAAAAGCATGCCATGAATTTTTTCCAAAAGATGTCATCTATGATGCCCCACTTTAAAGTGGTTTCTACACCATCACTGGGAAATTTCTTTAAAGTGATAAAAAGAGGCATGAGGCTTATTTAGGCCAGTGCTTATATGTTTTCAATTGAGCTACACATGAATAATTTATGTCAGTGTGAACCAACTAAGGTATTCATCCCACATCCATGCTTGCTCTTATTCAGGTTAACAACTATCAAAAAGACAACAACAAGTGCATACAAAGGAAAAGGCTACTTAACCCCTTGCCCCAATTTAAGACAAAGGTGAGCCTAGAATGATGATGATATATTGCTCCCTTGCAATAGTAGGTATGCTATGATCCTACAACTATTACATGACAAGGAGAAACAACTAATGTTATTTATGTTGACAAGAAACAAAGTTTTGCTTGATACATGTTAGTGAGATATCTATCAGTTTAGGATGTACCAAAGGTTAAAGTTGTCTTGGAAAATTGTTTGTAATGTTGTTGACATTGTTTGAAGGGACATTGACCAAGATCATGAGTTATTTCTTGCATCTTAGGGTTATAGGGACATGGATACATTTTTATAGCATCACATCCTTTCCCAAAGTTTTTTAGTTTCTATTGTTGGATTTGGTGGTTGTTCAATTCCTCAAACTTTGTCTTGGATGTTGTCTTTTCTTGTAAGGTAGTTGAAGAGATGCTATTGAATTTTTGTATTACTTTCACCAATGTCTCTTTGCTCTTTTAGATTTTTTTTATGATCTTGTATTCTCCCTTGGATAGAGGTATGAAATCTAAGGTTGTTGGAAGCATCTAACAATAGCTTTTTGGCTTCTTGAATTTTCTTTTGTCTTTCTATATTGATTTGATTGGAACCGATCATAGGACATGTAACTTTGTTGCGAGGGGTAGAGGGTGACTTATCATGAACTCCTAAGAGTGGCATCAAGGCTAGATCCATATCAAGCAATTCGGGGATGCTTCAAAGTGAGGTTGATTTTTGGTTTTCATATGATATTGTTTGGTGTTTTCTTGTAACATAATACCTTCCTATTAGGAGAGTGTTTAGAAGAAATACAAACTAGATGTTCTTGACATTCAATGTTTTGTTCTTCCATATTGGATTCATCATTAGAAGGGAATGATCAGTGGTTGAAGTGTCTTGCTCAATAAGGGTTGTCCTAGTTGAAAAGGGATAACTAAGATTCTCATGAATTTCATCCACCACGTGTTTTCCAGCATCAAAGTATCATGTTCATAGCTATGAGAGATACTATGAGAAGAAAAAATTATGATTATCATGATCATTTATGAGTTCATTCATTTTTCCCTAATGTCTTCCAAAATAGGGATAGGTAGGGAAGGATCTTAAAGAGGGTTGTTATAGACCTTGCAAAATTTGATTATCTAAGACCAATATATCATCCCCATTATTTACAATCTCATTCTCTTGTGTTGTAATATCTTCCCAAAGGGGATGAGAAAAGGAAAAACAAGATCCTCATGATTCTCAACAATTGTATCTTCTTTCGCCAAGATACCCTCATCATTAAAAGAAGAGGTATTGTGAGAAGAAAAAGTATGATTATCATAAGTATCTATGTTTGTATGCTCTTTTATCACATCATCCACACAAATAGGAGAGATAGGAGGGGTTGTAAGTTTAAGGCTAGTATTACCATTTTCACTCTTTTGCACTAAGAGACTTTCATAGCTAGGGAACACATTAAATGAATGACTAACATGTTTATTTACTAACTTGTTCTTTGCAAACTTGGAGAAGAGTGAAACTAACATTTAGAAAAAGTAATTTATGCAAACTTGAAATGCAATGTAAATAGGTAAAATGAAATGCAATTTTTTAGTTTTCAAGCAAGATAATGCAATGATCTGAAAATGAAATGTTGTGAATGCAAAATTGAAATTAAGTAATGCATGAAATAAGCCAAATTAAGCTAAATTTAGTGAAATTCATGTTACAAAAACTCAACCAACTTATACAAATAGGTAATGGAAGAAAACAAAAGCTCAAAAATAGGGTTTTCAGGTCTATAAAAGGTAGTTTCAGGGGCATAAAGGGACTAAGTCGCCCAAGGTGGCAAATGAGTCCTAGTGGTGATTTTTTTCAAAATTTTCATATTTTTTTGATTGGATTTTATGCTTTTTAGGTTCATAGATGCAGATACAATATGAAAATGTAGAATTTTGTGAATTTTTTTGATGAAATTCCATGCAAAAATGCAATCTATATGTGCTTTCACTAATGTAATTTTTAAAACCCTATGATGCAATTTAAACAATGCAAAATGCAATACAATGCTAATGCAAGCTATTCCTAGGACGTAAATGAACTTGAAATCAGAAATGAAATGTTCTAAAGTTGGGTTCACCAAAATGTGGACAAATATTTTGTCATCACAAGACTCTCTAACACTTCTAGGGTTTTTCACCTAAAAAGAGAGAGGTAGGCCAAAAATTACAATGTTTCCACTCAAGATTAATGCAAGTATGAATGAAATATGCCTAAATGTAATGTCCTAAATGCAAAAATATGATAAAAGAGATTGAATGCTAATGAAAAACCAAGGAAATGCAAAATGTTTGAAAACATAGTGTAGTATGCAAAAACACCTAGAAAGATGAATGGAAATGCAAATAAAACAGAACAAGAAAGAAAAATAGAATTCATGCACCTCAAAATGTGTTGAATACTAAAAATGTTGGTGATCTGGAAAATTTGGCCTACTGGGACACTTACGCCATTTTGGGCAACCTAGTCCCAAATCTAGAAAACTGTTCCTAACCTTGTTTCAGCCAAATGGGTATCCAAATCTACAAAAAAAATTGAAAATAAGGTATAGTGGGACTAAGTCACCATTAATGGTGACTTAGTCCACTTTGGCATTTTGGAAAATCTGAAAGTGGAAATGGAAGTTCTCGGTCTGTACTTTATGCTCCTCCAGGTGTTCAGTTCTAAAACTACTAAATTTAGACCTATAATTGACTTTTTGTAGATATTTTGACCTAGAAAATAAGGATATGTCTTCAACAAGTTTGCAACTTAATCTTTTAACGATCTCCAAGTCTTCAAGATGCCTAAATCTGCAAATACACAAGGAAAGAGAGAAATGTTGAATGTTAGGGCATGGGGGTTTGCCTTGGTCAAACCCCTTTTAGGTAATTAAACCAAAATAAAGAAATAATGTAATGAAACATGAAACAATAGAATTAGAGACTTTCCATGATGATAGATCTTTAATTTCTACAACAGTAGATGAAGAATCTACCCTTCAATGTCTGAAAAAGCTATCTTGATGACTTGAAATGTTAAAACCATAGTTTGTTTGACTTGAGAGAGATAATGAATGATGAATGAAAATGATTAGGTAAATAATTAGGGTTTAAAATCTTGTTTATATAGGAAATCATCCTAAAATTCATTTTAGTTTGATCTCCAAGGCCGAAATGAAGGAAAAATAAACTTAAAATCCAGTTTTTCTTTCTCGAACCTTGAAAATAGCTTAAATAGGACTAGGTCGCCAAGCTGGGCGACTTAGTCCCACCTAGATGGGACTAATTTTCCCAGATGGGTGACTTAGTCGCATAGGGGCTCTTTTTCTAGTTGAGATGTTGGGGAATGAAGAATTTTAGTTTTTATGTGGTTTTTATTAGGTATTTGATCAAATTAAGCCTTGGGATGCAAAATATGGGGTCATAGGGGCCTATTAGTGATGATGTAAAGGGTAATTAGGGATAGGGACACAAATTTCAATGTGAAAGTGTGATTAAATACACTTTACATCATAAAAATCAGGTCCACATAGCCTATAAAGGATCAAGAACCAATGTGAATGTGTAAAACAGATTACACCACTCAATTAAAACTAGCAGTTGTGTGTAGTGACATGCAACAATGAGCCTATAGGTGGCACAAAGTACAAATGGCTAGAATGCAATCTGAGAGACAACAAAAGGTGCTTGGAAATGTCAATGTAGCAAATGACAATATATAGTGCAAGTTTTAATTGGAACAATGTTTTTCTGTTGCTATATTTTACTACCCCTATGTATTGATTTGTATGGATGATAATAGCAGACATAATAAAATTATCTGAAAGGTTATTATAACATTGATTTATTGTAGGAGATACAATTGTCTAATAAGCATATATTTGCACAAATCATGGACAAGAAAAAAACAAGAAAAAGATAATAACATTAATTTGTTTCTAGTTATATTGATTGTGAGCTACATTTTTTACATTTTGTTAGCAAGATTGAATTTACATGCTATTGTAATATCTCTCGAAACATTATATGCAAACTTTAAAACTGTAGCCGCTAAACCCATACAAAATGGTAGCTAGATGACACAACAATAAACAAAACAATATTTCTCTTAAGAAACAATATAGTGTTTTCTTGACAACACCCTATGGAAAATTCAAACAATATAGCCTTTTGAATAGAAGCTTATAAAAAATGAGACAATGTAGCTCGAGCTAGACAATAACAATTGATAAAATCTGCATAACATTAACAATTCTATTATGTTGCAAAGATACCAACAAAATGCAAGGCATAAAGAGAGATCCAAAGGGAATTGACAACTCAACAAAACCATAGCAAAAATTGAAACAATATAGCCTTTTCAACAACATGTGTTCTTGAAAATGGAACAATATAGCTTAAGCAAGAGAACAATAATCAACAATTTCCAATGGAATTTAACACAAAGTGTATAAGATTAACTATTTTATTCCATTGCAACCACAACCTAAAACATAGGAATTTTCTCTAAATCTTACATCAGAAACATAGAGATTTGTACATAAAAATAATAAAATAAAACTCAAAAAAATGAGGCCTGCTCTCCACCCTACCATATTGGGTCATGGAGCCTCATGGGGTCTCACCAAACTCCTGAGCAAGAATATACATTACCCACCACTTTGATCAATGGTGAAATGAATATTGCTTATTACAATCAATATAGAGTACATTATGATATGATTGTCTATTTGACCATTGTTAGTTCATCAAATTCTAGATTATTGTTGGAGTATGGTTTGCAAGAATAACAAAAAAGTGTGAAGTTTAGTGTGGTGATTATGCAAAATAGAATGAACTACATAACATTAACTATTTTATTCCATTAAAGCTATTGCCACATAAAGCTAAAACTCACAACTATAGTCCTATGCAAAACCTTTTCTACAAAGGTGAGACCATATACAGCTTATGTGCATATAAAGTGTGAATTTTAGTGTAGTGATCATGTCTAATTCATAGACAATATGTAAATCAGGAGGTATCAAAGCTCTATATTTTATAAAACGTAATTTTCTTTGTACTTGTAATGGGACGAATGAAGTAATCATAATTTAGCCATACCTGGTGCATGTGGTAGAATGCAATATGTACACAACAAAATAAGGCCCAATTTCCATCATGGAGCATTGTGCCCTCTCACCAAACCCCTGAGCAAGAAAATAAATTGTCCACCACCATAATCAATGGAGAAAGCAATGTTTTGGCTGCTACTAACTTAATACAAGATCTAATGGCATCAAAAGGCCAATGAAGGAAAATTGTTTGGGTTGTGTCTAGCTGCAAACATGAAAGGATTATCTGAAGTTTAGTGTAATAAAAGTGTAGCATTGGTAGACAGTAAATAAATAAAAATAAATAAAGACTTATACTATTAATTACAAATAAGATGCAATGTAGTTGTAGTAGGACATAGTAAGTAAATAAAATCTAGGCATACCTTGTGCACATAATGGATTGGAGTCTGGACACAGAAAATGAGGCCTGCTCTCCACCCTACCATATTGGGTCATGGAGAATCAAGAGATCTCACCAAACCCCCAAGCAGTAATGTTAATTGTCCACCACTTTGATCAATGGTAAAGGAAATGATTCAGAACTTGAGAAAATTTCTTTAGTAGAAATCAACATTATACATTTTCAATAAATTGACATGGAGTTGTGAGATGAGAAATCCAAAAAAACATATACAGGCTTACATTGTATATAGATGGAATGTAGGTGAAGGCTATACAACATGCAAATGTGGAATCGTAAAGCTATTTATCATTTTGGAGATCTATACATCTTGTATATGAATACAATGTAGCTGTAATCTAAAATGGTTTCAATGGAATATACCTCCACAAAAAGGGAAATGTGAGCTTTGGTGCCGCGAACATGTTTTATTGGTTACAAGCAATATGTAAATTACAAAATTTAAATGGATCTATAATTTATTAGCAAAATATATGTAATACCAAAATTACATGTCACATATAAAAAATGATAAGGAAGTGAATTTAAAGATGGTGCAGATTCTATATGCACATAGATGAAGAGGAAATGAGAAGCAATTCACTTACCATAAAGAAGAGAAAATTTTGATGATGATGCCAGTGAATAGTATTGTTGGAGACAATCAACTTGTTTGATCTATAGTGCACTCTAATTTTTGGTATGTATCCTATAGTATCTAGCAAAATACAAAGGCGGATCTACACGTAATCACAAAAAACCCAGTTCAAGTGAGGAATTCAATTGAACACATACAAAATATAAAATGGAAGAGAAAAAAATGAGGCCTACTCTCTAATATTGGGTGGCCACTACTATGACGAATGGTGAAATCAATGTTCCTTATTAGACTTCAAATATAGTCTATCATTCAAATAATTGCTTTATGAGGATCCTGCCAATGCTAACAAATTTACCTATGGAGCATCATAGGCTGTAACACAAATATACCCATAAGTTGTCTTCAAACACATGAAGGAATATTGATGTTGTTATTGTTCACAGTGGTGGACAATGTATCTATGCTATGCAGAGGTATGTGTGCATGTTATAGCAGATGCAAATACCATTGATACATACTAATCCCTATGTCTACTTTATGGGACACTCTTGGAATGATAAATTTTATTTTCAAGTGTTATATACAAGATTCATGCATGGAAGAAATGGGAAAAGAATTATCACAACCAAAAATTTTGTAAAGTTTTTGTGACCATCGCCTCATGCAAAGAACACAAAGTAAAATCTAACCAACTCCACAGAAGCTAAGCAATTATCATTCAGATTTGTATCCTAAGATTAATTGGTGGATGCTTTATTTGTAGTTGTCATGGTTCTAAGTAATAGCTACTTTTAAAGCCTTGGAAAACATAGTGAATTCCTGCACAAACCCCAAATGAAACAATACTGTAAAGGGTTTCTTTTTATATACTGCCCTTGTCACTTGCTTCAAACACATATCTCTCTGCTAGCTTATGTACAAAAAAGCTAGGGAAAAAATTATCATAGGTCACATTTTTCTTTTTCCTTTGCAAGAATGACCCCATGCAAAAGACACAAAATAACCTCCAAGTATTGTCGTAGAAGATGCTAGCTCGAGCTTAGACCATTCAGGAATTTCACATATGCTCGCTATGTTTCCCAATGTTTTAAACATATCTGGGAAAATATGGTTTGAAACATGTTGTGGATTATGCCCCCCTCCCTTTTCCCTAGAAACAAAGAACTTGAAAATTCTAAGAATGATGCAATTACTTTATAGAAGAACAGGTACCACATGTTTCAGTTAAGAAAAGAAATTTCAATAAATGCATGATGTGGATCTCCAACAAAAAAATTGCAACTATCAATTGAAAAATAGGTACCCATTCTTTTGTTACATGTGATGGAAACTCTCAACCAATAGACAAAAGGGTACATGATAGGAAGCATTAATAAATTTCCTTGAAGAATTTTAAGTATAGAGATCAAAGAAAACACAAAATAACCATCGCGCATTGCAAAATAATGCTTTTGCAACCATCACCTGATGCTAAAAACACAAAATAACCTTGAACCACCATCACATAATTTCCACAATTGATGATCGTACCTACACTATCACAGAAGCTTTCCCTCCTTAATGAAAAATTTGTTGGGGAACAAGGGAGATAGAGAGAATGACACACAACAATGCACTATCAAAGATTGCATAGACATTCACTATGTTTTTAGAGGATTTTATAGGAAGGTGTTACTCACAACCATCACCACTACTACATTGCAACCCATCGCCACAAAAATATGGCCATAAATAAAACAAAATTGGAACTGCAACAGTGGTCCAGATGAAAAAGCACACAAAACACAAAAATGGAAGGTGTTATTACAACTAATAAACAAAGGAAGAAGTATGTGTTGCCTACAATTAATTTCATGTACATACATATCTGAATACACAGAAAGGAAAATGCTACACAATAGAAGAGCTACATATTTTTTAATGGCCAATTATTTTGAAGCATTGGACGAATGAAATTGATAAAGATGCAAGTGGAAAAAGAAAATGTACACTGATATATATGGGTGCATGCATATATGCAAATATATCTACATTGGTGATTGTTGTTGAGCAGCTTTAAAACTAGTAAGGCTAACAAAAATTCCATCCAAAGTTCACGCATATAGCCTATCAGGTAAAATTTTCCATATAGAGGCAATTGTTGCAAAGCAATAAAGACTATTCCATTTATCATTTCCATATAGGGGTGATCGTTGCATTGCAATAAAAATATACCAATAACAACAATGTTTCATATATACATTCCATATATTGGCAATGGGCACAATAATATTTAGAGTTCTAAAGTTACCAAAGCAATTGAACAATTTATGTTACTTTCCATAGGGAATTGTTGATTGTTGTTTGTAGCTTTAACCGCTATGAAAATTTTGTCCCACCATTGTGATGATTGTTTCTACAAATGACATATATACATATGCACACAAAAAGTTGTCAATACATGTGAAAGAAATATAGATACGTTTAAATGAACATATATCTGTATGTTTCTTGTGCAGAGGAAAGAAGCATCACTTTGCACAACTTTCCATGGGATAATTGTCTCATGTATGTGCTATGTATATTGGCAATGGTTGTAATAATACTTTGCATTTAAAAATCACCAAAGTTAGTTGAGCAGTTTACAATATTTTCAATAAGGAACTGTTCAGTACTGGGTTGTGGATTGAGTTGTAGAACATACATAAGAAACATTATATCCAAGAACCATATCACATCCATATCTAGCATGGAACTATCATTAGGGATTGCAAAGTAGTAGCAAGAACATTCGAGAAGCATTAGATGGATACCCAGACATAGACACTTACATAGAAAAATACATCATAGATACATATATCTACACATAACTCTCTCAAGATATTCTATGCACTAAGAACATTGAAAATAAGATGAGAACAATATTCTCTTTTAAACAACTCATAGATACTTGTAAATATTGAATTGTGCATGCATATACACATAGATATCCATTACACACACATATATCTATGCAGATCTGTACCAGAAAGTTGTATGCACTGGTAAATTTGAATTGCATGAATGCATATTTATCTATATGCATATGTAAATGTACACATGCATAAAAAAATGTCCACAAGGAGATATATGAGCAACTGTAGATATTGATACATCTCTTAAAAAGGACAACAACTCTATATAAATAAACAACATAAAATTAAATAAAAAATATACACTTAAAATGGAACAAAATTATAAGCAAGATGAATAATAGAAAAGAAAACAAGTGTATCTTTTTTTCTTAAAGATTATAAGTTATACTTCATTTTCTTAATATATAACTAGTCAAACCAACAACAAAGTAATAGAAGTCAAAAGGAAAGGTCTTTTTGATGTGACAAGTAGTGCAAGGGAAGAAAACAAAGTAAATGTCCAGTTAACATGAACTATAAGAAGAATGGAAAGTCACAATTAGGCATGGTTGTTTTAGTCTTCAAGGAAATAAAACAACTATCTCTGGAGACTCTTGCATGGTAAGGGAAATAGAAGACAAATCTGATAGTAACAACTTGCACTCAACTTCAAAGTTTACCCTTGCAACTTTCACTATTATTGTTTTGAGTCTTGTTTCTAAATTATAAGTCTGAGTTTTAATATTATTGTTTTGAGTCTTGTTTCTAAATTATAAGTCTGAGTTTTAATAAGAATAGTGAAAAGAAATGAGGTGTAGGTGATAACATTGATAACAGACTCAACAGTTAGTGTAGTGGTAGATTCATATTGCAACATGTAAAGCTATTTTGCTAACATTTGCAATAGGCTTGTCGCAGCCTCGTTAAAAGCAATTTCCCAAAGCTCGCTTTTGTGGTCTTCCGTCCTTAGCTGCAATAAATATCAAAAGTCATAGTTAGCTATTGTTGTCGGGAATTTAGGGTAGAATCATGTATTTTTCTCATATTTTTCACACTTGTTCTTGCATTTTTTTCCATTTACCTGCAATGGACATGCAGTGTAACAAAATGCATCATTTTTTATATATTTTATTGTTTCCTTGAGAATAGCTTGCAAAGTTTCTGGAAAGCCAAGGAAGTGATCCAAGATATATGCAATAGTGAGGCTCCCATTTCCCAAAGCAACCTTTTGAGGCACTATCTAGGTGGGCTCAATAGTAGGTGGATCAATATGTCCTTGTTGGATCAAGGGGTGTGCTTCTGGTATGTCAGGATTTATATATAGAAGATTCCCTGTAGGTGTGTTTAGAATTGCTCCATTGAAGTACCCAACACGGGCATTTTTAACAGCAAGGATGAGAACTGAGCCAAGGGTGTACAACCTCTCCAAATCATCACACTTTGCTTCCCAATTCAAGCCCCACAAATTAACATCAATTGAAAAGGATGAAAAATCATTAAGTTTAATAATCCTCCGAATTGTTTGGGACTGATCCTTTCTTTGTATAGTCCATACCATTCCTACATGCACCATAATGCCAATAACATAAATCAAACTATTATTAGTGCAATTTTCAATCTCATTTAATGGGATGAATTTAAATACTTTCTCTGGCACAAAGGCCTCATCATCATAGAATTTTAACATTGAGTTTTGATCCAAAATGATTTCCATCTAGTTTTTTAACTTATTAAATCTCTTGTCTGCCTGTCTCACCGATCCCTTTGACACATAATAAGTACAACCCACCTCAAGCCTATCATAATGCAATTCTTCTATGTCTATTGTAATGGTGTATATCCCTCTTTGTTGTTACTTAAATCCTTTTATCGTGCATTTGGTTTGGTAAACATTCAACCCTTTGACAGGGCTGATATTCACAGGAGCATCTTCCTGCCTTGGGGATGTATTAATTCCAAATGTTTAGGCTTGTTTGGATGGGGAGGGCGAGTCACAACCAACTATTTGTACTTCTTGATCTCTAAACAAATATCTAGGTTTTTAAATTAGCTGGCAATCTATCTTTTTGAAATATAGGGACAATATGATAATTTCCCTAGAATGAAACAAACATTAAATACTTGAAAAGGCAGTCCCCACAAACAAAGAAGTAGAAAACTACAAGTACAAGTAAGGAAAAACTATATCTAACCTTGATTCCTATAGCTTTCTACACAGATAGTTTGTCAAGCACAAAATCAAACCTATTTTCAATGCCCTTCTAAATAAAAGTTCATTGTATTTTGTAGGAAAATTTCCTATCTACATGTGGGTTTCGTCAAAGAGGATGACTTTGTACTGGTCAACCGGGCTTTGATCACCTCAGGACTATTTTTTGGAAAGAAATTAGTTGGACGACTAGAGATGGGACAACATCTCCAACATCTATAGATTGTATCACATGTGTTGTTAAAGCTGGATTCACATTTGTAGCCTACAAGGCAATTAAATTCAACATAGTGGTAGTAATGAGATATTTATGACTATGACTCAACTCTAAAAGAAAACAACAATATTGAGACATTTGGAAACTGTGGCATTTTCCCCTCTAACACGTAAGTCACTCCCAAATGGCCAACAAATTGAAAGGGAAAGCAAAGACAAAGAGTTCAAATATAAATGAGTCAGAACATATATCATAACAATTGTTAATTCAACTGAAGCATATTCTTAGTTTGTTTGGTGCACTTGAGAAAGTTTCAATATAATTGGCAGTAGAAAAAAACTAAACAAGAAACAAACTTACAGGACTAGTGCTCGAGGATTATTTTCTAGCCACAATAGAGCTAGAGGCCACCGACATTATTGGGTTTGCTCTTTTAAAAGCTGAGAGCTGCAACACCGACAATTGACTACAAGGTCTATGACTTCAAAACACAACATGGGCACTCAATATTTTTGCACAGGAATTGAGAATATTACATGAAAGGATTAATAAAAATAAGGGCTTCAATGATTCAAATAATACTTAACATACAATGTGTTATTCCAAGTTTACCGTTTCAATTTTAAAATTCCTCCTTTTTTCCCCTAGGGATACCAAGAATAGGAAGGAAAAGAAATAATTAGGAAAAAGGCTTCAATGTTGTATATAATAGTTAATATAAAGTATATCATTTGAAGTATGTCTTGTCAAGTTTCAGACAAATAACTATTTTTCAGAAAATAATAAACATTGGGAAGACCACATATGTGCATTGCTCACATCCACTTTGGCATACATACAAATCTACACATAGGGAAATTTAATATTGTCTCATTTATGGCTTCCATTTTGTGGAGGGTATGTGCAGGATCATCATGGAAAAAACAAGCCCTTAAGTGGCAAAAAATTCAAAAAAATTAGAGTTAGAAAACTTGTGTAAAATTTTGAATAAGCTATCTATATTATTTAAAAAATATGTAAAAATAGAATCTGTAGCAAATTGAATGTAGTTTCTAAATTACTAGGTTTGTTTAAAAAAACAATCTATTTGGTGAAAATTTAAAATTTCAATTTAGTGGTACTTAAATTTCAGGGAAAAAATAAGAAGTACATGTTTGTCTAACCACCCTAACCACAATAAAATAATAATATTTTTTAATAAGATTTTAGATATAAGTAGAGGACTCATGCCCCAATGTGTTGCATATTTTTTTGTAATTTTTTTCCAAGTAAGTAATTAGTATGAATTTTTTTATTACAATTTTTAAAAAAATATAAAAACTCGTATGTCTGACCACCTTAACTTGGTCAAAAATTCATGAAATTACATTTTTCTTTTATTAATCCTATTGCATGTGAAGCATAGACTGTGACACATGTTTTGGATTCAAAAAATGTGATACCGTTTGAAAGCTATAGATATTTTTCAATCAACCTATCAATCAGGACTTTAGTCATAGTTTGAATAGAAAATGAATAATAATTACTTATTAAATTTAAAGTAAAGAATAATTTATATCGGTGAAAATCTGAGAATCTCCTTTAAAAACCCTTTTCGTTTCATCAATTTTGGGTAAAAAAATAGTTGTAAGCCACATACCCATCATATTGCCACTTTTTGGCCCATCATGATCCTGCACATACCCTGGAAATGGTTGCAATATATTAAAATAGTTTGTATTGTTTTCCATAACACAATCTAATTTTTGTTCACTAGCTTTGGCTATATTCCCTCATTTCCAATGCATAATAAAATAGTTAATATTATAGAGTTTATGTTGTTATCCAGAAGGCATTCTTAACTATCATAGCAATTGATTTCATCTCGACTATCCACAAAAAATCTAGATTTACGATATTAGATGCAAATAACATAACTATAGAATAGTGGAAAACATATCTTATGATTCCAAAGATGTCCCAACAAAATAAAGTTATGGATTATTATATATCAATGTTCTTTTCATCCACCATCAGTTACATACATTCTTGCAAGTAGGTGAAACACATTGACCATCAGTGCAATCAAATTTCTATTCTATTTTCAACCAACCATTGTTGAATTTTGTTCTATGGCTTTACCAGCCATTGTAAGTGCAAGCAAGTAGAGAAAGCTTGTATAAGTGTGCAAATTTGATCATGCCATGTGAAGTTGTTGTGAAGGAAGAAGCAGGTTTTTTTTGCATTTTTCTATATTGGGTGATAGTTGGAAAACGATTACAAAAGTGTTGGAAATGATAATTTTTTGTGCATTTTTTGTAGACGTGAAGAAAGCAAGAAGCAAAGAGAAAGCAAGAAGGAAGAGGTACACTTGTACCAAGGAGGAAGAGGAGAGATTTGGAAAAACCGTCAACATTTTCAATTTTTCTTATATATACTTGTGGACATGGTTCTATGCATGTATATATGTACATATACATATGCAAAAACATCTATGCATGCAATTCAATGTTCCTAGTGCACAAAACATCTTCATACAATTATGTGTAGGAAAATGTGTTTGTAATAAATTTCTGTGTCTAGATGAAAACTAAAGTACGGGTTTCTTTTGCTGCACTTGATTGTTCTTTTCCTCTTTGCACATATGTATGTGTGCAAAGTAAGATGTAGACAACATTCATATAAACTTGTCCCCTTTTTTATTGCAACATGGAAACAATATAGCAACATGGAAACTATAAGTGAAACAATATGGCCTAAGATAGACAGCAAGAATCAACAATGGACTATTCGAGATAACATAGATTCTTTTCCAAACTATACTGATTTCAATAGTTTCCCTTGAATGAGGAAAGATGCAAGACATAGCAATTCACTTTAACATTTAATGCAAAACAACAAACAGTATTGCCTTGCAACCATCGCGAATATACTGGGTTGATAAAGGGAACAATAAACCCTAACCTAGAGAACTACAATGAGCAATGAACTATGGAAAATAACATTAACTACTCGTAAGACTATGATGCTTTAAACAATGTCCCAGATGGAAAAGCTCAAAAAATACAATAATTCATAATGGAAATCCAAGATAGAAAACAAACAATGTTTCCCTCCAACCATCGTGGTTGCACAGAGAACACAAATGAAACAGTATAATGTCAACTAGACAAAAACAATGAACAAAGGCCTATGGAAAACATGAATTTTCCTCACAAAACTCTAGAAATAGTTTTCCCAATATGCACCTCCACCCACACCTCTACCTGATTGCTTCAGATGCAGTTGTCCCTACTTTCCAGAACTAGTACTATGGCCTAGGTAATGGCACTATCAATAGGAGTGATGGACATTTTTTAATTGCTATCAAGAGATATGTTTGTATGTCATAGTAGATGCAAACAACACTAATTCCATAGGAAATTGATGAATGCTATCATTTAGATTAGGTGAGCTACTATTTCTTTCTTGATAGGATGTTGTTCAATACACTATACTATTTTATGTTTGAAAAGGTACTCTAGCAATAAAAAAAAAAATAGATTTGGCTACCAAAGGAGAAAAGGTGAAGGGTAGATAAATAACTCAAATATTCAGAACTTCTACACATAACCTCAAAGATACATATAGAAACTGCATTTATAGACATAGACACTCAATCCTTAAATCAAACAATATTAGTTTCGACAACAACCTAGTAAATTATATTTCTCAATAGCATCTTATTGGAAACAAAACAATATAACCACATCTATAGACCAACAGCCGACAATGCCTTATGGACAACATCATATATTCTAGATACCATACACTATTGGATTGTGAATCAAATATGGAAGGATATTGCGAGAGTTGAAGACATATAATAATTTATGCTATTCTCCTAACTTCCAAGAGCTTTTCAGCACATTGAATGTGGGAAGCAATCTTTCTTATTATGCCTAATATGAAGCCTATTATTGCAAAATTCCCCTTAAGGACAAAAGAAATAAGAACTATCCTAGCAAAGCAATAAAAAAGGGGACAAGTTTATATGAATGTTGTCTACATCTTACTTTGCACACATACATATGTGCAAAGAGGAAAAGAACAATCAAGTGCAGCAAAAGAAACCCGTACTTTAGTTTTCATCTAGACACAAAAATTTATTACAAACACATTTTCCTACACATAATTGTATGAAGATGTTTTGTGCACTAGGAACATTGAATTGCATGCATAGATGTTTTTGCATATGTATATGTACATATATACATGCATAGAACCATGTCCACAAGTATATATAAGAAAAATTGAAAATGTTGACGATTTTTCCAAATCTCTCCTCTTATGCATATATATACATATATATGTTTATATATATGGGTATGTGTAGGATCATCATGGAAAAAACAAGCCCTTAAGTGGCGAAAAATTCAAATAAATCAGAGTTAGGCAACTTGACATAAAATTTTGAATAAGTTATCTATATTATTTCAAAAATATTTAAGAACAGAATCTGTAGAAAATTGAATGTAGTTTCTAAACTACTAGGTTTATTTAAAAATAAAAAAAAATCTATTTGGTGAAAATTTTGAAATTTCAATGCAGTAGTACTTAAATTTCAGGGAAAAAATAAGTAGGTGTCTATCTGACCACCCTAACCACAATAAAATGATAATATTTTTTTATAATTTTTTACATATAAAGTAGAGGACTCATGTCTCAATGTGATGCATATATTTTTTGTAATTTTTTCCAAGTAAATAATTAATTATGAATTTTTATTACAATTTTTAAAAAATATAAAAACTCGTATGTCTGACCACCTTAACTTGGTCAAAACTTCATGAATTTCTTTTTTTTCAAAATCCTATAGTATGTGAAGCATAGAATGTGACACATGTTTCAGATTAAAAAAATGTGATACTGTTTGAAAGCTATAGATGTTTTTCAATCAGCCTATCAATTAGTGCTTTAGTCGTAATTCAAATAGAAAATGAATACTAATTATTTATTAAATTCAAAGTAAAGAATAATTTATATTGATGGAAAGCTGAGAATCTCCTTCAAAAACCCTTTTCATTTCATCAATTTTGGGTAAAAAAAGTTTGTCAGCCACATACCCATCACATTGCCACTTTTTGGCCCATCATGATCCTACACATACCCATACACACACACACACACACACACACACACACACACACACATATATATAGTTAATGTCATGTAGTTCATACTATTTTGTATAAGGCATTGGTGCTAGTTGATGTCCACCTTAGTCTATATTGTTTCATTTGCGGTTTTGATTTAATATCAATGGTTGCAACGCAAAAAAATAGTCAATGTTATGGACATTATAAGTAACAACTGCCATTAAAATTCTTAGAAAACATAGCAAATTTCTTTGCATTTTTCAACAAGGCATTATTGGGTCTGGTCATGTGGAGTCACCTTCTATCAAAGGTGCAAGTGAAGAGGACAAACGGTTGTGAACATAGAACTCGAATTATCTATTGTCGAATTTATGTGAAGATGGCTACAACCTATTATGTTTCTTTTAGCATCCATGCAATAATTGCATTCCCTCGCTAGATTTGCAGCAATATATTGTACATATATATGTAAACACAAAAATTAGATATGTCAATGTAATGATAAATAGTTTGTGTCAATTTCCATAGAGCATTGTTGCTTGACATGTGGTGTGAATGGTTGCAAGAGTAACACTAATGAACAATGGCGTGTGTAGATTTGGATGTATGTCATAGCAGATACAAACAACGACACTAACTAAAGCATTGTTGGAAATGTAAACCATATTTTCACTGCTATATCAAACATTGATGCCACCATCTCTGTAGAACTTATTCCTTGAGTAACTTCTAAGAGCTTTTCAACACATTGTACGTAGGAAAATTGATTGTTCTTATGCTTACTATAAACCCAATTATATATGAATGTTGTCTACATCTAGTTCTATATACATAGATATGTGCTCACAAGAAAAGTATAATAAAGTACATCACATGGGAACACCTGAACAACAAAAAAATTCACAGTAACAAACCCATCCAAAACCAGGGGTGTGTTATTCTTTGATCTTGAAATAAATTTTTTTTGGCGCACCGATAGAGAAGGCCAATGAAATGGCATTGCCATTAATTTTCATATGCTTTGTATGTAGCACCGATGGTTGCAAGGAACACTTGCCCATAAATCCCTCGTAAAACACAATGAATGTCTACAATTTTTTTGATAAGACATTGGTGGGAAATCATATAATACAGCTTGCCACAAGCATATATATATTTACAAACTACATTGTTTCATTTATGGCTATTGTTTTGCACCAATGGTTGAAAAAAGTCAATCTCATGTGTTTTTTGTGTGTTTTTCCATTTGGGTTGTTGTTGAAACCAATATTGATTCATTTATGGTTCACATTTTGTGGTGGAGGCTTTGAATCATTTTGTTACTATAGGATTTTTGTGTTTTGTGGGTGTTCCATATGCATCACTGTTGGAAGTAATATTTTTGTGGCCATGGTTGCAATGCAATGAACTAGTTAATGTTATATAGGTTGTGTTGTTTTCTATAAGGCAGTGTTGATTTTCGTTCTCTACCTTAGGGTATATTGTTTCCTTTTTGGTAAGGTTTTATTGGGAAAAGACTATATAGTTCATTCAAGCCAATATTGTTTGATTCATAGTTCGGCTTTTGTAGTGCTAGTTTTGCTTGGGTTTGTTATCATGATTTCAAGTGTTGTGTGGGATTCACCATATGGATAATAGTTGATGTACCAATATTGTTTAATTTATGGCTTTCGTTTTGTGGCGATGGGTGCAATGCAATAAAATAGTGAATGTTATGTAGTTGATATTGTTTTGCACAACACACTGTTCATTGTTGTTGTCTACACTAGGCCATATTGTGTCATTTCTAGCCTCCATTTAGCGTGGCTTGGAAAGGAAGGCGAAAGATTTTTATTTTTATTTTTTAAATAAAAATTATTTTCTACATCAATAGAGAAGGCCAGTGAAATGGCATCAACATTAATACTTTTATGGTTTATGTGTAGTGGCAATGGCTATAAGTAGTAGCTTCCTTCTTAATCAGTCAAGAAGATAGAAAATTCTTGCACAATTTTTGAAAGGGAATTTCCTTGTGGCTATATTGGTTTGTTTCTAAAAGGGTCCTGCTAGGAAAAAGGCTATATTATTTCAAGTTTCAATAATGCATTGTTGGGTGTCATTCTCTAATTTTAGCTTTTTGTTCAAGATAGTTTTTAGCAAGGAGGGAAAGCATGCATTAAATACACCTTCCTAGTTATTATTTCTTGAGCCTCAAAAAAGGAGTTGTCAGAATGATAAACTATATAGTAAGTGTCATAAGAAAGATAGATTTGACCATTGATCAGAGTGGTGAACAATGTATGTTCTTGCTCTGGGGTTTGGTGAGAGTTGATCATGCTTAATGACCCAATATGATAGGGCCGAGAGCAGGCCAAATTTTGTTCTGTTTGACTTTATATTTTGTATCTATACCTAGTCTTTGTGTCGCTGGCATTAGATGCACACAATATTTTATTGTTTGAAGACTACCTATGGATATATCTGTATAATAGACACTTCTGTATAGGTGATTAGAGGCTATTTTATGTTTTTTTGTAGACGATGATGTTTGAAAAACCAAAATGAAAGTGTCACCTACGATAATTTTTTTCTAATCATTTTTTATAGAAAAAGCTAGCAGTTTGCATGGATTTGTCTATTTGAATTTTTTTGTTGGCTTCTTTATATGTCCTCCATTTTCTGGCTATGTTTGCAATGAAATATAATTCTTAACATAATCCAGTTTTCTTTTTTTCTTTGTTGCTCGCTAGCTTGTGTTATTTTTATCCATTCATTTGTCACTCACAATCTTTTTGTGCTTTGTACAATTTCAACAATGTGTATTTATGTGCACCTATGTTGAGATATATATGTAGATATATGTGTATATATATATGTATACATATATGTATGTAT
>VDFB02168118.1:12444849-12447349 GCA_007258455.2 Sequoia sempervirens
ACCTTATCAAAAATTGAAACAATATAGCCTTTTGAATAGAACCCTATCGAAAATGGCACAATATAGCTAGAGCTAGACAACAACAATCATCAAAAACTACATAACGCCAACAATATTATTTTGTTGCCAACATAGCGACAAA
Source organism: Sequoia sempervirens (assembly GCA_007258455.2). Taxonomy (NCBI): domain Eukaryota; kingdom Viridiplantae; phylum Streptophyta; class Pinopsida; order Cupressales; family Cupressaceae; genus Sequoia; species Sequoia sempervirens. The sequence continues at coordinate 12,444,992 of VDFB02168118.1, forward strand.
ATGCAAGCCATAAACAGAAACCGACATGAAATTTACATATACAGAAATATATGTATATATATACATATATATTCATGTTTATATAGACATATATATTAATATTAAAGTATACTCTTTTATGAAGGGAACCCTATCAAAAATTGAGAGAATGTAGCCTTTTCAATAGCATGGTAGTAAAAATTGAAATAATATAGCCTCCTCAGTAGGACCCTATCAAAAATAAAACAACATAGCCTGGCCTAAAGAAGAACAATTAACAATCCACAATGGAAACAAACATAAACTGAATAACATCAACCCATTGTTGATATCACAAAGCACAAAAAAATGGACAGTAATAAACCAATGCAAAAATACAACCTAAGCTAATATAGTCTTTTCCCAAGAGTGCCTTAATGAGAATTCAAACACTTCTCAACAACACCTTGTCAAGAATGAAACAATATAGCTCAGGATACACAACAACAACCAACAAAAACCACATAAGGTTAACAATTATATTTTTTCCAAACATAGCCACAAAATGGAACCCATAAAGAGAAACCAACAAAGATTCACAGTAACCAACCCAAGTAAAAATATACTCATTTCTCAACAAAATCTTATCACAAATAGAATCAATATAGCCTTCTCAACAACACCCTCTTGAAAATTAACAATGATAAACCCATCAAAAAATATACTCGTTTCTAAACAAAGCCTTATCAAAAATTGAAACAATACAGCCTTTCCAATAGAACCTCATAAAAAATAATACAATATAGCCTAAGACAGGGAACACTAATCAACAATACCTAATGTAACAAAAAATGGAGTGTACAAAATTAACTATTTCATTATGTTCCATGAATAACCACAAAACAGAAGCCACAAATCAACCAACATTGGTTTCAACAACGATCCAAACGCAAAAACCCACAAAACCGTAGCCACAAAATCCATGCAAAATGATAGCCACATAACGCAACCACAAACAAAACAATATTTCTTTTAACAAGCAATATAGTCTTTCTTCAACAACACCCTATCAAAAATTGAAACAATATAGCCTTTTGAATAGAGCCTTATCGAAAATGAGACAATATAGCCCAAGCTATACAAAAACAATTGACAAAAAACTGCATAATGTCAACAATTTTATTCCATTGCAAACATACCCACAAAGTGCAAGCATTAAATAGAGACCCGACAAAAATTGACAATAACAAATCCATATAAAGAAAAACTCCTTTCTCAATAGAACCTCATCAAAAATTGAAACAATATAGTCTTTTCAACAACACCTCAAAAATGAAACAATATAGCTTAAGCAAGAGAACTATAATCAACAATTCCCAATGGAAGCTAACACAAAGTGTGTAGGATTAGCTATTTTATTCCATTGCAACCATAACCACAAAACAAAAGCCATAAATCAAACAATATTGGTTTGAAGACCGAACCAGATGGAGAAACCCACAAAACACAAAAAATGATAGCTAGGAACCAATGCAAAACCATAGACACAAAATGTGAACCTTAAACCAAACAATAGTCATTTTCACAAACAATATAGTCTTTTCTCAACAACACCTTATCAAATTTCGAAGCAATCAATAGTACCTTATCACAAATAAAATAATGTTGCTTGCCAAAAATGGTAGATTCACAGTAACCAACCCAAGTAAAAATATACTCATTTCTCAACAAAATCTTATCAGAAATAGAAACAATATAGCCTTCTCAACAACACCCTCCCAAAAATTTACATTGACAAACCTATAAAAAAATATACTCCTTTCTAAACAAAACCTTATTGAAAATTGAAACAATACAAATTTTTCAACAACACCTCATCGAAAATGATACAATATAGCCTAAGATAGAGAAAAATAATCAAAAACACCTAATGTAACCTAACATGGAGTGTACAAAATTAACTATTTCATTCCCTTCCACCCATAACCACAAAACAAAAGCCACAAATCAACCAACATTGGTTTCAACAGTGACCCAGACATAGAAACCAACAAAATGCGAAACTTAAACCAAAAAATAGTCATTTTCACAAACAATATAGTCTTTTCTCAAGAGAACCTTATCAAAATTAGAAGCAATCAATAGTTCCTTATTGCAAATAAAACAATATTGCCTCCCAAAAATGGCAATCCACAAATGAAACAATACATATGGCAAATAGTTTTTTCAATATGCACCTCTTCCCGCTTGCTTCAAACAAACCTCTTTCTACTAGCTTTCTCTAGGATTCCTTTTTTCTCCAAGCTTGCAAACATAGCTAGAAAATAAAAACCATAAACAAAAACCCAAAAAAAATAATAGTATCAAATCCATGCAAAACAATACACACAAAGCGCAAAA
>VDFB02168118.1:12452349-12523128 GCA_007258455.2 Sequoia sempervirens
ACATTGAAATTTCAAATTTTCACCAAATAGTTTTTAAAAACAAACCTAGTAGTTTAGAAACTGCATTCAATTTTCTACAGATTCTATTCTTACATATTTTTAAAATAATATAGATAACTTCTTCAATTTTTTACATCAAGTTTCCTAACTCTTATTTTTCTGAATTTTTTGCCACTTAAGGGCCTGATTTTTCCATGATGATCCTGCACATACCCATACACACACACACACACACACACACACACACACACACACACACACACATGTATATTTATGCATATACATAGTTGTGTACATATGTACATAATTTTTTGAATTTCAATTACATTAATTTCTTAATTTACATTTAAATTTTCAACAATGTTAGTTAGATGATACAACCAACAAAAAACCAATAATTTGGAATCACAAAAAGCTTCATGCTATAGCATTCATAGAAATCTCTCAATGTTCCTATAATAGATCTGTTATTTTTTGTTGTTGTAAAAAGCATAAATCCTTAACTTGGACAACTCTCAAAACATGCCTAGGATGAAATCAAATTTATTACAGCATAATCATGATTAAGATAATGTTCTAAAGAAGACAAGGAGTCTTTAGTCTTACAAAAAACACACTGGCACACATCGAAGTCAAAATTTCACAAAAAGTCACACTAGTATCCTTTGGTTGTCCAATACAATAGACTAGCATTCAATTTTACAAAAAGCACAATAGCACACATTGAAGTCAAAAAGTTCACAAAAAAATCCCTAATCAAACATCCAGAGATCTGATTAAGAAGTGGTGTGTCCTTGGGTGTCAACTGACTCCTAATCAACTAGAGAAGATGTTAATGATCATATATTGTTTTGCATGCCACTTGCTATACAAGAAAGAAATGCCTGATTTTCCTCTAGACTGAGTTGTAATTGTTGAGAGCAGCCTTTAGAAGACCTATTTTGTAGGCTGCTAAGAGCAACAAAGGCTGGAGAAATTTTTTTAATCATGTCCCTTAAAACTAGATGTTGAGCTGGAAGAGGAGTTGTAGTACTCTTACTTTCGTTTATTTCTTCTCTTTCCACCTGATTTTGGGTTTCCTTCAACTATCTAGCAATCTTTGCTTGCTCCCTTTCAAACTCCTTTTGATGTCGTTGCCTAAGCTTCTCTACAGTTTTCTATTTTTTTTGCAGTACGCTCCAATCTCTTTTCCTCCCTCTATGTCAAGTTTACTTCTCTTTGTACCTTCCTTTCAGCCATTTTCTCCCTTTTCCTTTGCTACAATTCTTGGTTTCTTCATTTTTGTGCCTTTTGTTCATTTAGCAAATTGAAAAAATCATTTGATGTCAAAATTTGAGATTTCCTGCTTAAGCATAACACCCTATTGCGACCTCTATTTGATGATTGGTGCACCCTTTGTGTTGGGAGATGAAAAAAATGCTTCTCTTGTCCACTAGGTTCTAGTCATCGACTTGTGTGCATTGCACATAGTCAAATTCTTTGTCACTTAAGTCATTACCTTCCACTCCATTTGTTTCATCATTTGTATCCAAATTTCTCTCAGTCAAAAAGTAATGGATGACCTCTTCAAGATCAACATGTGGTGGTGATGGCATGGACATCCCTTCATCCCATTGACTGAAATTTAGATGCACCCTTGGGTTTAAAGCTACATCTTACAATTCATATGGAAAATAAAGACTTTCTTCATTTTCTACTGTTCGATTACATGTTTGAACTATAGGTTCTTTTTCAATTTTTTTTGCTTCAATTTTTTGTGTGAAATTTCCTTCTTCTTCGTTTGTTGGAATTGGGGGATTGCTTGCAGTAAAGGTTTCCAAAAATTGTCCAATACATTCCTCATTCGAACCTACTATCCTCAAACAAGTCTTTGTTGCCATGAATTGTGCCTCATCCTCAGCTATCTCACCCTCTATTTCTACTCCCAATGTGGTTCCTTCATCTTCAACAATGAAAGCTTCGCTTAGCCCAATATCCAAGTCAAGTGCATGTCAATCTTGTGTTGCCAAAAATTGTATACTTTGCTTGATATGGGAATAATTGATAAAAATTTGGACTTAATGAGGCCTTGATTTAGTGTTGTGAGGTGTTTTACAAATCCACATTAGGTCTTGGGCCCTAGAAAATCGAATAAAATGCATGTCTTGTAAAGGTGTTGAAAAGAATTGCAAATGACTTTCACACTTTTCTTGACTTTTATTAAGCATTTAAGTCTAATGGTCATTTCCCCCCCACTTTTGAATTAAATATTATTTTAATTCAAAAGTTAGATTTTCCCTCTTCTTCTATAATTAAATAATTATTTCAATTATTTAATTATTCGTTAGCCTTTTCTCTCTATAATTAAATAAATGTTATATTTATTTAATTATTTATCCTTTCTTTAAATAATTATTTTATTTATTTAATTATCCCTTCTCTCTCCATTAAATACTTATTTTTAATTACTTAATGTTTAACACTACACCTTTCCTCTATAATCAAATAATTATTTTTCATCATTTAATTATCTATTTATTTGTTCTCACCTTTCTCTTTAAATAAATAAAATTAATATTTTATTTATTTCTCCTATGTTGGCCACCTAAATTAAATAATCTTTATTATTTAAGTTTCTCCAACAACCTCTTTTTTTGTGACAATCTTATCTTTGACCTCAAGTCTTTATCTATCCATGTCTTTTCTCTCTCAATTAACCTCCACCCTTGATTAAATTATTTTCTAATTTAATATTGGCCCTTGATCATGAACCCCGTTCTTGCCACTCACTTAAAAGGAGACCTTTAACCCTAATTCATCATTCACTCATTGTTCATTCATTATCTCTATCAAGGTAAGCAAGCTAGGGTTTTAACATCTTAAATCATCGAGATAGCATTCAAGCTCAATTCTAAGGCATTCAAAAGAAATATTTTTCATCCATTATTGCAGCAATCCAAGATCTATTTGAATTGTTGATTTTTGGGTTTCTATGTGCTTCTCTAGGTCTTATAGGGATTTCACCTAAAAGGAGAGAGATGGGTCCCAAAAATGCTAAGGGTTCATTCAAATAAGGTTGTTTTCAATGTTTTCTAAGCTAAATGAACTTAAATAAATGTAATGGACTAAATTAAATGGATGAAAATGAATGCCAAAGTGAGATTTAAGCTATGTTTGAAAACACATTGTGATATGCAAACAATGAAGTAAATGAAGAAATAATGCAAAATAGAAAGAAATAGGTAGAAACAGAGTGCACCTAGAAAATATTTGATGAATATGGAATGTTGTGGATGCTGGTTGAAATCATTGATTTTTCATAGTTGGAGTCATTCACCCAGGGTGGCAAATTAGTCCTCATACTAGTGAAAAAGTGTTAAAAACTGGTTTCTGACAGTCGAGATCCATAATCTGACAAAACTCATAGCTTTAGTCATAAGGTGGGACTCATTCATCACTGATGGTGAATTAGTGCTCTCCCAAAATTTTAAAAAATTAGAAGACAACTTTGCAACACCAAATCTGGAAATCACTTATTGTCGGGTTGTTGAAGTCAATTTGCAAGAAACGGATATAAATCCTTCTCCCAGCTTGAAATAAGAATAAGTTGACTTGAAGCACCTAGTTGACTTGTTCTCAACTTTTCAACACCAAAATGCTTGTTAAATCTGCATACCTAGGTCTACAAACACACATGTAATAGGGAAAAATGGTTGAGGGTTAGCACATAGGGGTTTGCCTAGGTCAAACCCCACTTTTGGTAATCAAACCCTTAATGAAATAATGAAATGAAAGAGAATGAAAAAATAATAACATGTAAATACTATCAACTTACCAAACCCTTGATAATGCAAGTCTAAAGTAATGTCAATGAATGCTCCAAAATGCTTGAATAGTGCTTGAATGCTTAGATGTGTGAATGAATGCTTGAATGAATGAGGAGATATAAAATGAGGTGAAAATTATTTATTTATACCATATTTTTCCTTAGTTACCTATTCATACCTCATCACAAGTCGACATCAAGTCTTTTTAAATAAAAACCCCAAAAAAATTAAAATATTTTGAATTTGGGGCCAAGGGGGACTCATTCACCACCCATGGCGAATGGGTCCTACCTAGGGCCTAGAAACAAGTGTCTGGAATTAAGTTGTATTTAATGTTTTTTATTGGGCTTACATTAAAAATAAACTTAATTAAAGCATATGAGGGCATAAAGGGGTCAAATAAGTCATAAGAAAAGGATAAATAGAGAAGTTGTGCCTAGGAAAGTGTGAAATCTTGTTAGAAGACTTTACAACACTTTAAAATAGGACTTGATGATGTGTAAAAAGGTTATTTTAAGGTAAATTGCAATAAATAGATTCTAGAAGAATGTATAAATGTTTTACAACACTTCACAACACCTTCACAAGACGTCATTATTTGAATTTTAGTACCTAAATATGAATGTTCAAGTCATGTTGTAACATAAAATCAGAGCAAAATATCAAATACCATGAAACAAGACCTAAAAGGCCATGAAAATGACAAGGGATCATTTTTCTACGACACATTTAGCCCCCACTTTAGGGAGAGGATGAACTTGCTTCAAACTCACACTAAAGTAGTCATGAACATTGAGAGGAGGGTTCAAATGCACTTACAATAGCAAGATGGAATAACAATGATTGAGAAGGATGATAAAGCCCCAGGACGAAGATCCCATGGAAAACTAAACATAAGAACAAAGGAACACACAAGTGTTGAATTGAATGAAGCTTCGATCATTAGCCAACTAGTTGTGGATTAGACCTAGGTCAAAAGAGAATGCATACTCACTCTAGGGTGACAGAACACATGATGTTCCACTGGGTGAGAAGGCCCAAATGTACTCACTCTGGGGCCACAAAACTTCTAACTGTTTGTAGGATGAGAAATCCCAAAAGGTAAGATACATACGCTAGTTGGTATGCAATCACAAACACAAAGGTGGCTATGGAGAAAACTTATGCCGCTAGGTGGGCTTCCTGCTCAACCATATCAAAGTTGTACCTCCTAATAACTTTAACAAGGCAACACAAAGAAAAAGAATTTCATGAACAAAATGCAAGGGTGCCACAGTCATGCAAGTTGCATTATGCAAGGTGGAAAAATGCAAAAAAGTAAAAATGTAAAATATGTTCAAAGGATTCTTATTAAGTTTATGCAAGGTTAATCAATTAGGGAACATTGAGCCTAATGTCTCCAAGAGAGGACTAATCAAAGAATAAAATATTCACAACTTAGGGGATACAATGCATCGCATCAGGCCACCAAAAGGAATGCAATATGCTAAGATAGATCACACTTATGAAGGACATCATACCCAATGTCATCCACAAAGTAACAAATGCATCATATAAATGACAAGGCTACACTAGGAACCAAGAATGAAAATGAATTATGGTAATGCATGCCCCTCACTTTAAAGGAATTTATATGCACCATCCTATGAGAAATTTCTTTAAAGTAGAGAAGGGAAGAGAAAGAAAAAAGAAAACAAGAGATGAGAGCCAACTCAAAAAGCCCTATGCCAAGTCATATGTTTTGAAGTTATTTCGCGTCATGTCAAGGAAAATGAAAAACAAAGAAAAGGAGTTGCCCCATAGAAGAGAAAGGGCACCAAACACATAAGGGACCTATGGATTTGGGGTCAGTATGTTCATTTCTACAATTTTTTTATGAAATATCTCACAACTGTTATCATTCCTCAAAGGACATAGAACTAGAAGAATGACACAAAGAGAGTGAAAACAAAAGAAAAATAAAGTCCATTTTGGGTCAACGTGGAAGAAACATTGTGGTCTCAATGCTTTTCATCATCCCCAAAAGGAAGACACAAGTGAAAAGGAAATAAAAAATATTTTGGGTCAACATGAAGGAGAAATTTTGGTCTCAATGTCTTACATCATCCCCAAAAGGAAAGCACAACACAAAAAGAGAAAAAGACAAGGACCTTTTGGGTTAACATGGAAGAGACATAGGGCATCTCTATGTTTTACGTCATGCCCAAAAAGGAAAACAAAAAACAAAAAGAGAAAAAGAAAAGGACCTTTTTGGGTCAACATGAAAGAGACATAGGTTGTCTCTACGCTCTGCGTCATCCCCAAAAGGAAAACACATTTTATCAAAAAGGAAAAATAAAATGCATGAAAATTAGAAGAATATACATATGAATGGAAGAAGTGTAGATAGAGAGGGACCATCAAACACACAATATGGGGGAACATGATACACACATGAAGGAAAACAAAAAGGAACAAGTAATGCAAATTTAAGTCAACCATTAACTAAGTTATTGGTTTCTCAATCTTAAAATGTTAGAGTAAAATGAATAACATAGTTAAGAGACAAAGACAAGTGCATTAGAAGGACAAAGGCTAACAACTACTTGTGTCCACAAGGGAAGAACAAGCATGAGCCAAGGGTGATGATGGAAAGGATCATGCAATAGTGAGAATGAAAGATCCTGCAACTATGGCACGATAAGGCAATGATGTTTTAAGGGATGATAGGAAAGCAATCAGTATGAGTGAATGATACTTTTCCAGTATCTTGTTCAATTCTCGACAAGCTTCAGTTTGATGCCCAAGAATACGATGATATTTACAATATGGTATGTGGGAATCGTTAGGGTGAATGACCAACCTTTTTGAAGGTGGTAATAGTATAAGACCTTTTTTTAAAAGCAATTGAAGTATCCTTTCACATTCAGGTGGAGGATGTGTAGGAAACTTTAGATTCTTCAATTTGTATGGCCGTTTTTCATTTGCTAGATTCTCCTTGTTCATGAATAGGAGGTACGGGACCCATGGGGCTCCTAACATCATTTTCATTAGGAGAGAATGGTTGTTCACATGGAAGGACAATGTTTAAGTCAGGAGGAGAATTCAAGATCACTGAACTAGCATCCTAGAGCCTCCTATGTTGAAGAGGATGTCTATTAGGATGAGAAGGATCTTGATATCCTAGTCCTGTTGTGTTTGCTTTGGTTGGTTTTTGTTCAAGAATTTGATCAATGTCATGTTCATGTTTTGTGTCACAACCTTGTTTACTTAGGATAGTGAAACTGTTACCATATGTTGCTTCAAGGTTTATGGAAGTGTTTGTGACTTTGTGATCATAAAAGGGGTGTGAATGTGTTTGGTTAGAGGAATTAGATCCACTTGAGGGAGGAACCTTAGGTCCATCATTGATTTTAGGATGTAAATATGCAAAGTGATTAGGAGGTGTAATGGTAGGAAGATCTTGTGACTTAATGGAGGGGTAAAAGGTTGCATTGACTTCTAAGTTATCAAGGCAGACATTGTAGAACTTGTTCATGCTAACATAATCCTCTCCAATGATGTCTACATCATGAGGAGGAAAATCATGAGGATTTGAAGGAGCATGAGGTAGCTCAATGTCATTAGGGTCATAGCCAAAGGAACAATTGGACATGTTTACCAATGATTTCAATGAATTCCAAAACTTATTGAAAGAAAATGCTATGATGCAAATAAACTAAGATGCAATAAATGAGTAAAAATGGAGATTCTAGAAATTAAAATAGAACACAAGAACATGAAACTGTAACATAGAAAAATGCCAGAAAAATGTTTGAAATGTTGTTTAAAAAGTGCAGAGGGATTGATTCACCCAGGGTGGCGAATGAGTCCCAATATGCAATTATTTTTGTGTTTTTTCAGAAATTTTAAGATGATTTTAATGTTCTACATAATAAACTAAGCAAGAAAAATGTAGATTTTCTATTTTTCAATGAGATGCAATGCAAAAATGAAATCTAAATGAAGTTTTTACTAATGCAATATGAAAAGTCCTAGAATGAAAAAACAAAACAATGTCCTAATTGAATGTTGACGCAAATGTAAACTAAGATGCAATATGTGAATGAAATCAGAAATGCAACATGTTCAAAATGCAGGTTCACCAAAATGAACCATTCATTTTTGGGTTTCCAATGTGCTTCTCCAGCTCTTCTAGGGGTTTACACCTAAAATGAGAGAGATAGGTCCCAAAAATGCTAAGGGTTCATTCAAATAATGTTATGTGCAATGTTTTCTAAGCTAAATGAATTTAACTAAATGTAATGGACTAAATTAAATGGATGAAAATGAATGCAAAAGTGAGATTTAAGCTATGTTTGAAAACACATTGTCATATGCAAACAATGAAGTAAATGAAGGAATAATGCAAAACAAAAAGAAATAGGTAGAAACGGAATGCATTTGGACAATATCTGATGAATATGGAATTTTATGGATGCTGGTTGAAATCATTAATTTTTCATAGTGGGACTCATTCACCCAGGGTGGCAAATTAGTCCTACTCGTGAAAAATTGTCAGAAACTAGTTTTTGATAGTCGAAATCCAGAATCTTGCAAAACTCATATTTTCAGTCCTAAGGTGGGACTTATTTGCCACTAGTGGTGAATCATTCCTCTCCCAAAATTTGAAAAATTAGAAGACAACTCTACAACACCAGATCTAGAAATCACTGATTGTCGGGTTGTCGAAATCAATTCTACAGGAAATGGACAAAAAACCTTCTCCAAGCTTGAAATAAGAATAAGTTGACTTGAAGCAGCTAGTTGAATTTTTCTCGACTTTTCAACACCAAAAGGCTTGTTAAATCTACATACTTAGGTATGCAAATACACGTGCAATAGGGGAAAATGGTTGAGGGTTAGTAAATAGGGTTTTGCATTGGTCAAACCCCACTTTTGGTAATCAAACCCTTAATGAAATAATGAAATGAAAGAGAATGAAAAAATAATAACATGTAAATGCTATCAACTTACCAAAAACTTGATAATGCAAGTCTGAGGGTGATCCCACAATAATGGGTTACAATTTTTGGCCAAACTTGACATTAAAATCAGGATTTTTCACCAGACATTCACTTTCTTACACCTATAGCAGCTAAACCATTAAGGTTTTGAAGATGAATCAAACTAGTTATTTGTTATATATTTTGTGTAGATTCTAATTATATTTTTTTAAAAAAATTAAAAAATAAATTGTGAATCATTTTATGTAATTTTTAATAACTTATTTTTTCTACTAATCAACATTTTTAAAAAGTGATGTTCACTTCAAGACATAACATTTTTTATAGATAGGATACAATTTTGATTTTTAAAATGCAATTTTTCACACCAATATCTAGGGATGGATATTTTTCATAATTTTTGTTACATAATTTTTTTAATTAATTTTCCAAGTCACGTAATTATAATTTGGACAGAGGTGTACTTCAGCATAACTTTTTGTATTCATTTGAATTAACTTATTCGTTTTTGTTGGAATAAGGACATCAATACCTAGGGCACATGTATTTTTATAATTTTTTCTCTATTTTTCTATTTTTTCGTATGTGTGAAATAAAGAACTTGATGTTCATTGAAAATCCTACATTCACAAGAAATAAGAAATAAATATAATAATCAAATTAAACATATTTAAAATTATACTTTTTAGGAAGCTTATAATAAGGGCTACAGGCTTACAAAGCATAAATTTTAAATGAATTCATTTGATCACTCAAAAGGTAAATCAAAAGTGGTTTTTTATCAGCATTTTGATAGGTGTAGAGAGACTCGATTATAGGTATGGTTTAAATCTAACAAGGTTCTATCCAAGGGGGTTTGATCTAAGGGGGTTTGATCAATCCCTCTTTAATTAAAATAATTTAAATGGAACCTTTAAAGTCATAAATCATTGTATTTTCTAAAAATATGTGATTTCAGGCAAAAATCAGGATGTCCCAAAAAGTGTAACCCATTATTGTGGCAGCACCCCTGAATTAGTGTCAATGGATGCTCCAAAGTGCTTGAATTGATGTTGTAAGATGCTTGAATGCTTAGATGTGTGAATGAATGCTTCAATGAGTGAGGAGATGTAAAATGAGGTGAAATTTTTTTATTTATACCATCTTGTGCCTTAGTTACATGTTCATACCTCATCACAGGATGAAATCTAGTGATTTTAAATAAAAACTCAATTTTTTTTAAAAAATATTTTGAATTTGGAGCCAAGGTGGACTCATTTGCCACCCATGGTGAATGGGTCCCACTTAGGACCTAAAAACAAGTTTCGGTAATTAAGTTATATTTAATGTTGTTTATCAGTCTTACATTAAAAAATACACTTAATTAAAGCACATGAGGGCATAAAGGGGTCAAATAAGTCATAAGAAAAGGATAAATAGAGAAGTGCCTAGGAAAGTGTGAAAAATTGTTACAAGACTTTACAACACTTCAAAATAGGACTTGATGATGCATAAAAAGGTGATTTTTAGGTAAATTACAATAAATATAGTCTAGAAGAATGTAGAAATGTTTGACAACACTTCACAACAACTTCACAAGATGCCATTATTTGAATTTTAGTACATAAATATGCATGTTCAAGCCATGTTGCAACATAAAATCAGAGAAAAGAATATCAAATACCATGATACAAGACCTAAAAGACCATGAAAATGACAAGGGTCCATTTTTCTATGAAACACTATCATCATGGAAAGGACCTAATTCATTCATTTCATTTTAATGTTACATCTTATTTCTTCATTTGGTTTAATTACCTAAACAGGGTTTGACCAAGGTAAACCCCAAATCCCTAACAATCAACATTTTCTCTCTCTTCCTTTTTGTGATTGTAGATTTAGGTATATTGATGACTTGGAAATCATTGAAGAATAGGTTGAAGACTTATTGAAGTCACCTTCTTCCTTGCAAGGTCAAAATATCAACAAAAATTCACTTTCAAGCACAAAAATTAGAGTTTTAGAACCAGACATCTCGAGGATCAGAAAGAGCAGACTGGGAGTTCTCGAATCCACTTTCATATTTTTAGAAATTAAAAAGTGGACTAAGTCACCAACAATGGTGACTTAGTCCCACTTAACCTCTTTTTCAAAGGTTTTTGCAGATTTGGATACCCATTTGGCCAAAACGGGTTTCTGAGCAATTTTTCCAAAACTGGGACTAAGTTGCCCAGATTGGCACAAGTGTGCTAGTCAGCTTCTACATTAGGTTTTTTAGGATTCAAGACCTTCATTCCATCCCTTTTTAGCTTCCAAGTGCACCCTTCCACTTTCATCAGTTTTTGTTACAATTTACCTTCATTCTAGGTGTTTTTGCACACATCACTATGTTTTCCAACACTTTGCATTTCTTAGGTTTTACATCAATAATTCGTTTCTTTTATTTTTTTATTACATATATACATTTCATTTAGACATATTCCATTCATCCTTACATTGATTTTGAGTGTATACATTGCCCATTTTGGCCCATCTTTCTCCTTTTAGGTGAAAACCTGTATAAGTGCAAGAAATCCATTGGAAGCCAAAATATTAGTTAACGTTTTGGTGAACCTGCCTTTAGAACATTTTACTTCTAATTTTGAGTACTTTTACATCCTAGGAATAACTTGCATCAACATTGCATTAGGTTTTGCATTGTTTAATTTTCATCCTAGGGTTGTAAAAATTGCATTAGTGAAAAGCTCATATAGCTTGCATTATTGCATTTCATTTCATTGAAAAAATAGTAAAATTCAGCATTTTCACTTTACATCTACATCATATAGCATAGAAAACATTAAAATCAATCAAAAAATTCTCAAAATTCTCAAAAAAATCCCTGTTGGGACTAATTTTCCACCTTGGGCAAGTTAGTCCCTTTTCAACCCTAAAACTTCCTTTTACAAAACTAAAAACCCTAATTTTAAGCTTTTGTTTGGTGCCATTACCTATTTGTATCAGTTATTTGAGTTTCTGTAACATGCATTTCATCGAATCTAGCTTAATTTGGCTCATTTCATGCATTGCTTGATTTCAAATTTGCATGCCCACATTGTTGCATAACATAATCAATCAATTATCATCTAAAAATTTCATTTCCTTTTAGCCCTTTACATTGCATTTTGAATTTTCATAGATTTTTATTCAAACATGTTAGTATCTATCCTTTCCAAGTTTGCAAAGTGAAATTTAGTTAACAAGCATGTTAGTCATTCATACAATGCATTCCCTAGTTATGATAGTCTCTTAATACAAGAGAGTGAAAATGCAAATATTTGTCTTAAACTTACACCCCCTCCTATCTCTCTTATTTGTGAGGATGATGTGTTAGAAGAGAGCACAAACATAGATAACCATGATGATCATAATTGTACTTCTCCCGATACCTCTCCTTTAAGTGACGAAGGTATTTTTGCAAAAGAAGGTACAATGATTAAGAATCAAAAAGTTCTTGTTTGTTCTCCTCCTCATTCCCCTTGGGAATATAGTATTACAATACAAGATGAATTCATTGCCACAAATTTACCTAGTCTTCATTCATCTCCCAACAACTCCCCCCTACTTGTACAAATTCTTTAGTGAATAAGGATACAATCATGAATGATCATCCAATGATTGGGAGTTATAGTATTATTTCTCTCCTTCCTAATGTTTCTAACATTTGGAAGGGTCTATTTGAGCACAAGGATATAATCATTGGCACACACAAAAATAATCATTATCCTTCCCCTAATATCTCTCCTATTGGTGAAGAAGATATTATGGTGTTACATGATCCAATCGATGAGAATCTTATGTGGGAAAGCATCATAGAACAAGAAAATTCAACCATGGATAGCTCCCTTACTTACAATGACTACATTTTGGAAGAACCAATCCTTGAATGTCAAGACCATTTGGATTATTGTTCTCCTAAAATCTCTCTTCCTAAGGAGACTATTTTGATATAAGAAAATAATGAGTCTTCCTTAGATGATAACAAACAAGTGATTCTAGATTTCCCTTTATTAGGGATACATCAAACCAAGACCGTTGAGGTTATGCATGTGCAAGTGTCCATTAGATCCCCCTTGATCAATGAATATCATACATACCCCATGGGAAAACCTAAGAATCCTCTAATTCTTTACCCACCATCACACAAGCAACAAACTTAAAACCAACCCGAACTCATCCTTTACCCACCTAAGAATAACGTTTCATACCAACCAAGTTACAATGACATTGCTCACATATATAACAAAGTATATACAATAAAAGCCAATCAATCCAAAACTTTGTTCACTTATCAACATTAATAAC
Organism: Sequoia sempervirens; assembly: GCA_007258455.2. Lineage (NCBI taxonomy): Eukaryota > Viridiplantae > Streptophyta > Pinopsida > Cupressales > Cupressaceae > Sequoia > Sequoia sempervirens. The sequence continues at coordinate 12,465,464 of VDFB02168118.1, forward strand.
ATTAGTTGTTTATCCTTGCCATGTAATAGTTCTAGGATCATAGCATACTCACTATTGCAAGGAGTAGCATATCATCATCCATTCCAGGCTCACCTTTCTCCCGCACTAAGTGAGGGCAAGGGGCTATGTATCCTTATCCCCATATGTCACTTGTCATTGTCTCTTTTGGCTAGTTTTTAACCTTTCATGAACATATAAGAGCAAGCATGGGATTTGGATGACATGCCGTAAGATTGACTCGCATGTGACATACTTATTCATGATGTAGCTCAATTCAGAAACATATGACTTAGCATAGGGCTTTCCAAGTTGGCTCTCATGTCTTCTTTCATTTATCATTGGCTACTTTAAAAAAATTTCTCATAGTGTTGGTGTAGCAACCACTTTAAAGTGGGGGGCATACATAAACGACATCTTTTTGCAAATTTCATGGTGTGATTTTTATTTTTTCTCGTGATGTGTCCTCTTCTTGGTGGTGTCATTGGGTTTGATGCCATCCAAGAGTGTATGATCTACTAACATGGCCTAATGCAGATGAGGCATCCTGTGGGAAATGATCTGACACCTTGACTTGTCCTCTCTTGGAGACATTAGGCATAATGCTTCCTAAGAAGAAGACTGTTACTTGAACAAAGACAAATCCCCTTTTAACAAAATCTTTGCATGACATTCAAAAATATTTACAAAAATAATTTTCATTGTGGTGCCTTATCAAAGTTATCAGGAGGATAACTTTGGTATGTTTTGTATAATGGGAAGTTGACACATTGGCATGACTTTCTCATTATATGGTGGGAAGCCGACACACTAGGATGACTCTCTCATTATATGGCGGGAAGTTGACACACTAGCATAAATTTCTCACTAAACTACTTCTTTGGGACAACTCACTTGACGAGCGACCTAATATTGTATGGACCCAAAGTGAGTGCATCTTTTATCCACCTCATTTTTATTTCCTTTAGTTCTTTCCATTACATGATTGTGTATCTTGTTTATTTTCATATCATTCACCTTGTGCATGTCCTTTTGTGCTCATGTAACTAGTATGACTTAGGATCTTAGATCCTGGGGACTTGACCGATGCCTTGATCTTTGTCATTCTTTGTCATCTGTATTGGTATGATTAGACCCTCTCTTGAATGTTTACTTTAGTGTGATTTTGAAGCAAGTTCATCCTCTCACTAAAGTGGGGGCTTAATGTGTCATAAAAAAGTGTATAGTTTGCTTGATATGGGAATAAGTGATGATAAATTGGACTTAATGAGGCCTTGATTTAGTGTTGTGAGGTGTTTTACACATCCACATTAGGTCTTGGGCCCTAGAAAATTGAATAAAATGCATATCTTGTAAAGGTGTTGTAAAGAATTGCAAATGACTTTCACACTTTTCTTGACTTTTATTAAGCATTTAAGTCTAATGGTCCTTTCCACACCCACTTTTGAATTAAATATTATTTTAATTCAAAAGTTATCTTTTCCCTCTTCTTCAATAATTGAATAATTATTTCAATTATTTAATTATTCGTTAGCCTTTTCTCTCTATAATTAAATAAATTTTATATTTATTTAGTTATTTATCCTTTCTTTAAATACTTATTTTAAATAATTATTGAATTATCCCTTCTCTCTCCATTAAATAATTATTTTTAATTATTTAATTTAACACTCCACCTTTCCTCTATAATTAAATAATTATTTTTAGTTATTTAATTATCTATTTATTTGTTCTCACCTTTCTCTTTAAATAAACAAAATTAATATTGTATTTATTTCTCCTATGTTCACCACCTAAATTAAATAATCTTTATTATTTAATTTTCTCCAACCTCTTTTTCTATGTCAATCTTATCTTCCACCTCAAGTTTTTATCTATCCATGTCTTTTCTCTCTCAATTAACCTCCACCCTTGATTAAATTATTTTCTAATTTAATGTTGGCCCTTGATCATGAACCCTAATTCTAGCCACTCACTTAAAAGGATACCTTTAACCCTAATTCATCATTCACTCATTGTTCATCCATTACTCATTTTTCATTCATTATCCCTATCAAGTTAAGCAAGCTAGGGTTTTAACATCTTAAGTCATCAAGATAGCATTCAAGCTCAATTCTAAGGCATTCAAAAGAAATATTCTTCATCCATTGGTAGAGCAATCCAAGATCTGTCATCATGGAAAGGTACTAATTCCTTCATTTCATGTTCATGCTTCATCTTATTTTGTCATTTGGTTTAATTACCTAAACGAGGTTTGACCAAGGCAAACCCCCAATTCCTAACAATCAACATTTTATCTCTCTTCCTTTGTGTGATTGCAGATTAAGGTATATTGAGGACTTGGAGATCATTGAAGAATAGGTTGAAGACTTATTGAAGTCACCTTCTTCCTTGCAAGGTCAAAATAGCAACAAAAAGTCACTTTCAGGCCTGAAAATTAGAGTTTTAAAACTAGACACTTGGAGGAACAGAAATAGTAGACCCAAAGCTCTTGACTCCACTTTCAAATTTTCAAAAATTTAGAAGTGGACTAAATCACCAACAGTGGTGACTTAGTCCCACTGAACCTGTTTTATAGAGGTTTTTGTAGATTTGGATACCCATTTGGCCGAAATGAGTTTTTGAGCAATTTTTCCAGAATTGGGACTAAGTTTCCTAGATTGGCACAAGTGTCCCATTCGGCTTCTGCATCAGGTTTTTACGGATTCTAGACCTTCATTCCATCCCTTTTTAGCTTCCACATGCACCCTTCTAGTTTCATCAATTTTTTTTACAATTTACCTTCATTCTAGGTGTTTTTGCATACATCACTGTGTTTTCCAGCACTTTGCATTTCTTAGGTTTAGCATCAATAAATCATCTTTCTTTTAGTTTTTGAAAGAGGAAAAAATGGGTTTTACAGGGACCCAAAACCACAAATTTGACAAACATAAGATAAGATCATTAAAGTCACCAAATGCAAAAAGGTTGTACAAACTACAACAAGAAAAGTCCAAAGCCACCAAAAAAGGACAGTGAAGGCCACAAAACCAAAAAACAAGACAAAACGCCAAGAACAACTAAATTTGGGCCTTTAATAAATCCGCAGTCTCAGCTTCCAAATCGTTCATATCCTAAACCCTCTTTAAAATCTTAACCATCTAGGTAGTAGGAGGTGCTTTCCTTTTAAAGTTGGCATGAGTCCTTTTTGAAATACCTTGGTCCTCATTCATGCTTTTATCATTGTTCTCTTCCAGGTCAATGATCAACAAACCCTATTGTGTTTTTTCTAGCTTTTCAGACATAGCATTGATGATGATGGCATTATACCTAGCCATTTTATGGTTTTGTTCCACAACAGTTTTCATGTTATTTTTTATTTTGACCATTTGAACTTCTAGAGTCTTGTGCCTATCCTTAGTGTCACCTTCTCCCATACCAGTGATGTTCTTTTCTATTTACCTTCTTCGTTTCTGAGAGCGGCTAGCTTCAATTCGAGCTCCTCTAACTTGCTATATAGAGCCCTATTTCTTTGATTAAGAGCATTAATTTCTTGATAGGTCCATTTCAAAACCCTGGAAATGTCACCAATGCCATTTCTTCCAGAGGAAAGAATATCACCATTCTGAACCTGGTCTAAGATGAGGTTAACATCATCTGGGTTGGGGGAGCTAGGAAATCTAGTACCATCAGCTCTGAAAGAGGCAGGAGGGGAGGGCACATAATTTCTACTAGCTTCAGGGTTCTCAGCTTTGTCTTCCAAAGAGTCTATAGAGTAGGAAACCAACTTGTTGGCAGGGGAGCCCTTAAGAGAAGGATTCTTTAAGGGGACAGGGTAGTCAGGGTAGGTCTTAGGGTTAACTTTAGTAAGCTGGGGTTTTCTAGGATGGGTTTTCTTACCAGACATCTTAGAGAATGGGTGAGCTTCAACAATTCTCTCCTGGTAAGGCTGATTCTCTGAACCCCCACTGTCTATGTCATAGTCGTTAGATGCCATGGAGGAAATAGGTTTGAATAAAGCTGACATGCTTTGATAGTGTTCATATATTAACCTAATAAGACCAAGATGAAGAATAGGGTACCTCTTGGGATTTTTCTTATGGTCCTCAAGGCTATTACTCAACGAACATAGTAGATAGTGAGGAAGAGGAATCCGTACCTTATGGTGGAAGTGGTTAAGGATGGAAAAATGATGACCATACAATCTGGTGAATCTCCCGTCCAGGGTGATATACTCCATAATAACATGAAGCACCTTTCTCCACAACACGCTGAGAAACATTTTTGTTTGCACCTTATTGCAGACTCTACTAGTGTCAAGCACCTATTGCAAATTCACACAGCAATTCCAATGTACCCACAAAGCATGCCACTTTTTTTCCCAGCTAAGTAATATGACACGACCCCAACAAATCTCTTTATTTCAATGTACTTAGCTCCTTTCTCTTTAATCATTAAATTTATTTACCTCTTTCCCATGTGTAACATCATAATCTAGTAATTCCCTGACTTCAGCTCTCAAGTCCCTACAATTTTGCCATGTGTTCAATCCTTGCTTCCTTACCCCTTCATTCGCAAAGTAATATGCCACACTATTATTTTCCCTATAGACATGTGATACTTTTACTTTATCAAAATTTTCTAGAATAGACCTTGCTTCATCTATCCAATTCTTTATCGACCAAGAGGGGGGGTCCTTCCTGAGAGACAATCAATGATATTCTTAGAATCGCCTTCTAGCCATAAATTTTTTATATTCAAATTATGAGCTAACTTTAGAACTTGAAAAGCTCCTATAGCCTCTGTCACATGGTTTGTTTGATGACCTAGGGATATGGCCATAGCCACAATAAAATTACCATTTGAATCCCTTAACACACCTCCACTTCCGCCCATGCCCGTATTTCCTTTCGCGACACCATCAAAGTTGGCCTTATACCAACCGTTTGGTGGAAAGGTCCAACACACACCCTCCCTACTTTTCTTGGCTAGCTTGGAAGCAAAAGAAACATCCACTTTAATATTCCAATCCTTTGCTATCATTAAATCATAGGGAGTACACACCACTGCTTAAAGGTTAAGATCTTTTGGGGGAATTACATTGAAGTTTTCTTTTATAAGCCTAGAAATTTTCTCAAAGACATTATTCTCCGACATCTCCTTGTGCCTGAAAAGTATATTATTTCATTCTTTTAGTTTGTTACATTAGTACATCATATTTAGATACATTACATCCCTTTTAGATTAATCTTGAGTGTAGACATTAGCATTTTGGCCCCAATTCCTCTCCTTTTAGGTCAAAAACTTAGAAGAGTTAGAGGAACCCTTGGGTAACCCAAAATCAATGTGCACAGATCATCTAATGGCCAAATTCTTGTTCTTCTAAAACCACTTGAAATATTATTAGGAGTCAAAGCTTGTGCAAAATATTTGTTCATAAGTGTTTCCAACTCTTCCCTTCCAATGTCAAATTGAGGATGTGCAGAGCGCCATATACTCCTATGTTTTTTGGAGTAGTTTTTGAATGGTTAGAATACACTAACATCAAGGGGCTACAATTTGTGGCTGCAATGTGTTGGAATTTTGAGCAAATCTATTCCCATACTCTTTTCTTCTTTGATCGTTTTGAATGCCACATGGTAGCCATGACTGTCAAAGATGAGAAGTTGTTTATTTGTTTGTGACACCCCTCCTATAACATTTCTTACAAAGTGTTTTAACCATTCCACAAATAATTATTTGGTCATCAAAGCATGCTCTTGGAGTTGCATGCATGCCCTTGGCTCACAATTAACAATATAGTTTCTAGTGTTCCTTTTAAACTTGAACAAATAGTTTTTGGAAGAGTGAAGAAGAACATCTCATTATGCTGTTTTTGTGCTGTCAATTATGTCACCATGTTATCTGAGTTGCAACTGCAAGTTTAAGTTCAATTTTGATCCAATATTTTGAACCAATATGTAGTCATTATCCTCTGGTATTTTTGTCTGCAATCCTCTGCTAATGATTATCACTGCTTGTAGTTTTAGGAAATGGTTTTTGGATGTTAGAAGTTTGTATATTTATAATCTCAAATGCACATGTGCTTGTATGGTGAGTTGGCATTACTATGTTGTATTTTTTCATTAGGTCTATCTCTGGCTAACCTAATCAATAGTCCATGTTGTGATCAATTAATTTTGTGTTGCGGATGTATGTGTGACCTATCTTAGGTCCATGTTGACATGTTATTGAGTGCTACACACTTGAACTATTTTTGGAAATATTTTGTTTAAGCTTGAAGCTGACAATTAAGTTTTTTGGTGAATAAGGGTTGCATCTAATTAGGTCAACCTAATTGATGCTTGTGGATGAATCATATATATATATATATATTGGATAGTTATGAGATTGGTGTAGTTGTGAAGTGAAAAGAGAGATAAGTATGCAAAGGTGATGAAGTGTGTAAAGCTAGTTTACTAAGCTTCAAAGGAATTGAATCATCACTTGTTAGGTGTAACTTTATCAGTTCATTTTCTAGTTGTAAGCCATTTTTAAACATTGTATATTTGTAGGTAGTGAGCCACCCTTTGTAATATCTTATAACTAGTTATACTATATTGTGAGTTAATCCTCATCATGGTTTTTCCCATCTTGGGTTTTCCATGTAAAAATTATAGTATTCATGTGTTGTGTGCTTTTATGTTCTACTAATGCTCTTGCTCTTTTTAAATATTATATTCATTGGATTATTTGGATAGTATTTGTTCAATAAGTTTTAGAAGATACTGATTCGCCCACCCTCTCAATATATTGGGTATTCAACAATTGGTATGAGAGCTTGGTTCCTCCGAAGAAGCCTAACAACTCAAGGAATATCTTGAAGATTGAACAAATGGATGATAGAGAAGAACTTTAGACAACCCTTGAAGATTTTGACAAGCCTAAAAATGAAAATAGAGTTTTGAAAGAAAATATTGATGCGGCAAATGAATGCATCCAGAAATTGAAAGAGCAATTGAAGAAATTCAAAGAAAGACATATAGAAGTAAGTGATTGATTAAAACATGCAAATGAAGAGATGACCAGATTGAAGGTACAAGTGGAGGAAAAGAAGAGAATTGAAGATTATAAAAATATAGTGGTGCAAAGCAAGATTGATGACTACACAAGTCTTGAACAAGAAGTGGTAAACCTAGAGAAGATCTGGAAAAAGAAAAACTTTGTGAAGATAAGTTCAAAATAAGCTCCACCAAGCTTAATGAGTTAATTGCAAGACATGAACCATCTAAAGACAAAGGTGGTTTTGGAATGGAAGTAGGTGAAATCTTTAAGGCTATATAGACCTCAAACACAATGGACAATCAAAACACTCAAATTAAAGGAAAACAAGAAAGAAATCCAAGAAGCTTTGCTAGAAGACTGCCTATTAGATAGCAAAATGCTCAAAGGTACCTATCTTTCAATGGTTTTTTCTTTTCATGCAATAGATTTGGTCACAATGTAATGGAGTAAAGAAGTAGAATAAACCAGTATGCTAGTTTCTTCTCTGGTCAATGTTTTGCATGCAAGAAAATTGGACATAGAGATAGTGAATGCATAACACAGATGATGAATTGATCTAATGGAGGTAGAATGAATAAATATTTTGTTGGCTACTACTATACATGTAATAAGTTTGGAAATAAAGAAAATCTGTCCAAATCAAAGGGTTAATGGAGGTCAAACAAATAAGAAAAAATGTTGTTTTCTACAACTACAAAAAATTTGGACACATTTCAAGAGTATGCAGAAGTAAAGGGGGAAAACAATCTGATCTAGTAAAGAAGAATGAAGGTCAATGAAGACAATTGACAAGAATGAGGTTAAGCAAGAAATGTAAAAGATATGGAAAAATAAATAATAGCTAGTAACATCAAATGTGTATGTGCCCTTATCTGGTGCAGACAATTCCTCTAATAATTAGACCTAGCATGATCTTAGGGGGAACATTAATAGAAAATTGTTCAAACCCCCTAGATATTTGGTATGTCAGACTTTGGAACAAAGATATGTTGTAAGGAATGAATAGACAAAGTTTATGCAAATAAATGATCATTTGCGAAGAAAATTAGGGTTTTTCAGTGTAGTGAAGAAGATTTATTTATCAACTTTTTGAATTCTATCGCATTTAATATGAATTAGGGCAAGAAGTTGATCTATAAAGTGAATTTGTAAGGTATTTTGATCACTTGCGCATTTGAAGAAAGTGGAGAGCAATTTGGAGCATTCTTGAGGAGATTTGAAGAAGTGAGTCATGCAAACCCTAGTTCTGGTTCGCATGAAGGAAAAGGGTACTTTACTCTTCTATGTTGTTGTGGGTTTGTGTGAATCTTCTTTTTGAAATCATTAGAGCTTGGCTTGTGAAAAATGGCAACCCCTATAGTCATAAATGTGTTAGAAAGACCTAGACCTTCCTATAAGAAGTATTCCATGAAGGTATTCGAAGACGACCCTCTAAGAGCCTTCTCATTGATTCCTCATTGTGTCATTCCCATTGAAGACATGTAATACCCCCATATTTATGATGCTATTGCTACTATTGGTTTCTCTTGTGTGTTAGCATGATACTGATTTGTGTTGGTTATTCATTCACCGACTTGGTGTGTGCGGATGCGTAGTTTAGTTAATTGTTGCATGTGACATTATTAGTATGATTTATGATACTCGGTGTGTTGATTTAGATTATTGTTTATTCAAAATAGATCTTCATTAATGTTTTATATGTCGATGTGATGATTCTTTGGTGATCATGTTATTTGGATTCAGTATTAGTTTATAATGCAATGGTTTAATAATTCTAGTTATGATGCAGTAGTTAAATATCATGTTACCTTATAATCAATTTGGTTAGAAATGTTAGCTCGTTATTGATATTATAATTGTTTGAATAAATTAGGTGAGAGGATAGTGTAGCATCACTCATTCACGAGTGCCCTGCTACACTGCAATTCCTTCTCACGATAGGATGTTGATTATATATATACATGTGCTACTTGACATTTATTTGGATGCAGGATTGCAGGAATAAGTCTCGATTCCACTTGCTTCGGCAGGATAGGGCGAGCAATAAATTAACCCAATGGGTAAAATGTTGAAAAAGGGAGTAGGTTTGGAAGTGTCCCCGTCCCAAGTTCGTCGTCTGTTGTGAGTCGTTGTGTTATGACTGAAGTTTTGTCTTTGTCTTGTATGTAGTTTTACTCTTGAGTATTTATTTTATTCTTGGTTAGTGTTTAATTAATTAATCGTATTTCATAAAATAATTAATTAATGTTGCCTTGTTATTTAATTTAATTGAGAGTTAGAAAACTATTAAATTTAAATATGTTGTAAATTTAAAAGTATTTAATTAATTATAGTGCAAGAAATTAAATTAAATTAATATTGTTGAGAATAAGCAGATATTATCTTTTTATTAATATTAAATTCGAAAATCATGTGAGGATAATATCTGAATTAAATAAATTATTTTAATTAAAATTTTAGATATGTGTGAGCTTTTAAAAGCTGGAAAAGGACCAATAAGGAAAGAGGCTTTTTGGAAAAGAAAGCGGAAAAAGATTTATTGATTTTAATTAGTGATTTATTATTTTTATGAGGGAATTATTCACACAAAAGTTTTGCTCTGTTGTTTTTGGGGATCTAAAAAAAGAAAAATAAGAAAGATAGTTTTTAGGTTGGGAGGTTTTTCTGGGTAAAATTTATTATTGTGGTTGGAAAAAAAAAAGATAGATTTGGAAGAACGTTGAAGGCAGAAGATCGAGGAAAGAGCTGAAGGCGGGAGGAAATCGAGAGAGGGCTACAGAAGGGATCCATCTTCGAACGAAGGACTCCAGGTTCCATCAAATTTATTATTTATTCTTTTTGTTCTGTAAAGAAAATCATGTCTGTAATACTTTGAATCGATGTTTTGTTTGAAAAAGGGTTTTGTTTGGTTGCGTTATATTCTTGAATGATTTCTATTGAATACTATAATTAAATCTTCTATAAATTGTTAATACAATATGGTTGAGAAAAATACTATTTTGAGAATGAAAATCATATTATTATCGGATGGAATTTGTGTGCCAAAATTAATAGTGTCTAAAACAAAATTGTCTGTCTTTTTATTCTATTATAATTTTAGAGATAATATATATATTTATGCATTTAAAAAATATATATATATACTTAATTAATTTGGTATTCTTTGGGTGATCTTCTGTAATTCTTTTTATTGCGAATTAAGATTTGATATAAAAAAATATATATCTATATAGGCTTTATATATACTTTTTTTTAAAGTTTGGGCGGATTTTTTTTTTTTTTAGGAATTCGTATTTTGTTTAGGTACGATTTTTTTTATATTAAATAACAACAAAACTAAAAAATATATATATATATCAAAAAAAATAAAATAAGTAAATATATTTACAGTTTATGAAGGGGTTGGGAAGTGGTCGGCGGTGGCCGTACCACCCCCGACCCCCCCCCCTCGTACTGTGTTGCAGCAGCCACTGGGCTGCGCACAGCAGCCGTAGGCTGCTATACGCAGCCTAGTGGGGGCTGCGGCCTCTCTTGGGAGGTACGCAGTACCTCCCTTGGGAGGTGCGCAGTACCACCCTTGTGTTTAAAAACAAATTTAAAGTTTTAAAATTTGTTTATTGTTTTATTTATATATATTTTGAATTTCGCTTTATTCGAATTTAGTTTTAATGTAATTTATGTTTATAAATATGTATTTATAATTGAATTGGGTTTATAATGCAGTTATATATATATAATCGAATTTAGTTTATTATATATATATATAATATTGTATGTTTTTAGAAAGTTATTTTTATAAATTTTAATAATATTTTTTTTATAAATGATTTAATTCATAGGTTTAGTTTATATATTTTGGGTAGTGATAAATTATATAAGTTTCCATATATAGTAATGTAAAAGAAAAAAATAATAACTTGTACTGTTATAGTTAATTGTGAAAATTGGAGATAACTTTGAGAAAATTGCAATATTCAATGTAGTTGTGCAATCTTTAAATAATTTGTGTTTTGAATTGAATGTAATCTTCTCGAGCAATGGATTTATTTTATGGGTGAAATTTGTTGTTATGTAAAAGATTTTTATGGTATTGTTTATATAATTGCTTTCTCTCAAGATGATTCATTTAATTTATTTGTGGTATTCTTTTCATTGTTTTAGTGTGTCGTATGGGAAAACCCTAGGCTTACCTTACATTTTTGCAAGAGTTTAAGTTATTATTAAGGACTTCCAGAGATTGAATGCATTTCTGTCATGTTCTTTTTTCTCCATGTCGGGCAATTAGGGTTAAGGGTATTGTAAGTCTTCCAGAGAAGTTTTCTTGAGTGGGATGGTATGTGTTGAGGTTCATTTTGTGAATCGCCTTGAGGTATTGTACTATGATGTTGTACCCAGTTTCCATGAATGAGGATTTGTGCCTCCTAGGAAATAGGAGTGGGTAATGAGATTTGTACCTCCTGCGGAAGGAGTGTGTATTCATATTGGTTTCCTCCAATGTTTGGAGTGAGTTTCCTTGTTTTGTTTTCTCCTTGGATTGGAGAGTTTATGTTGTCTAGTTACCTATTGTGGTATTGTACCTTGTGTGTTGTCGATAGGAGAGTGGCTCTTTGTGGGGGCCCGACACACAAAGGGGCACCAGGGTAACCTACCTAGAGTTTAATTAAGTGATAATCTAAAAGAATTAATGGGGAGCTTTCACACTAATAAAGATAAAGGATCTCTCTCTCATGAAGCAAGTGAATGATAAGGCTCGAGATGAGATGGGACGCATAGTTTTGCGTGAGGGTCCGGCGGCCGGTAGAGGCAAGCCAGGGTAACCTAGGATGGGGGTCCGGTAGCCTAGGAAGGTTGAGCCAGGATAACTCATGGCAATTTATGCATGACACTCTTCCTATGTCGACAGTTGATTAGTTTATTGTGTGATGTTCATGATCTTTGTTCTCTGGAAGCATTGTAACCTTGTGTTAAGTGATATTGTGTTTGTAGTTGTTAATTGACTTTGTGATTATAGATGTTAAGTGATGTTGTGTCTGTTGTGATTAAGTGATTTATTGACTTGTCTTTGGTTGTTGTTGGAAGTAGTCTTTGATATTATGTCTTGAGCTTCATTGATGCTTGTGATTATGACTTGTTGTGTTCTAAAGTGGTGTTGTTGTGCCTTTGGATTTGTCGTTGCTGAGTTTTGAAGTGGTTTTTGATGTTAGTTGTCTATTTGGAGTTAGTCTTTGTGATTGTTAAGTGTGCTTGGTCGGGGACCCTTCCTTGTCTACTCTCAGCACGGGGGTGGTTGGGTGGAACGTACTTCGTACCCCATTGGGTTTCCCTCTTCTATTGCAGATGTATCTTTTACTTGCAGGTTTTGGTGGATGTTGATGATCCAGTGTCCTTATGTACCAGATAGTTGTATATATTGCAGTTGTAATGTATTCATTGATGTATTGTCTCCCACGTGTGTTGGGATGACCTTGATGTGATTTTTATATGTAGTTATTGAGATGTATTTCCAGTCAATTGTATTCTTCTATCATTGGGATGTAATGTTTATTCAGGCCATGTATTTATTTAGGATCATTTGTTATAGTTGGTTATGTTGAGTTGTATCTATCGAAATATGTAACACTTTATATCTTTATAATTCCATGAATTGTCATATGTGCATATGTTATTAATATGGATATAGTTGATGGATATTTTAAATGATGGAATGGGAATGAATAGATTTACGTAATAGATTAATTATTGTTATCTTATTTTCATTGTTATGGGTTAGTGTAGTCATGTCACTTCGTGTACCCCATTGGAACTAGTTGTGCCTCATAATATATTGTTATGTTATAATACTTAAGTATGTTATTATATATATTCTTTAAAAAAAAAAAATTGTTCCGTTGTTATTAGTTCCTTTGGGGTTCGCACGGCGGGGCGTGACAAGACACTAGAATGTACTTTCATGTTAAGACTAAGGAATATAATCATAGAAAATTGATAGATATATAGAAGAATGAGCTCACTAAGGATAATTTCTTGATAAATCTCGAGTATGAAAATGTTGTGAAGAAGTTGGTTTAGTGGAATCATTTTCCTAACTTCAATTCCACTATTGATGATAAGTATGTTAAATCGACTCTTAGTAGAATTCATGATAAGTTTTTGTGGACTGAAAGACCTCACCTTATAACCAAGAAAATTATTAAGGAAGTTATCAGACTTTGTGATACCAGACTGGTACTAGTGTTGAAGTCTATGAAAAATGAACTGGTGATGGAACTCACTAGTGCAACATTTGAAAGAAGGTCTCTTGCAAGAAATCCTATTACCAATCCTGCTATGTAGTATGCAACTATAATGATTGGTCACAAGATCCACTTCACAAATAAGGAAAATTTTGTGTCTGCTACAGCTATATACACCAGATATGACATCGTAGCAAATGGTGTAGAATGTGATCTGTGTGAACTTCTTTGGCAGCAATTGTTTGAAAAATTGAAGATGAAAAGGGAGAATAAATATGCATTCAAGTTTGGTTCCCTAATTCTTTGTCTGTTGTTCTACTTTCTTAGAAGACTTCCCAAAAAGATGATGTGGTAATATGGGATACATCAAGACCTATTACACATCAATTTTTCGATTACATGCATAGCTTAGGTGATTTGAAGAGTCAAGATAATTCCTTGAAAACATTCTTTGATGTATTCAAAAGAAACATGAATGAACGTGAAAGGATTCCTAGGAAAGTTGTTGAAAAGTATAAGAATGACATTATATTTCATGTCTCCTCTAATGAGTGCATGATTGAAGTTGTTGAACCTAGGACTGTCTGGATTCAACCATTGGGTTATAAAGTTATAAAGGATGAAGCAGAAGGCTATATACAAGTTCTTTTGAAAATTCCAAAACATACCAGTGAACCCAGAGTGGGCACTTATGAGGAAATATCTATGGAAATTCACTTGAATAATAAGAAGCTTGGGATAAGAAAGAATGTAGATGAAATTCTTAGAAAGGTTGGCTTCACTGATGAAAAAATTGCACAAGGAAGAGCCATGGGAGAGAAGATGGCTAGTGAATCATCAGGACTAAGGAGATCTGGCAAGACTACTCCTTCAAAACCAACTACAGTCCCTACATCAGTGAAGGTAGAAACTAGTACTTCTAGTAAAGGTAAAGACCTAAATCCTTTCGGACCCAATGTACAAGATCTAAAAAAAGAGACTCCTTTGGTGGCACACGTCAAGAGAGGAGAGAAGGAAAAGGAAACAAGGGAAAAGAACATCAATATCACTGAAGAGAAATAGGAAGAGGAGGAAGAAGCTGAAGCTAAATTGGTAAGAAAGAAGAAAAGGAGCATGTCCCGTGGTCAAGGTGCTTCACAAGAAGCAAGTGTTGGCTCTAAAAGATATCATTTTGTTTCATCCTCTAAAGAAGATGAAGAACAATATTTTGGTGTTCATGTACACACCAAATCAGACTCGAAGAAGGAAAAGGTGTTAGAAGAAGAATATCCATACCAGAAAGAGAAAAAGGCCACACCGATAAGAGATGGTTCCCCTCTTAGATTAGAGGCATTAGTTAATAACTTGATACATTTTGAAGATATGTTGCAGCCTCCTACAAAAATTTATACTCAAGTAGGTAGAGAGGATAGGAAAACATTGATTTTAGCTATTATTCAGTATGTTATCACTTTGGACGTTAGTTGGGACTATATTGAGAAAAATGTACCTAAGAAATAGTGGAAGGCCCTGATGAAAAGGAGATCAGAGGCTATTGAGTTAGAAGAGAAGATAATAAATGAGGCATTTGAGAAAATTGGGTCCTTTTTGACTCCAAATGATTTGGAAACCCTAAAGAAGGTATGATCAAAGATATTTTGGATGAAGAAAGGGTAAACACTTTGATGACTAAAGATAAGAGGAAAATAAAGAAAATAAAGAAAGAAACTACAAAAGCTATCAAGGGTATTGCTTAGAAATATGGTATGTTTGGTGCACTCCCATATGTTTCTCCACCTAAATAAAGAGAAGAGTTTTTTGTAGAGGTTAAGGAAGACATTCCTTTGAGTATAGGTGATACAAACATTCCTTCAGAAACAAATGACACAAATATCCTTCCATAAATAGGTGCTACAAATGATCCTCTGGAGATAGAGAAATAGAATGAGGAAGAAGCTCTGAACCAAAGAAGCATGATGTTGTCCCTCAGGAGCTAGCTAAAGGATGAAAAGATAAAGACAAAGGTGAAAGGGATGAAGGAGAAAGAGACAAATTTGAAAGAGAGGAAGAAAGTGTAGAAGAAGAAGAAAATGTAGAGGAAGAGGAAAGAGTAGATGAAGAAGAAAGAAATGGGGAATCTACTAGGAAGAATGAAGAAGATCTAAGGTAGGTTGTGGATTCACGTAGGTCCCTCGAAGAATCCTCCTTCGACGATGATATATTAAAAGGCTTGTTATCCAAGCAAATCAGATTCCAACTGGTGATTCCTCTGGAACTTCTACAACTCTCCATGATTCAAGGTAGTGTAGGTTTGGATAAGATTTCTCTCATTCACAAGTTGGTGTTAGGGGATGCATTGCATGCATCTGGAAGAAAAGAAATTCTGGAAACACATAAGAAGGGGACAAAGCTTATTGATAATGCTCTCAAATATTTGTAGGAGGCCACCCCTAGTATATCAATAGATACATTTATCACTTTGGTAGAGAATCTGAAACTTCTATTGGACCCCTTTAAAGAGTATGCCTTCAGACTTGATGAGAAGAAAATAGTAGAGAAAAGGATTTTAGAACTTCATGATAAGTGTGGTTTGGCACACACCATTGTGGAAAATATTCTAGAATTTGTGCAGGCTTGTGAGTTTGAAGAAAACATTCTATTTTCTTACTACACAAAGTGGTTGGATGCCACATAGAGTATCAAAGATCTCATGGACTCCATTGATTCCAAGTTGGCAGTTGTTTCTAGATCATACAGTGCATCTAAAGACAAAGACATGACAACCTAGAATTCTATCACTGCTCATAGAGATAAATTATTTATTCTACAGAAGTAGAAGGAAGATATCATTAGAAGATTTGGTCACTTAGGTGACCTTGTGAGAATGGAGTACTCTCTGGTGGTCAATGCAGAAAAACTAGAAAAGATCAATTTGACTCTAGGCACTTCGAATGATGCAAAAGAAATTCTAATGCAACTAGAATCTTTTAACAGAATTTTGATATGTGCTAAGAAGAGTGGGGAGAACAAGTCATCATGGCAATTTATTCTCAAGGAGCTCCAAAGCTCGCCTTTCTCAAAGTAATGCTTTTTCAGTTTTCATATTTTTGGACCACCCTTTGTCCTTGATGTCAAAGGGGAAGAAAATTTTGTGAGAGAAAAGGGGAGAGTGTGTTTCACATAGGAGGTTTGCATACTCTTTTGGCACATGTTTCCATCAATGATAAAGGGGGATATTGTTGGAAGAATGAAGAACATCTCATTATACGGTTTTTGTGTTGTCATTGATGTCACCATTTTATATGAGTTGCAACTACAAGTTTAAGTTCAAGTTTGATCTAGTATTCTGAACTGATATGCAGTCATTATCCTCCAGTATTTTGGGCTACAATCCTTCATTGATGATTATCATTTCTTGCAGTTTTAGGAAATCATTTTTGGATGTTAGAATTTTACATATTCAGAATCTCACATGCATTGGTGCTCGTATGGTGAGTTGGCATTACTATGTTGTTGTATTTTGTCATTAGGTCTATCCTTGGCTAACCTAATCAATAGTTGATGATGTGATGAATTAATCTTGTGTTGTGGATGTATGTGTGACCTATCTTAGGTCCATGTTGACATGTTGTTGCATGCTACATGCTTGAATTGTTTTTGGAAATATTTTGTACAAGCTTGAAGTTGAAAGTTAATCATTTTGGTGAATAAGGGTTGCATCTAATTAGGCTGACCTAATTGATGCTTGCAGATGAATCACATATATATATATATATATATATTGGATAGTTTTGAGATTATTAGTGCAAAGAGAGATAAGTATGTGAAGATGATGAAGTGTGTAAATTTAGTTTACTGGGCTTCAAAGGAACATAATTAGCACTTGTTAGGTGTAACTTTATCAATTTGTTTTCTATTTGTAAACCATTTTTACATTGTATCTTTATAGGTAGCGAGCCTCTCATTTTGGACAGTGAGTCCTAGAAGTGAGCCACCCTTTGTAATATCTTATAACTGGTTACACTATATTGTGAGCTAATCCTCACCGTGGTTTTTCATGTAAAAATCATGTTGTTCATGTGTTGTGTGCTTTTATGTTTTTCTAATGCTCTTGCTCATTTTTACTATTAAATGCATTGGAGTATTTGGATGGTATTTGTTCAATAAGTTTAAGAAGATACAAATTCACCCCCTCCTTAGTATCTTGGGTATTCAACAATAGTAACCAGGTATAGCTTGACCTTCTACACTAACACAAGCTAGAAATGTGATCCATTCTCTACTTTTAGAAATTATTTGTGGAACACATTTGATCCCTGCTTTTGCAATAAATCTCATTGCGAAATTTTTTCCAGCCTACACACTTGTTTCATCATATTTCCATATTTTGTTGGGCCCATAATTGTGTTTGTTGTACAACTCCTCCAAGTTATCATAGAAGGAAGAAACTATCTCGGGGTGTAGCATTATAGCTCGATCCGTGTCCAATCCTTTTGGTGTTCGAATTTTCAGATTGGGGTGCCTTTGTTGAAAGACAAACCACCATGACCTCCCTGGTATCACATTTGTGAATGGGTTAGGCCTCTCTCCAACCATTTCAGCAACTCTTGACTAAAGTTGTGAGACTTGAAGGTCATGGCCAATATTAGCCATGTCTTTACACCACTTCACAATTTTAACTTCTTCTTCATCAGATACAATTGTTGATGGGCCCTTCCTTTTTGTGGATGTCACACCATTGAGCTACACCCTCAAACTGCTAGGTGGGATTCCCCATTTGATCATTGAACCTTTGATTGACATTTGATTGTTCTCAACATCTGCGAAAAAATTTTCCATGGACACATATGGGGCTATCACATGTCTAGCAGGTGGCTCTTGAACCTGCAAAGGCAATTCAACACCAGTATTATGAACAATAGGTTCAAAACCATCATTTTCATTTGTCTAGTCTGCATTTTCAGAAATAACATTCTTGTTGATGTTGATTGCTAGCTCTTCATCAACAACATCTAAAACATTGAACCTCACTCCATGAGGTACTCTAATTAAGCACCAACCACTCGATATTTTCCTCTTGTACCCTAGTGCCATGATTATCACTAATCTTATACATTGTAAGCCATAAAATGTTAGATAAACAATGTTGAAAGCGCTAAAAAGAAGCTTTAATCATTATTGAAATAACCAAAAAACTCAAGAGTACCATTATTTACATTCTAGAAGGAGAATGATGTTTGTTGTTACCTCACACCATGGAGAGTAGACAACAACAAATCATTGAGGGTTTACATATATATACATACATATAGATGTATGTATATGTATTTGTATAGATATATATATACATGTATTTGTTTATACATATAATTACATAGTTACATGTATACATATTTCTATACATATACATATATATACATATACATAGGTATATGTATGCATACATATTAATATATATGTAGAAAAATTTATAAATGTATACATTTATTTGTGTAATTATAAGTATACACACATATACATATATATATGTATGTATATATGTATGTATACATATAATTACATAGATATAATTACACATTAAATCATTGATATACACTACAAAACTAAAAAGGGCCTTAATTGTGTCACTATTAACATGCAATTATAACTATTTTATCATTCAAATCCACTCAAAAGTCAAAGGGTCTAATTGATGTTAGCACCATATAAAATTATTTTGGCACCCATTATAAATCACACCTACACATTAATCGCCAAACATTAGTACCAAACGCCAAAACCATTACATCACAATTAAAATTCATTTCATGTCTGATTATTGCATATGACTAATGTTTTTTTTATTGGGTATCCCATTATTTTCCATCATTTTATTGGGTTTACATATATATATGTACATATAGATGTATGCATATGTATTTTTATAGATCTATGTATACATATTATTGCACAGTTACATGTATACATACATTTATATATATATACATACGTAGATATATGTGTGTACACATATCAATATATGTGTACAAAAATTTATAAATGTATACATATATTTGTGTAACATCAATATGTGTACAAAAATTATAAATGTATACATATATTTGTGTAATCATATGTATATAAACATATGTATCCATGAAGATATAAGACTACAATGAAAATATAAGCTATGAAGTAAAGAATATATATTACAAAGTAAAGATATTTCAACAGAGGTAAAATATTTAACAATAATTAATAACACATTTTACAGTAAATGAAAGAAGTTGTGATGTATTCAACAACAATAGGATTGAAATTTGAATAGAGGTAGATCGATTACAAAATTGGGTTTTCAGAAATATGCATAAAAAAGTAACCAATGTTTTCATGACAATAATTCCTTACTCACAAGAATAAAAAGTGTGTTTTCATATAGATTTCAAATAAACTAGGCTTCATGAGATTAATTCCTTAAGCATATGTATTTGGAAAAAACCAAGTAAGGGTTTTCACATATATGGCACATAATAAATGGAGAGTAGGAAATATTCATTTAACTCCAAAAAAATCGTGGGAAAAAACCACCACCATGACCTGACACAATCAAATAGCACATGGTGAAAAGGCATTGAAGAATGATTTATTTCATAAACAAGCAGTAATAATTTTTCAATCAGTGAATAAACCCTTCACGGGTCCTAAAAGATGCAAAACAAAATGATTAACCAGTACCATTGTTTTCATTTTGAAAGGATAGGTAAAGGATACACACATATATATTGATTTGCTAAATGAACAAGAGACAGAATATAAAGGAGCCTTTTATGAAATAAATGACAAATATATGTATGGTGGCCTACTATATGTGTAATGGAAAGTAGAAAAATAGTAGCACATTTTATAGTAGACAAATGCTAGTCTATTGTATTAGACAGCCAAATGATACATATTTAAACAGAGGTAAAATGAAAACATGTAGTTATATTTGTATATATGTGTGTGTATGTATATACGTATATATATACATGTATATATGTATGTATCTATATATAAAATATTTTTATATGTTTTTAAATAGATAATACACATATACACACACAAATACATATATAATGAAAATTCTAGCTTATATGTACAATTATATTGAATGTAAAGGAACTTAATGGATGATTAAACATGTTTGTATCAATTTTCTGAATGAACAAGAGACAAATAATATAAATGAAAAATATAAACCCTGAGAAATAAGCAAAAATAATAAACGGACAATATATATATATATATATAGACACACTCATATATACACATATATACTTATATAGTGAAAGTGCAAGCATGCCTTTATCAATTTATAGAAAGAACATGAGACATAAAATATAAATGAGCCTTCTATGAAATAAGTGACAAATATAAACCATGAGAAATGACAAAATAGTAAATGAACACGCAGATTATTGAATTTGTCAATGGGGTTTGTAAGGAAAAAACTATCACCAAAAAAGAACTTTCAATTACTTATAATGTAAAGTAAAATGACACTACATAAATATAAATGTCAAATGCACAGTTCATGACAATAAATATAAGTAGAATGTATAAAGTAACAACCTAAAACTTGGCATATTGGAGGAATGTACAGAGGATGCCTGCCGATGCTTTGAAATTTGCAGAGAATAATTCTTCACAAATAGAAATTGTGAATGTCGCTAGCTACTTTCCCCCTCTTATTTAGGAATTTTAATCTGACAATTGAATGCATTCAATTTGGTTGTTGTGTATCAAATTTGAATTTGTTTGAGCATTTGAATTTTTAGCTAGCAGTTACATAGGTTTTTAAAGATGATATGACTAAATTCTACATTATATTTGGATTTGATGTTTACTTGGGGAGCCTTACACTAGTATTTAATTATGTAGGTACATACAGGAAATTATTCTAATACATGTATCTACCAGGGAATGTGTAGAATACAGTGCATTTCAAATCCCATAGAGTTGATAGGAGATTGTGATTATGTCATCTAAAACACCTTTAAGTGTGCATGAGTATTTATTAAAACAATATGTAATGAGGGTGGCACTTTTTGCAAGTGGGGATATTTGTAACAATAAAAGTGAACCAATTAATTGTAAATGAGCTCTCTTCAGTGCAAGTTGACTTGAATTATAAATACAAATGCATGTTTAGCTGCCTATCTACATTGATTAGTTACACATTGTGTTACGAGTAGCCATTGGTGTTATTGCAATTTTTTATTTGATAAAATAAAGTTTTTTAATGGATCAAAGTGATTTTTTTTGAAGGTGGAGTGAGCATGGAGTGAGTGGTAATTGAATTGGGGGAATTAACTAGGACATCTCCCCTAGGCTACTTCACTTTCACATTTTGTTATTGCTTCCTATCGAATGATGTTGAAATTCGTTGTAGGGGTCAAACAACATCTACCCTAGTAGTATCATTGAATCATCCAATCATATTAGATGGAAAATGCCTATCACTCATTTTTTAAATTTAAACGATAGGACAGGTAAATCATATCTACTCATCATTTGTGTTGAACTTTAACAACTGATTATTATTTTCTGAAATGTTTGTTTGAATATAGCATTAAATTTCCTTAAGTATACTCATATTCAGATTATATTATATGTATTGTTACTATCTTTTAATATAATAATATAATTTAAGTAATCATTATATGTTATCATTTCCTTAATAAGATTTATTGACGTTATATCATCATTATCATGGTATGTTATTACCATAGCCTTTAGTGATGAATTTAAAAGATATTGTAAACATAAATAAAATGATATATTTGTATCTTAAACAATATATATACCATCCACATAGGTACACAAATATATATTTGAAAACTCATATTACTTATATTGAAGAATTTATATGAAAGAATACCATCAACTGAGGACTCATGGACTAAACTAATTAAAAGTTATATTTTAAAAATAGGAAATTCTATTGTGTGAAATGTTACCAAAATTAATTAAACAGGAATATTGTTATACTAAGAAGCTTAAATTTATCCTTACATTTAATTTATTAATTATATGGAAGATTGCATTCCTAACCACTTGCTCAAAATAGATGACAATGTTATAATTTTTATTAGCTTGTATCACTAGAATGTAGTTATCCATAGAATAATAGAATAGTTATTCTAGGAACCAAATGTTGGTTAAAGCCTTTCAACCTCCTAATGGGAATAGACGAAAAGTAGTTAAGACAAGTTAACAACTTTTGTCTTATGAAATAAACTAAGTAACCATAGTTATATGGTTAAACTAATCAAATCATATTACTTAACTTCATAGTATATTATTCCATGACATTGGATAATTGAGAAAATGAGAGAGTGGATGGGTGATGAAAATGGAGGTTGGAGAATAGTAATTGTATTATCGTATAACCTTTTTATGATATAATATATAGGATATTAATACTTTGTCCAAAGGTCAACCAATATATGTTTTATTGGACTGTCTATATTTTTTACCATGTCATGTTATTAGATCAAAAAATGCATTGAGTTAGAATTGTATGAGAATTAGTATATAAATTATTGGATTTCTAGGTATTCATGTTGCAATAGATTCCTTCACGCTCTTCAACTTCAGATTGCTAGATCTTTCATGAAAGGCCAAGCTTATCTAATTGGGAGAAGGTTGAGGAAGCATCTAGCTTTGTGGATGGGAAAAAAAGCTCTCAATGATTCTCTCTCTCTCATATAATTTAGATTATGTATTGCATTCTTTTCCAACATTTAAATATTTGACCATTGTAGTTATTGAATTGAAATGTAAGATATTATATTTTAAGATATTAAATTTTGTAAATTATTTGTAATCGATGATAATGCATGTAATTTGTTTTAAACATTCCATGGTGAATGCATTGATAATTTTTCATATTTTATCTAGCTATCATGATGATAATTAATCAAATAATTTTGCTAAATTGATTAGATGGTTCATCCCATGTATGCATATGTTATTATTAATTAAATTTGTATTACATTGATTAGTTATGATTATTAATGTATTAATGAATTCAAAAAAATTATAGTTCCCTAATGTATTAATTTGTTACTATATAAGGGAGGATACTTACAATAAAATCTAGTTAAGTAAAGGATGTGCAAAAGTGAGGGTAAACCCACAAAAGTGGTTTACAATTCTAGTGAGGAAGGAAAACTCACAAAAAATGACCCCAAGGAAAAAATGGTACTTTTGGGGGTTCGTACGAACCTACTTGTTCGAGCGAACCAATTTGAATCTTTCCTACCAAAAAACTAAAAAAAATGCATTAGGAAGGGTCGTTCTGTCAAACCCCTAGGGGTTTGTAAGAACCCACCTTATCCCTCATTCTCCCCCTGAAATAGAAAAAAAAAAAACCTAATTTTTTTCACTTTGGAGCACGGTTTGAACATGAAAATGGTAGACACTTCACAAACCCAATTGGAATCAGGTAGTCCTCAAAACAAGCTATCCAACAAATATAATTTAATATGTTTTGGTTTCAAATTATGTATTTGTTTTTTTAGTTTTATTAAACATAGATTTTTCACCAAAAATGAAGGTCTCTATTCTACACGTGGAAAAATAGCAGATTATTAAAAAAAATTGAAAAATATGAGTGCACCAGATATTGAATTCATTGATAAAAAAAAAATATATATTGAATTTCGATATATACAAAAAAAGTTACACATTATACGACCGTGCTATGTCTGAATTGTAACTGGTTTGACTTTGAAACTTGATTAAAGAAAAAACATTCAATAAAAAACTACCTAACCAAGTTGAAGCACTATATATCGGAGTTACAAATCTAAATTCAAAAGAATTAGAATTTTATCCTTCATGGTAAAAAGTTATGCATTATATGATGTGTGTCACTTTTTAAAAATGTTGTTTTATGAAATAAAACTAGTTTTCGATGGAGAAGAAAAATAAAGTGCAATCTCATTCCAAAATTTTTGAAAAAAATATTTTTAGAATCTACAGAAAAAATGTGATGAAATTCTAGTTTGCATCATCTTCAAATTCCTCCAGGTTTATGTGCTATAGGTGCCCGAAAGTGAAGATTTAGTTAAAAAAAAAATTATGTCAGTGTCCAGTTTGGCCAAAAATTGTAAACCACTATTGTGGGATGACCCATGACCTTTCTAAAAAGCTATGTTGTAGGCCAAAACATGTACATGTATGAACCCACATAGAATGTAGTAAATGAAAATATTTTTTAAAATCCTTTTGTGTACATGTGCATATGATGTTGATGTTTGATTTAATTCTCGTAGTAATTTTTATCACATGTATAATTTTCTACAAGTTATTTAGTAGAATTAAAAGGGATAAACATGAAACCCTTTGCATACAAGCCACATAAGTTGACCTAAAAACAATTACATAAAAAAAATTGGCATGTAGAGATTTCTATCTAGATAGATCACACACACATTATAAAATTCAGATTCATTTTAAAAAATAAAATGGAAACAGGTGTCCTTTTAAGTTTATGACACTATATTTAGAAATTAATAAACAAAGAGAAATTGAGTTTAAATTTTTTATAAAAATTAAATATATTTAAAAACTAGATATTCTCATTCATAATGGAATTTAATTTTGTGAAAAATATTGAAAAAAAGGTCATCACTTGTATTATTTAAGTCATTTTATATAAATAAGCAATACCTTGACTTTGTACTTATAGATCTTATTAAATTTCCAAGATTGAAAAATGAAAATTAAAGGAGAATTCATTTGAATTTAAATAAAATAATTTTCCAATCAAAATGGATATCCATTATTTTTATATCAGAAATTTATTTAAATAGTGAGGAAATCCCTAATATAGCAAGCTCGAAATAAATGTGTTTCATAAAAAAAGCATATGTACTTTTAAAAAATGGATACTCAATCTAGTTTGGATCCCCAAACCTAAGTGGGTATTGATTTCTAAAAGGTAGTTATTTGATTTTTATGAAATGTAGTTATTTCATCCAACAAATTTACATATTGCATTTCATTAGAGTGAATAATTTGTCTATTCACTATACTTAAGTGTACTTAGGTTGATGAGGTTAGACAATATCTTGTCTAACTGGATGTGAAATCTTTTAGACCTCTAGAGGTTACCAAGTTATCTGGTAAATCTCATATGCTACCTTTTGAGGTTGGAAGATGTTTCATCTCACCTCAAAGGTCACTCAACACTTGGAATCAAGGTTGATGACTTGGTCAAATAGGTTGTTGGTTTGCACATTCCTAGTGATCCATAGATTGAAACCTATAAGACACTTGTCCTTTATTTGTGCCACATCATGGATCATTTTTCAATCAACATGATAGGTGGATTGCCTCTTCCTTGCTTATTTAAGCAAGATCATGTTGTACTTTTCAACAAACTCTAAAATGAATTATGCTGATCATTGTGTGCAAGTATTTTTTGTGGAAGCACAAGTTATTTGTTGTTATGATCTTGGATGGATGAATATCCTAATATGTTATCAAAGAAGTGCAACAAAAGCCCTTCCCAAAAGCTTGCATCAAATCTAGTTTAGAGTTCCATGCAATTGATTTGCATGTAAAAATGATCTTTGTTGGGTGCATGCAATTTGTAAATTTACTAATTTCTTTTTTTTTTAAATCCAAATTTTTTTAACAAGGACCAATCTACCCTCTGCCAATAAACCATTTGGTAGAAAATTTATAATGTCCAGATCTCTATTTTTTGGGCATGAGTTTGCACTGGGAAAGCAAGTTGCAAGATTTTGTGAAGACGTGAGCGAACCATTTTTGGCCTATTCAACCTCTTTGCAGGTGTTTTGTGACATTCTTTTGGTCTTTACTATGGCCTCTTCGTTCAACAAAGGAGGGCTTTAGGTTTCTTGAAGGATTTCCCTTGTTGCACGGCTTCAAAGGATCTACGCTAAGCATCAAATTTTCATTGCCAATCTATAAGTCTCATCTGCAATCCACATCTGCCACGCTTGCCCTCTCAAAGTGCCCAGCACATAGAATCTCCATTCGATCTACCCAACTATTGTTAATTTATGTAGCTTGGACAGGTGTCTCCATTGTCTAGAAGTGTCATTTAATTATTTAATTATTTTCTAGAAACCTCCAGAAAAGGGCTGAGTTGTCTAGATAATTATGTAATTAAATAAATTGATTCTCCTAGAGACTTCTAGAATCCAGTTAGTTAGGGTTTTTAGAGTCTATTTAATCTTAGCCATTGATTGAGATTAAATCATGGCCATTGGTTTTCCAATGAGAAAAGTATAAAAGGGGATCAATGGGCAATTGGAGAACAACAACACAACAACAACGAGTAGACTTGCAGTGATAGCAAGTAGATTTGCAATGAGAGAAAATAGTCTTGCAGTGTTAGCAAGGGCGCAATAATAGCGTTGGGGATAGCAGCTGTGGAATTTCAGTAGGAGAAATTGAGGGAAGAATTTCTAGAGAAGAATATTGCCGGAGCTCTGCCAGTAAGAGGCAAGCAGTTTTGTATTCCTTAATTTTTCTGAAGTTTAATATAATTCCTCATCTGCAGTAGTGGTTTTCCCTTCGGGGTTTTTCCACGGACAATTTGTCCAAAAATATTGTGTTCATTATTGTGAATGTTTTCTTCTCTATTCTTGTGAGTTTTTATTGGTGAAGTTGCGCTTGTGTTATTTTTCGACATTTACGAGAATTAATTTTCGAGTCAAATAATCTATGTATTAGATAGGAGATTAATAATCAGTAACTGCAATAGAATTTTCACATGGTATCAGAGCTGATCTGAGGGCAGATAAGGCTTAACAAAGGAAGGAAAGATCCTGCCTCTTCAGAATTATTATTATTTGTTTTCTTTTATCTTTTGAGATGGCCTCAGCAGGTTTAAGAGATCAGGACAGATTGGATGGAGCCTCAAATTTTGGTGTCTGGAAAGCCAGAATTTCTTTGTTGCTGGAAGAGAATGGGATCAAGGAATATGTGACCAGTGTTGTACCTGTACCTACAGATCCAGCACAGCTCTTAGCATATAAGAAGGAAGATGCCAAGGCGAGGAGGATGATTCTTGATGGTGTCAAGGATCATATTGTTCCACATGTCGCAGAGTTAGATACAGCGAAGAAGATGTGGGATGCCATTCTGAATCTGTACCAGAATGCTACCACTAATCGGAAGCTGATTCTCAAAGAAAAGTTGAGGACTACTCGGATGAACAAGGGAGAGGACGTGACAAGTTACCTCACCAGACTCAGACTTGTCAAGGATGAGTTGGCTGCTGTTGGAGATAATCTAGGTGATGACGAGCTAGTGCGGATAGCCCTAAATGGGTTTACTAAGCAGTGGGATGTCTTTGTTCAAGTTATTAATGGACAAGACACCTTGCCAAGTTGGGATCGACTTTGGAGTGACTTCACTCAAGAGGAGCTTAGACTAAGTCTTGTCAGTAGGACCAGTAGCAAGAGTCAGCAAAGTGAGGCAGAACAGGAGAACGTTGCCCTTGCAGGAAAAGGGAAAGCAAAGAAGGGGTCTAGTAAAGGATCAAATCCACAAGGTGAGAAGAAGAAGAAGGACCTATCTAAAGTCAAGTGCTATGGCTGTCACGAGTTTGGCCACTATGTCAGCGATTGCCCGCAAAGGAAGAAAGGAAAGAAGCAGACAGCAGCTTCAGCAAGTGCAGATGAGCTCTCTAGTAGAATGGAGGATGAGTTCGCTCTCATAGCTTGTATGGCTAGCTCAACCTCACAGGGTGTTTGGTATATAGATAGTGGGGCGTCATTTCATATGACAGGAGTTAGAGAGTACTTCTCCAGCTATAAGGAGGAGGACATCAGAATGCAGATTTCTATGGGGAACATGTCCAAGCTCAATCCAGTTGGGAAAGGGACTGTTCTATTTCAGAGGGAGAATGGTAAGCGGATTCCCATTCATGATGTGTTGCATGTGCCAAGCTTAGGTATGAATTTGATTTCCATATCTATCCTTCAGGATAAAGGTTATAATGTACTCTTTAGAGGGGCAAGTGTGTTAATTAAGCACAAGGATTGGAAATCACCCATAGCTATTGGAGTTAGGAGCGGCCGGCTTTATAGGTTGCAGTTTGATACTCATAAGGCACTGATGAGCAGCAGTAATTCTAGAGATCAAGGAGAGCTATGGCATAGGAGGATGGGCCATATACATCATGGAGCACTTAAATTGCTTTGTGAGACAGTGACAGGTGTTCCTGAGGTGAGCACAGAGCATGATGATGTATGTAAGGGATGTGTGTTGGGGAAGTTTGCGAAAGCAACTTTTCCAAGGAGTGACACTAGATCCAAGGGTGTTCTTGATCTAGTACATTTAGACATATGTGGACCAATGTCGACGAAGTCTCTCAGAGGATATGAGTACTTTGTTACTTTTATTGATGATTTCTCCAGGAAGACCTGGATATACTTCTTGAAGACCAAGGATGAGGTTTTCAGTCGCTTCCAAGAGTTCAAAGCTCTTGTGGAGAATTTGACAGGAGGAAGATAAAGGTTCTTCTATTAGACAATGGAGGCGAGTACAAAGGGAAAGAGTTCAGGAGTTTTTACCAGGGAAGGAATCAAGAGAGAGTGGATCGCCTTACAAACCCACAAATGTAATGGGGTTGCTAGAGGAAGAATCGGTCTATATCAGAGGCGGCAAGGGCTATGCTGTATGACCAGGATATGCCACGCTACTTATGGGCAGAGGCATGCAGTACAGCAGTGTACATACAAAACAGGGTTCCACATAAGGTATTAGGCAAGATGACACCAGAGGAGGCGTTCTCAGGGAAGAAGCCAGATGTTAGCCATTTCAAGATATTTGGGAGTTTGGCGTATTGTCACATTCCAGGTGCGACACGTTCCAAGTTAGATCAAACTGCAGAGAAGGGGTACTTTGTGGGGTACAGTGAAACCTCAAAGGCATATCGGATATTTATTCCAGGGACCAAGAGGACTATAGTTAGGCATGATGTCAAGTTCATGGAGGACAAGGCATTTAGGAGGTCCAGAGATTTGCCAGCAGATGATCAGAGTGAGCAGTTAGTGGAAGCTCCAAGGATCGTTCAACCAGATCAAGGACAGCGAAGCTCGAGTACAGTTACTAGTACATGCACAAGCTCAGGTGCTGAGAATTCACAGAGTATGGAGTAGCAGATGCAGCAGATCCAAGAGATGCATCAGAGTGATATGGAGGTTGATACTTCATCCTCTACAGTTGGTAGCAAGAACCAGCAGTCACAAAGTAATACTCAGGAGTTTGTGGGAGCTCCTAGGATGAGTAGTAGACAGCGGAGACAACCAGCCAGGTATGATGACTATATGGCATTAGTTAGTCAGGTGGTAGATAGTGAGCCTTCTAGCTATCAGGAGGCCGCATGCTTAAAGTGTGGCAAGATGCAATGGCTGAGAGTATACCCAATAGTGCGCAACGACGTGGGAGGTTGTTCCAGACCGGCAGAGCAGGGCGCGTTGGTTGGATCATCACCGATCTATAAGATCAAGCATGCTGCAGATGGTAGCATAGAGAAATACAAAGCTAGGTTTGTGGCCAAGGGGTTCTCTCAGAAGGAGGGAATTAACTATGAGGAGACATTTGCTCCAGTGGCCAGGTATACTTCTATACGAGTCGTGATCTCTCTTGTAGCACAAATGGGATGGCAGATCCATCAGATGGATGTCAAGACGGCGTTTCTTAATGGTGAATTGAAAGAGGAGGTATACATAGAACAGCCAGAGGGCTTTGTGGCACACAGCAGTGAAACCCACGTGTGCAGATTGAAGAGAGCTTTGTACGGACTCAAGCAGGCTCCCAGGGCGTGGTATGAGCGCATTGATAGATACTTGCAGGGAATGGGCTTCGTGAAGAGCGAAGCGGATGCTAACCTCTACTACTTGGTGGTTGGGGGTGAGGTTCTCATTCTTGTTCTTTATGTGGACGACTTGTTTTTAACAGGTTCACTAGGGCTCATAGAGGAAAGCAAGAGGGACCTTGCAGCAGAGTTCGAGATGAAGGATTTGGGGCTTATGCACTACTTTGTAGGCATGGAGGTATGGCAGACAGATGGAGAGATTTTCCTTGGACAAGGGAAATACTGCATCGAAATCTTGAGGAGGTTCGAGATGGAGGATTGCAGAGCCATGTCTACTCCTATGATCACGAATTGGAAGAAGGTAGAGACATCCAGAGAGGAGGATGTAGACCCCACCTTATACAGACAGTTGATTGGGTCTCTCATGTATTTGGTCAACACCAGGCCAGATATATCCTTTGCAGTAAACTCTCTTAGTTAGTTCATGGTGGAGCCGAAGAGAGTGCATTGGACGGCAGCAAAGCATGTGTTGCGGTATTTGCGTGGTACAATCGAGTATGGAATTAAATATGCTCGAGGTGATGGTATCAGGTTGATAGGCTATACTGACGCAGATTGGGCAGGCAGTACAACGGACAGGAAAAGCACTTCAGGGTGTTGCTTTAGCTTGGGATCAGGAGCTGTCTCTTGGTACAGCAGGAAGCAGAAGTCTGTGGCTTTGAGTTCTGCAGAGGCAGAATACATAGCAGCTAGCATGGCGACGTGTGAGGCGATATGGCTTCGGAAGTTGCTGGTGGCCTTGTTTGGTCAGAGGGTTGAGACTACGGTGATACACTGTGACAATCAGAGTTGCATCAAGTTGACTGAGAATCTGGTGTTTCATGATAGGTCTAAGCATATAGACATCAGATATCATTTCATCAGAGATTGTGTACAGCGCGGGATTGTTCAGCTACAGTATATACCTACAGATCAGCAGGTAGCAGATATTTTGACTAAGGCATTGGGGAAGGCGAAATTCATCTTCTTCAGAGATAAGCTGGGTGTCATGCAGAACACCTTCCTCGCTAAGAGGGAGTGTTAATTTATGTAGCTTGGACAGGTGTCTCCATTGTCTAGAAGTGTCATTTAATTATTTAATTATTTTCTAGAAACCTCCGAAAAGGGCCGA
The DNA here is from genome assembly GCA_007258455.2 of Sequoia sempervirens. Lineage (NCBI taxonomy): Eukaryota > Viridiplantae > Streptophyta > Pinopsida > Cupressales > Cupressaceae > Sequoia > Sequoia sempervirens. The sequence goes on from VDFB02168118.1 coordinate 12,496,695, forward strand.
AAGTTCTCTAGATAATTATGTAATTAAATAAATTGATTCTCCTAGAGACTTCTAGAATCCAGTTAGTTAGGGTTTTTAGAGTCTATTTAATCTTAGCCATTGATTGAGATTAAATCATGGCCATTGGTTTTCCAATGAGAAAAGTATAAAAGGGGATCAATGGGCAATTGGAGAACAACAACACAACAACAACGAGTAGACTTGCAGTGATATCAAGTAGATTTGCAGTGAGAGCAAATAGTCTTGCAGTGTTAGCAAGGGCGCAGTAATAGCGTTGGGGATAGCAGCTGTGGAATTTCAGCAGGAGAAATTGAGGGAAGAATTTCCAGAGAAGAATATTGCCGGAGCTCTGCCAGTAAGAGGCAAGCAGTTTTTGTATTCCTTAATTTTGCTGAAGTTTAATATAATTCCTCATCTGCAGTAGTGGTTTTCCCTTCGGGGTTTTTCCACGGACAATTTGTCCAAAAATATTGTGTTCATTATTGTGAATGTTTTCTTCTCTATTCTTGTGAGTTTTTATTGGTGAAGTTGCAGTTGTGTTATTTTTCGATATTTGTTGAGAATTAATTTTCAGAGTCAAATAATCTATGTATTAGATAGGAGATTAATAATCAGTAACTGCAATAGAATTTTCACAACTATTTTGTACTCATGGCCTGAGAAAAGTTGAAGTGTGCCTCTGGAGAGGCCTCATGCAACGTGTCTTGTGGGAGGCCTCAGGTGATGTGCCTTTAGAGACCCCTCACATGGGCCACAACCCTCACACGGTCATCTTCACTCTTTATGCACTCCTCACATAGGCAATCCATTCACTTATTTCAAATGCACAGTTCATGCTAGGTGCTGATTTTATTATGTAGTAGTCTCTCAATGCAGGTGTTTTCCTGTAGGAAACAGGAGAGCAGATAAACAAAATATAAAATAGACATTAAATTTATATTACTAAGACTAAAATATTACATCAACTTTTGAGCTGCTGCTCATTCACCATTCTACCATTACATTCTCACTTACAGGTGGTTTCAGATTACCACCAACTAATAAGGGTGGTTTCAGATGACTGCAAACTAACAACTCTGCTACCACTTGATGGTGGGTAGAGGAAGCAATTCCATTGCTTACTTGAATCATTTACAACCACCTCCTTTTATAGAGGTCTCAAGAGGACACAAAAATCTCTAGAAGTGGTTTCACATTTCTTCCTAGAATCTTCTATCACCGACTATTGTCTTTCTAGACTCTTCTTTCAACAAATTTTATAGACTCTGCATTTAATGAGGTTGGTTATTATAGGCCGTAGAAATTAACTCCAACATTTCTCCCCCTTAATTTCTACCACAAGCCAATTGCTCTAAATTTTAATAAGAACTGCGATCAACTTCACATGAACAATGATTTTCAACAATCTTCTGCAGCAATTCTAAAAATAGCGATCATATTGCAAACTTGGACTCTACACTTCACTCGAATAGTCTTCAGGCTTCTAAAAGCTCCTATGCCTTATTTTATTTCTTTGAAACTATCTATGGCTTTGACTTCTGCAAGCCGACGATCTCACCTTCTTTGTGTTGGCAATGATTCATAGTGACCAATCTCCAGACTATCTGCTGTGGCAGATTTTAGCAAACTCTCTTTTATTTGTACCTTCCATCCTCTCAATCTCTTGATGAAAATCATCCACTATATGCTTACAATATCAATTTGCTTTTCAAAGCAATATACCCAGGCTAGCCAAACAAATAAACCAAATATCCAATGCCAAATAACAGAATATATGGCTTTACTAAGACACAATACAATCCTATTTGCTTCTTAAATGCATACCTGCTGGTTTCTCTCAAACACTGGTGGCTAAGACATGCCTTTATTATGGTTATAAATTTCCTCACTTCACACACGTAGGATCTTTCGAGCTGCAAACTTCACTGGCATCATTTTCTAAACATTCCAACTTCAATAATTATGTTGGGTAGCAGCTCCAACACAAAAAGCGATCTTTAGACTTTGGCAGCTTTAAGCAACTGCTACAGAAGTTTAAGACCAGCACTCACCTTATCTGATGCTTCATCAACTCTTCTCCAATCTTTTGCAGGCAACTTGAAATCTCTTATCTTTACATTGGGACTACCAACGATCTCATGAGAGGCACCTTTGTCTTGAGTGCTCCTTCTCTGGCAACAACGATCTCTTGCAGCGGCGTCTTCTGCTTTCTTGCAATGACATTCTAGATCTTCTTTCTTTGCTTGATGATAAATCTCCTTCTCTTCAATGACTCCACTTCTCCACAGTGGCTTTGAAATAGCTGCAGCATACTCTTTATACCAACAGCTCTCTAACTTCTAGGTTCAGGACACGATAACTACAATGATTTAGACAACCATCTCTAATCTGCTCTGTTAAGCTTGACACCCAAGATCTTCATCTTGCTCTGATACCAATCGTAGCAAATAGGGGAGTAGATAAACAGAATATAAAATAGACATTAAATTTATATTACTAAAACTGAAATATTACATCAACTTTTGAGCTGCTGCTCATTCACCATTCTGCCATTACATTCTCACTTACAGGTGGTTTCAGATTACCACCAACTAATAGGGGTGGTTTCAGATGACCACAAACTAACAACTCTGCTACCACTTGATGGTGGGCAGAGGAAGCAATTCCATTGCTTACTTGAATCGTTTACAACCATGTCCTTTTATAGAGGTCTCAAGAGGATACAAAAATCTCTAGATGTGGTTTCATGTTTCTTCCTAGAATCTTCTATCACCGACTGTTGTCTTTCTAGACTCTTCTTGCAATGAATTCTCTAGACTCTGCATTTAATGAGGTTGGTTATTATAAGCGGTAGAAATTAACTCCAACATTTCCCAAGTAGCGGTGAGAAAGTCTGTTGACATAGATGATTTGCAAAGTTGAGGAATTTTCAAGCCGCATTTATTGCTGTGGTGGAGGAAAAGAACATTCTAGCATGGTGGGCTTTTGAATTGCTACATAGAAGAGGATGAAACATGACAACTATTATCATGAGCACAAGAAGAGAATCCATCGTTGCGGACAGTGATCTCTCAGCTTTCTACAATTGTGCATTCGTGAGCCATTACAACAATCTGTCACACCACTCCAACCTCGCAAGAAAATCGACGATTCATTCTGCATCAGCTCTTCCAAGGAGTAGGTGAAACCCTCAACACTTAGCGTTATTTTCCCCTTGATTCGATTTATCCTCATTATTGCACTTTAACTTGGGTTTCTATTGTTAGCCTATTAAAGAGTTTGCCAAGTATTTACTATTAAATTTTTTATGTTAAACATAATGTTTTGGTTTCCAGATTAGATTAATTGTCCAATCATTTCTAAGTGTTTAAAGGGGAGGTGATTTTATTTTGTCATAGTTAAAAAATTATAAAAGAGAAGTCAATTTTTTTTTCTGCAAAGAATTTGGAAAAGGTTTTTTTTGTTTTTGGTTTGCAATAACTTGCAAACAAAAGGGGGTTATTTTAATGGAGGTTTTAATTTTTAGTTTTTGTCATTTTCTTGAGGCTTGTAAGGTATATGTCTTCTTAATCCACCTCAAACCATAAACATTGAAGAACTCATAATAGCAACTAATTTTGTAAATGCACTCATATAAAGTGTCACTCAAATTGAATGTGTTCCATATGGAGGGAATTTGGGAAATTTTCTACTTACACTTAATTATAAAGTGTAATGCGGAATTGTGTAGAGCCTTGATTAGCCATCACAGTTGTTTATCCTCATGGTTCTCACCCAAAGGTGTGTTTTGTTTTGATTTTCCATCACAACAATCGATCCTCGTGATTCTCACCTCATATGTGTGTGCCTTGATGCACACCCTTTTTTAGTTTCTTGTACATCTCTATATTCCTTGCACATTCTTGTGCTCGATTTCAATTGTTCTACTTCTTCTCTTAACATTAAGGGGGGATTATAGAAATCTTATGGTAATGCTTTTCTCAATCAGGAGGAATCTTCTTTTTGGGAGGTCTCATGAACCTTGTATCTTCATCTCTCGTATGAGGGATTATTTCAATGGATCATATTTTGAGATTATAGTACTCATAATAATAGTACTATCTATATTTTCAACTTCATGGAGTTTTATTACCTTTGTGTTCATGGTTAAGTAGGGTTCCTATGTTCACTCATGCAATGTTTTGTATCTCTTAACTTAATCTACATTTTTTGGAGATTCATTGATTCTAGCAAACAGTAGTTCATCTTTGGTACAATTTACAACTTCTACATACATCAGGAGTTCTTCATCATGATGTTCCTATCATCATGGCACATCTTTTCAAAAGGTCTTAAATCCTTCAATTTCTCTTTTAGAGAGGACTTTTGTTTCAACTGGGTTTTCTCCTTTACTCCACTTTATAAGAAACTTTGTATATGGGCACCTAACATTGCCTCATATTTGAGCCTCATTTCTATCTTTTTGTACTTTTGTGATCACCCCAAGTATAACTTATGGGGGTGTTAGAGTGAATAATTTATCTATTTGCTATACTTAAGTGTACATAGGTTGATGAGATTAAAAAACATCTTTTCTAACTAAATGTGTGATTGTTTAGACCTCTAGAAGTTACCAAATTATTTGGTCAACCTGATATGCTAAATTTTTGAGGTTGGAAGACTTTCCATCTCACCTCAAATGTTACTAAACACTTGGCATCAAGGTTGATGACTTGGTCAAATACATTGTTGGTTTGTACATTCCTAGTGATCCATAGGTTGACACTTATAGAACACTTTTCTTTTATTTGTGTCACATCATTAGGCACTTTTCAATCCACATGATATGTGGATTACCTCTTTCTTGCTTATTTAAGCAAGCTCATATTGTACTTTTCAAGTAACTTTAATTTGAATTAGGCAGATCATTTTGTGCAAGTACTTTTAGTTGAAGCACAAGGTTTTTGTTCCTATGTTTTTGGATGGATGAATATCCTAACACATTTTTCCTTCAAAATGTGAGCCCAAATATATGCACTTACTAGTTTACATCTATTTCTATGTGTTTGATATTTTTATTGCAACTATAACTTAATGCATACTTCTCCAAGTTTGATTATAGGAAATTAAATTGTTAATCACATGTTTTTTTAATCATATTTGTATAGTGAATTCACATACCTTCACTATCTTTATTCATTGGTTTCTTAACAAAAATTTCCTCTCTAAGTTTAATAGTTGTTGTGTTCAAAATACACTAAAAATCTAGGGACAACATCTCTTCTATTACTAATTCTTCTTTGTCAAGTGGCTTCATTGTGGTTATTATATTCCTTCCCTTGCTTCTTGTTGAAGCCTCCACCATGTTGTTAGCAAGTAATTTTGTAATAATATATCAAACAAAATCTAAATTTACTAAATAAATTATTGTAAATTATTTCAGTCTAGTATTTGTCTTGGTGAAAAAATCTCCAAAAAAACTAATGCTTTGTAGCCTTCGAAGTGAATTTGGTAAAAAATCTCTCAAATTCACAATAATTCCTTGAAAATCACTTCAAATTTGCCTAAATTTGTAATGTAACTCTTTAACAGACCCTTGATCACCCCTAAATATTTTAGTGAAAATAAAATAAAATAATGAGAGAGAAATATGCACTTAACAACATTGTCTCCTCAATAGAAGAATTAACCTCTTTTTCCTATTCAAGTTGCTTAAAAAATGTTGTAATACCACTTTCAATAAAATTATTTAACACAAGAGATGAATAAAAAAAAGAAAGATATAAAGACTTGATTAATATAAACCACTTTGAGAAGCAAAACCTCTAAAACTCTTACAATAAGAACAAAACTTACAGTATGATACTTAACAACCTCCTCTTAAACAACATTTATCTCTACTTCCAATTAGATTGATCTAGATTATAATGACTATAATTCTAAACTCGGAATTCAATATATAGAAACTATATGAACAATAATTGATCACTACATATCCTCATATATGTAATGGTTTAAAGACATATCATCTTTTTGTTTGTTTACCTTACTGTAGACATGTAAAATGTACTAATTGGCATTACACGCTTGATCCCAATTACTAACACCATTTCATCCTAAATCATCCCTCAATCTAACCATTTAAATGAATACCCTTATTGGATTAAATTCATCAATTTTCCTCTCTTAATTAAATAAATCATTTATCTGATTAAGTCATTCTCTCTCATTATTTAAATCAATCAATCTAATCTAATTAACCCTAGCTCTTTATTTAATTAAATAAATCAATTTTACTTAATTAATTTCTAAAGTCTATCTCATTAAATTAAATAAATTAAAACCTTATTTGATTTAATCTAACCAATCACCCCCTTTAGATAAATAAAACAAAATATTTACTTAACTAGCTCTAAAATCACATTCTTCTCATCTTTGATTTAAATCAATCCATAAATCTAAGTCAAATTTGTCACATCATCTAATCCCTCATTAAATTAATTAACCCTTGATTAATTTAATCTTAATCCATGTATCATCCTCTAGTTTTTGCCACTTGCACATGAAAATAGATTTAATTCATTTATTAAATCCCTATTTTCTCTCAACATGGCATAAAAGAGGAATATTCTTCCAAATTAAAAATCCCTCCAAGTGGACTTAGTCCTTCCAACAAGACATTTATTTCATCTTACAAGTCCTTTTGCCTTGAGCAAAGTGGCCATTACTCCATTTGACTCTTCATCCACCTTGTCATTTCACTAATTTCAAATTTCAAACAAAGGCATTTATGGGCACATTCACCAAAATGTGCACGTCCTTGGTCCATCCATCTCTTGACAAGTGGCATTTTTCCATTGGTTGAAAGTTAGTTCCACATTGCTTCATTTTGGGAATTTCTCCATATTGTCTTTCTATAAATAAAAGGTTTTTCTCATTTGATCATCAACAATCTGAGAAAACTTACTATACTCATTTTCATCATCAAGCATTAGTATTTTCATCAATTTCATCAAGGCATAGCTAGGCTATTGTAGGTTTTCTCCATGGAGTTCATTTGAAGCAATCACCAAGTGGATCAATCATCACCAAATCATCAAAGGCTTCCATAGGAGTTTGGAAAGGGCCAATTTTCACATCAAATTGGCACCAACTCCCCCATAAGATCAAGAATTTGCATGTTTTTAATAGGATTTGGTCTATATTCTTGCTTTTTTATTGTGTTATTGATTTTATTTATATTTTGATCATTGCTAATGGATTTTATGGGGAACTTTGATTTTGGCTTGCATTTGAATCTTCTAATGTGTTTGTGTGTTGTGTTTTGTAGGTACTAGGATTGAGGTTCCACATTTTGGTGCTAGGAGGGAAAAACTCACATTTAGATCACGTTTTTATCAAAAAAATTATTCTTTTTTATGTTTTTGTGTGTCTACAGGGAAATGCACTGCTAGCATACCAACATTGCAATACAGAACCGCTACCACTCCAACATCGCCATATAACATTGCTTCAAACTCCAAATACTGATGCTCTGTCTTTACTGCCCAAGATTCAAATTTCTAAACTTTACTGCTGATTCTATTTTCACACGCTAGAATTTTTAAATTCCAAATTGCACTCTTGTGCAAAAGAGCGACACAATCACACTTTCTTCCTTTGCTGCTGAATGACGCTGATTAACAAATGGTGCTATATAGCACTGTTGGATTCCTTAAATTACACTGCTTGTGTAGACTCCACCACTAGAAAGTAAAAAGTGAAATCTCTATTTTTTTAATGACATGTACTTTTTTAATTCTGACCATATGGGTTACTACTTGCCTTTCTAACCTCTTTTTGTAGTTCTAACTAGTTTTTTGTAGGTTGGTCTAATCAAAGTGAGAGAGAGAGAGAGAGAGAAGATTGAAAGAGGCATAATGACATCATTCTCTCATGATACCAAGTGTTTTTGAACACTTTAGTGTTTGTTAAAAACTTTTAGATAATTCACAATTTCTCTTAAAAATTTGTTATCTTTCATGTGCTTAGGACCTACTAAATTTCTTTTGGGCTCTAAAAAGAATATTTCAATTTTTTTTGCTACAAAGGGCTTAAAAAAAACTTTAGGAAAAACTCACTAGACTTGGTTTGAGGATTAACAATTGAACAAGGCAATCTCCACATTTCCTTTGGTGCTTAAAAAGAAGTCATTATTGCTTTGTGGGTTTAAAATGAACTTGAATGCTTCTTTGTTTTGTAATTACTTACTCAAAGTAATACCATCAAAAGAACGTATGTGCTTCTCTCACACCTCATGGTGATCTTGAGAATCAAAAGGCCTTTTCGTGATCTTAAGTTGGGTAAAGTATTTTCCTCCACATTTCATTTTGGGATTAAAATCGAAAAAAACATCTTGTGAGTGTGAGTGGAGCATATTGCATACATTCTCTCTCTTTGGTTCACAACAAAGTTTAATCGAGTTATGAATATGTTTTCTTGCTTTTTTTTATCTTAGAGGGCCTACCTTGTGGGAAAATGTAATCACCCAAGGGAACGACCCAACTGATAACATGCTAAAGCCAAGTGTATTTCTAGCTGGTATATAAGCATGGATACTAGAACAAAGTCCAGTATCACATGGTTGGTTCTGACGCGAGTAGAAGAAATGGTCTCTCACCACATGGATCAATCCCTATGAACAAAAAGTATGAATTAAAACCCTTGTGTAGAAAAGGCCAAAATCCTTGATCTATTTGTTGGTGCAAGAAGCGTCATTCTGAAGCCGCCCCACACTTTTACGGTTTTTAGTAGAAATGGAAATTATGCCATGGGAGTTTCATGGGTTTTGATGCTTGGCTACCTTGCATAAGTGAGTGTCATGGAGGGGAACCAGGGGAGTCAAACATCTAACCATTTGCTAAAAAATTAAGTGTAGCTGGACTTGTCCAAGTGGGGATTCAACAAATACAGCCTTTCATATCCATAGGTTTGTGCTTTTTCTTGGTTACGAAACACTTTTCTTGTTCATAAACATTTGGAAACAAACATTCAACATTATCATCAAACTTCAAACCCTTTAGGAAGCAAATATCTTTGACAAGATTCATCTGTTATTGCTTGTTGTTGGGATTTTATCCTTAGAGGTTTCTAAACACTTGGATTTATATCTTAATTTACTTACTAAAGTCAACAATAGGTAACTTTTGCCTTGATTTCATCAAATTTCCACATAATGCACTTTGTGGGATTAGAAGAAGTTAAAACATTGGACATCTAGTTTAAAAAGCTAATCAAGAATTGTTTGTGGTAAAAAGAAGTCACTAACCAAAGCTAAGAACAATTGAACCCCACACATGTTTCTCAAATGATTTCACACAAGATCAAAATCAAAAGCTCTTAGTCCAAAAGAACATCAAAAGCATCTCTCAACACTCTATGAATTCAAATGAAGGTATTACTTTTCAAACTTTTACAATAAAGCTTCAAGAAACAATCCTGAATTGTACTCATTCTATTATTGTAAAAATCCAAATCTCTTTCAGGAATTTGAGCATCTTGTTTAGAGTAAAGCATGTTTTTCAAAACCGAGGTCTTTTAAACAAGATTCTTTTAAGGTACACATAGGATCAAAATCAAAACCTTCACCCATCTTTCAAACATAAATCCAAATCATCTCACCAACAACTCTTGAAAATCTTGAAATCATCCTTCATGCTAGAATTTTTGGCAAATCAAAATCATTAAATCAAAATCCTTGAAATCCTTGAATCAAAATGTCAAAATATCTTTGGTTAGGTGCATGTACATGCGTCCTTCATATGCTTAGTCAAATCATCGAATCATTTTGTTTAGCTAGGTATATGTAGATACATCCTTCTCCATATGCTTAGTTGAATTATCATATTGTTTGGTTGAGTGTGGGTAGATGCATCCGTCTCCCTACACTTAGTCAAATTATCATCTTATGAGAAAGTCTATCCCATAGATTACATCCAACGTCTTGGGATCCATTTTTTCATTATCTAAAATCAAAGAAAATTCAAAACCAAATCAAGGTAAATCAAAATCCAAAAATCCAAGAATCCAAAATCAAAATCCAAACAAATCCAAGAATCCAAAGAAGTCCCAAAAGTCTAGAATTTCCTTCAAGATCTTCTAAGAGTTTAAATCATCCACATCATCCATCTTTCAAACACTTTGAATCATTTCACCTTTGATCCTTAAACACCCTAAATTTTCTCTTTTGTACCTAAAGTTAGATCAATCCAAAGAATTAGAGATTCATCTCCCACATTCTTGAAAATTGATCCCTATTTTGGTGCAAACTGGATCTCAACATAAGAAGAACATGGAAGCCAACAAAGAAACATCCACTTCAAGTGACCTAAGTCAAACCAATTCCAAAATAAATCTCATTGGATCAAGCAGTCCTCTAACTAACTTTCCTTCATCATCACAAAATCCTCAAGTGGAAGGTCAAGTGGAAGATCTTACCAATAATCCCTTTGGAATGAAACAAGATGAGATCACTAAGATGGTCCAAAATCCTGAGAATGATATAATCATTAACATCATGATGAGACTCAATCCCTCACTATACATGCTTGAACTAGCAAAACAAGGGGCTAAACACACTTCTGATTTCAATGTGAATACAATTGTGGAACTACCTTTTCGGGTCATGCCTCCAATTTCATCCATGCCCCCAATCTCATCTACACCTCCATTTCAAAGCATCACTCAACCCATCCCCCAAATTACATCATCCATTACTCCAACCCAACCCATTGTTAACAAAGGGGGCACATTTCTTAATGCTTTACAAACACACCCCTCGTGAATAATCAAGATTTAGATGCAAACACAATCTTCGATAAAAACATACCCCAAAATCCATCACATCCATATGTTCCCCTCACCTTTCATGATCCTAATGACCCATCATCATCATTTCATGCAACACCTCAAACCTCTCTCCCTATGACCTCATAAGGAGAAGGTGATTTATTTGGACCAGGGAGTATTTTTGACACTACATCTTCATCATTCCCCCAAGGGATTATGCCATTCACATTTCCACCACTTCCACCATTTCCATCAATATCCACACCACCTCTTGGTTTATGGCTTCCCCCTCTACCAAACATGAATCAACAAAATCAAATCAACCCACCAAGCATCAATCAAAGTATCATACCAAATCCCCAAATCTTGTCATCAACATCAGAAAAATAGATGGCAACCATCCTGATAATGCAAGCTACCACCATAATATCATCAACCATCCCCCAAACATCTCAAAACATGGTCTCACAAGGACCAAGCATTTTGATTGCACCATCCACCACTCAAAACCCACTCCTCAATTTGACGGTGCCTCTCATCAACACAACAATTACCATTCCAAATCCACCTCCTCCACCAGTTCCACCAAAATCAAATACATAAAGTCAATATAGCATTGCATTATAAACTTCTCAAAAAACTGTCTATTAAAAGGAACTTTAGCAAATCCAAAATTGACAAGATACACAACTAGCTACTCAAGAAGTGAAAACACAATTAGTTGCACAACAAGCCATGCAAGCAACAAAAACAACACAAGCCACTCAAGTTGATCAAGCTGCACAACAAGCACAACAGGTTACACAAGCCTAAGCATTATTACAACAACAATAACTACAAGCTGCTTAGGCTACACAAGCTACACAAATTTCATAATTTTCCCAACAAGCTCAAGCTCAAGCCCAATATGAAGCTCAACAAGCATAGGCACAAACACAATATCTTGCACAACAAGTAGCCCAACAACAAGCATATCAACAAGCACTAAAACAATATCAAGAGCAGCAAGAAGCAGCCTGATTAGCAGCCCAACAACAAGTGTTATTGGCACAACAACAACAAGCAGCTTAGCAACAGTCACTATTACCATAGCAGCAACATGACCGATAATAAGCGTTTTTGATACAGCAGCAAGTGCAAGCATACTTGGCACAAAAAAATGTGCAAGCACTAATCAACCCACCCATCCCTCCAACAAATGAACCAGTGTAGAACACCTTCATCCCACCCCCTAATTCAAAAAATGATATAGAAAGACAAATCAAGTTACTCTCACAACAAGTACTTGATCTTAAATCAGGGAGAACCATAAAGACACCTAGCAACTTGTGTCCTTACCTGTTTTACAAGAGCCTTGTAATGAAACCATTCTAGAGGGATTTGAGATCCCCAAATTCAATAAATACTATGGAATGGGAAACCCTGAAGATCACATCAGTGGATTCCAAGTTCATTGCATGGAAGTTGCATATGACGGTACATATCTAATGCGGCTATTTCCTAGAAGTTTGGTTGGCCAAGCCATGGAGATGTTCTCTCGCCTTTCACAAAATTTCAAGAGATAGTAAACGCATTCATCAAAAATTATGCATTCAATATCAGTATGGATAGTAGTCTAGAGGAACTATTAGCTTTGAAACAAGGTAAGAATGAATCATTTGCTTGAACCTCTTACAATGATGGTGATCCAAGGCCAATTAGAGCAAATGGGCCTTGCCTGAAGAACAATAGGTCTGCACTATCATTTTGAATCTCGAAGGATCCTTGGTATTCCATCTCAAAGTGCAACATATCACCATGTATGACCAATTAATCTCCAAGGTGCTCAATATCGAATGAGCCCTTATTTCATAAGGAGGATCACCCATATATCTTGAACAACAAAATAATCACCTATCCACCAATTACAACGACAAGCCTTGCACATGGGAAAGAAACAAAAATGTTACCAATGATTCTATTGTCAACATCAAAGTTGTCATCAGCACCCCTTGGAAAAACACACCCGCACCCCAACAACAACCCCAAAACCACCATCAAAACAATCATCAAGCCAACATAGCAACACAATAGCCAAACAATCAAGCAATCAACAATGTCAATGATCAAAGGGGACCACCCCAAAGAAACAAAAATCCCCCAAGAAGAAGTACACTACCCTTGGGGAACCACTCGAAGTCATCATGGAGAAATTAATAAATGAAAACCTCATCAAGGCTCCCACCTATGAGAATTAAAAGGGACCAGATGTGAAACCACCTTGGTATAATGAAAACCAGCTCTGTGACTTTCACAAAATTAAAGGGCATACCAATAACAGTTGCATGAGGTTGAAAAACCTAATCCAAGACCTCATTGATTAAAAAATCACAAACGTGGAGCAACTAGCAAGAAATTAGAACCTCAAAATCTACACAAATCTGATGCCTAATCATAATAATGAAGGGAACAACAACAATGATAAAGTGAATGGTGTCTTAAAGATGGTGAATCATGTATATGACCATGTTGTCGCATCCCTGGATGAATATTGTGCTACTATCACCATCAAAGGAGCCCACACTATTTGTGGAGTCACCACAAGAGGTAGGAAAATTACCATTGCAGGGTCATCTTAGCCAGACAAAGCACCCAATTCCAACCCAAGATCCATTCCCAACAACTATAATGTCCTTCATCAGCTAAAATGAACCCCAACACAAATATACATCATGGAGTTACTAAAAATTTCATCTGCCCACCAAGATCCTTCAGCAAGCATTGGCTTCATCCACTATCCATGTGCATATTGATGCAAAACAATTTCAAGCTATGGTCAGAAACATCATTACCCCAAATTTCCTTACGTTCTCTGATGGAGATTTTTCCACTGAACCATCTCATAATCATGCACTCCATTTGTAGGTCCTAATGCATAAAAAAAAAGTCAAGAGAGTCCTTGTGGATGGAGGTGTGGGCTTGAACATTTGTTCCCTCAAGCTTAGTAAGAATCTGAAAATCTCAGAGGATTCCATTGACAAAGGAAAATGCATCACAATTAGGGAATATGATGATGAAGAAATAGTGTCCCAAGGCACAATCCAACTCCCTATTCAAGTAGGGCCAATAATTATGGAAATCACCTTTCAATTCCTTGACCTTGATATGCCTTATAACATTCTCCTAGGGCATTCGTGGATTCATGTAATGCAAGTAGTAGCATCAACCTTCCATCAATGTGTCAAAGTTCACATATAAAGGCCAAGAGGTCACTATCCATAGGGATCCTGAACCATTCTCTTACTGCAAGAACCTAGAAGCAAAATATTATAAAATACCTCAAGTGCCTAAAAATGATGAAGGTCCATCAACTCCATACATTGATCCAACTACTCTCGCTTCCACTTCTATGACAAATAATTTTTCCACTTCCACCATACCCACCATCTCTGATATCAAGCTCATCATCTAGGACAATGGTTGTGGAACCTATACAATTTCAAAAAAAAAAATTGTGGTAGGAGAGTTACCACAATCTCCCAGATCATGAGGATGACCATAGTCAAATGAAGCCTCCACATCCAAAAAAATCCACTAAAGGATATTACAACTTTAGAAGTTGGGGAGATCTAGGCCAAGAAGTAATAGAAGAAGATCCATCCCATCTCTTGTACCAAGACAATAGACTAGTAGTTGATCTACCTATGGATGACAGTAGTAAGGGCTTGCAAATGTGCTCGCCATGGGCTATGATAGAAATCAAAAGCTTGCAAAAAAATGATAATGGGCTTCTAATGCCCATCATTCTAGAGATGCAAATGAGAAATATTGGCCTCAAATGTACCCCTCTGAGTATAACCATACGTGGTCAAAATCCCTTAGTTTAAAAGCTCAAAACCCCTTAGCAAACGACATCCACCCTTAAATTTCCCACATCCACAAGTCTTCCTTTAAATAATTTAACCTTCGACATAATTGAGGTGTGTAGTAGTGAGGATGATGAACCTGAGAGAGGTATACCTGCACTATTTGAAGACTCTAACCTCTTTATGATCAACACCCTATCCTATGAGTCTGAAAACCAATCCCATGAGATAAAGCTAGTCTACCCCCAACTCATCGATCACAACCAATGAGGACTGCCAATTCTTCACACATTCGAAAACAATGAGGCGCTCTCAAAATTCATGGGACTGCGGGATAATATTCCATGTGGGGATCATAAAGTAGGATTCATCATCAAGTTGGACACACATGCATACTATGGGGAAATGATTAAATCTCTCAGTCGCAAAAGCAAAAAGCTAAGTATAATCTCTAGGTCCTTGAGTGAAAACCACACTGTGGCACTCTCTGACTTGAAAATAGTAAAAAGAAAGGATGCATCCGACAGTGAAAAGCTCTCTGAGGCACTCTAGGATGGGGGATTCAATCTTCCTCTCAAATCTCTCCATTAGGAAAAATCAGTGGTCCTAGCCAAAAAATGCGACCTATTCAACTTGGGAACATAAGAAACCTCACACATTACATTCCATGTTGAGTCATTACTATCAAAAGAACAAGAGCTCCTAGTAGCCTTCTTAAAAGAGAGAAAATTTAATTTGCATGGAGCTATGCAAACATGCGCGGACTTGATCCGGAGATAGTGGTTCATTATCTAGCAGTCTACCATAAAGCAAAGCCTGTCAGACAAAAATTGAGAAAAATGCATCCTTAGATCACCCTGCTAGTCAAGATGGAATTAAATAAGATACTTGATGCAATATTTATATGACCAATTGACTACCCCGAGTGGCTATCAAATCTAGTTCCTATTTCAAAACCTGATGGGGGCATTTGAATCTGCATGGATTTTAGAGACTTAAACAAATCATGTCTGAAAGATGATTTCTCATTGCCTAACATTGACATGATTGTGGACATGACTACGAGACACAAAATATTTTCTCTAATGGAAGGTTTCTTTGGGTACAACCAAATAATGATTTCCAAAGAAGACCAACACAAAACAGCCTTCACTTGTCCATGGGGGACCTACTGCTAGAACATGATGCCATTCGAGCTGAAGAATACTGGGGCCACCTACCAAAGAGCTATGACATTAATCTTTCATGACATGATCCACAAAAATATTGAATATTATGTTGATGACATACTAGCAAAATCCAGAAAGAGGAGAGATCACATAGCAACCTTGAAGCTATTTTTGACAGGCTGGAGGAATACAAGGTTCATTTAAATCCAAAGAAGTGTGTCTCTGACATACAGTTAGGAAAGCTATTGGGATACATAGTGTCAATGAGGGGTATTGAAATAGATTATGCAAAGGTAAAAGCAATCCTTGAGATGGAAGCACCCAAAACATTGAAATAGTTGAGAGGCCTCCAAGACAGGCTCCATTCCATTCATAGATTCATAACACAATTGCCAAATAAGAAAATCCCATATTCTCCCCTACTCCACAAGGGGGTAGTGTACAAATGGGATTACAAGTGTGAGGAAACCTTCAACAAAATCAAACAATATCTGCTCACACCTTCGGTCCTCATGCCACCAATCCCAAGAAAGCCACTGATCCTTTATGTGTCAACAACAATAGTAGCCCTCGGTGCTCTCCTAGCTCAGCATGATGAAAATGGGACAAAAAGGGCCATCTATTATATCATCCACACAATGGTTGAGTATGAGTTAAACTACTCATTCATCAAAAAAGCCTATCTAGCAGTAGTATTTGCTTCACAAAAATTCAAACACTACATGTTGGCACATAAAATCAAACTCATTGCCAAAATCAACCCCCTCAAATACCTAGTGTCAAAGGCAATGCTCACAAGAAGGATGGGAAAATGGGTCATGATTCTATCTAAATATGATATCAAGTATGTAAAATGGAAGGAAATCAAAGGCCAAGTGATTGTAGATCAGCTTACAGAAGCACCCATGTATTCACAAAATCCACTTACATTAGAGTTTTTGGATAAATCCATCTTCAACCTTAGCATAGCCAACCATTGGAAACTCTACTTTGATGGTTCCTACACGTAGCATGGATTAGGAGCCAGTGTCTTCTTCATCACCCCACAGGGGGAATGTATACCAAGATCATACAAATTGACATTCTCCTACACTAATAATATTGCAGAATATGAGGCTTTAACCATAGGTCTCAGAATAGCAGTGTAGTGGCACATCATGGCCCTCAAAGTATATGGAGAATCCCAACTGATAATCAATCAAATGAATGACCAGTACCAAACAAAGAATGATAAGCTAACTCCATACAAAAATTTGGTAGAGAGCCTCAAATAATCATTCATTGATATTACATTTGAGAAGATTCCCAGACCAAACAACATAGCAGCACATGCCATGGAAACAATTAGATCCCTATTAGATATCCCTCACAAAATCTTGAAACATGAATTCTTGGTAGAGCAACTTCCCGTGCTCGCATTCGAGGTACCAGAGTCAGAATTTGTGTGTGAAATCATTGGTCCCAGTGATCCCTGGCACCATGACATTTATACCTACTTGTGAATAGGGGTCCTACCTACTGACTTACCCTCAAGCCTAAAAAGAACCTTTGTCAAGAAAGCATGCTAGTTCATCATCTCAGGAAATACCCTTTATCATAGGAGCATAGAAGGAACCCTATTACCTTGTTTAAATGTTGAGGAGGCATTGACCGCCTTAACCAAGGTGCATAATGATATTTGTGGTTCACACTCGAGTGGAATGACCTTGGCCAAGAAATTGTTGAGGATGAGGTATTATTGGCCTACTATGGAAAGGCAAGCACATGACTACATTAGAAGGTGTTTATATTGTCAGGAGTATGGGGACCTCACCCATGCTCTAGCTCAAGAGCTTCATCCGATTGTCACACCATGGCCATTTTCATAGCAGGGGCTTGATCTCGTTCAAAAAATTACTCCCACCTCATCCAATGGCCACAAGTTTATCATAACCACCACTGAGTACTTTACAAAGTGGTGGAAGCCATACCAATGACCTACATAATTGGGAAGTAGATATCAAAGTTCATCCTAAACTACTTAATACATGGATATGATGTTCCCTAAGCTATTATCTCAGATAATGGGGCACCATTCAAAAATCTAGAGGTTTGTGACTTATGCAAAAAATTCAAAATCCAACATCACTTTTCCACACCATACTATCCCCAAGGGAATGGCCAAGTAGAAACCACCAATAAAACCATTCTGAAAATCCTCAAAAAGATAGTCAATGACATAAGTCATGACTGACATCTACAGTTGAATCCCGCCCTCTGGGCTTATCGAACCAACACCTGCACACCCATAGTCACCACACCATTCTCCCTAGTCTACGGATCAGAAGTCATATTTCCCATCAAGATTGAGCTCCCTTCATTGATAATATCACTACAAAACCTCATCATGGATGAAGAATACCGAGTATCAAGACTGAATGAGCTGGAGTAGTTGGATGTGTAGCATATGGACATCTTAAATCATTTACAAGTCTAATAGAATCGACTCAAGAGGATCTATAACAAGAAAATCAAGAGTCAGATATTCCATGTTGGAGAACTGGTGTTGAAGGAGAATCAGAAGAATGTCCCAAATCCAAACAGCAAAAGAAAATTTGAACCCAACTAGTTGGAACCATTTATTATCATAGTGAAATAGAATTTAGGGGCATATCAATTATCAACGCCCAAATGGGGACCTCTGCAGGAGCCCATAAACAACTCTCATATCAAAAATTTATATGCCTAATATTTTCAAGTATAGAACCAAAACTTGCCACCTTGGTGAAAACCTAGCAAAGTGTCTTGGTGACAACTAAAAATCACAAAAAAAAAGAAAGAAAAAGGATAAAAAAAGTAAAGAGAAAAATTGTCCTTTAGTGAAAACCACTTCGGTAGTGCTTTGGACAAGTACCTTGGTGAAAACCTGGCAAATAGGTGCCTTGTGTAAATAAGCACTTTCCATCCACCAAGATCTTCACAATTCATTCTACATCATCCATCCATTGTGTTTCGATCATCTATCACATTCCATATCACCATCCATCATTTGTTCAACATCTACATCATAGCTTGGTCTTGTGTTCATGTCATGATCCATCCTAATACTACGCAGCCCATTCTTAATGTCAGTTTGTCTTGCATATATGAGTAGTCTATTGCATTACATCGGGGGCATGTTCTCATTAGATTGGATTCATGTACATTCTTGAGGTCCCTAAATCAAAAAATCCAAAAACATAAAAAAAACCAAAAATCCAAAAACATCAAAAAATAAAAATATACAAAAACATCAGAAACCCAAAAATCCAAAAACATCAGAAAATAAAAAAATCCAAAAACATCAGAAAATTGAAAAATCCAAAAGCATCAAAAAATAAAAAAATCCAAAAACATCATATAATCAAAAAAATCCAAAACATCAGAAAAATAAAAAAATCCAAAAATAGGTCAAAAAGTCAAAAATAGAGTCATCTTGTCCAACTGTGTGGTCTTTGTGTGTAAGCTAATCTATTGATCAACCCTTGAGGCCCCTAGAATAGGTCCTTAAGTTAGGGGTAAGTGCACCAAGATGGTTGCACTTTTGTGGCCAAACAAGAAAAATACAAGACATAACATGTTCTCATTATAACGCGTTCGCATTATTTCTTTTTAAAAGAAAAAAAAAAAAGCAAATCCAAATATCATTTCTCATTTCGTTTTTTATGTGTTTTAGCTCCGCCCGTGGCCAAAAACCCTGTTATACACACTAGCGTTCTTGGAGAGTTGATTTCTTCAAAATTCATCAAGAGCTTGCAATTGGATTTCTTCACAAATATGGCGCCACGACGACGAAGAGATGCAAGAGGTAAGTATTGTTTGGTATTTGTTAGTTTTAAATTGATTTTGTTTTTTTTAGTTTAGAAATGAATGTTTTTTTTTAATTTTTAGGAAATCCTCAACAAGAGGAGGAAAATCCTCAACCAAATCAGCCTCAACAACAAAATCAACCTCCCCCACCATTCTCTCAATACCCTCCTCGCGACTCAAGAAAATTTGAGGAGTGAAATTGAAACAATAGAAAAGAAGTTGAGGATCTTATTAGTAGGTTGAGTGATCAAAATTCTTCAACCACGAAAGAATACATCTAGCAATTCATTGAAGGATTTGTTAAAAAATGTAGATGCAATTACCCAACAAATATCTGGATGGCAAAATAGGAGGCAAACATCGAGGGCATATTATGCAAACAAATTATCATATAAACAAGTAAAAGATTTAAAGATTACTAAAGGTGATTTGTGCTCTCTATTCACTGACCCTAGAACAAATCAAAATCTTACCCTCAATGCAAAGAGGTTTCTTATTCATTGGTGCCACCACCAAGAGATTAGGAACCATTTTTATGACAGATGGTATATGGTCTTTGATTACCCACCGTGCAATAACTGTGAAGTCCCCCAATATTTTCTTTAGGAAATTATACGTGAGTTTGTATTGAACCAAATCCCAAATTATTTTGATATGAGGGAGTTTCAGGGGAGAGGTGGGGGGTCAGCACAAGATAGGACCAGGCACAGCCGTGATCCTACACGATAGGGGAGACAACCTCTCGCTAGGCTGCCTCGTGAGCAGATTGTGATGCCTGCAGTTGCAAAAGAGAGTGCTGATGTAGAGACTTTGCAGGCAATCACATCCTTGACTCAGAGTGTCATCCACCACACTAGCCCCATTGTACAGCGCAATCCAGGGGAGTCTTCAAGTGGTGGCCTTCGAGGCCATGCGTGTTGATCTTGCGGAGCCACTTGTTCGTATGACCCTACCGGCCCTCATGAGGGTGCTACGCAGGATCCATATGCTTCTATGCACCCTGATCTATATGCATCTATGGGGATGGAGAGGGCGGATGACACTCTACATGATGCATATGGTATTGACAGTCAGGTAAAATTTAACGTGTTCATTGAATTTAGTTTATTAAATTTCGATTGTGAAATGCAAGATTAACTAATTTAGTTTTATTATTTTAATAAAATTGCAGGGTCACAGTGTTGACCCTGGGTACACCAGTCAATCTACTTATTTTTGCAGTACACCTATCAATGGTATGTAAAAAAGTTAGTAAACAATTATAAATTTATTACTACGTGTTAATAGAACGAGCCTTACCTAATGGCATTTTAATATGTGCATTTGGATGTTGAATCGTGGTGTTGTTGAGGTTTCAAGGAAACACCCTCAGTGCAGTAGGTTTGCTCAAACTCTACTGAAAATATAGAATAAAAGACAACTTAAAGTTAATGAATTCTAAGTTTAATCTAGATTGTGTATATATAGTCACAGAGTATATGGGTTCACTAGGCTGCCATTTCTGTACCCAAGAACATCCTACCACGATTGTTTGTCTTAGAATTCTACACCAGTAAAGCCATATATAATAAAAATTTAACATGGAACCGGCTAAAAGGTAGAGCTTGCCATTCTACTCCATCCTATATATACCTTTTGTGATGTCAACGTAACCAAGAATAAGACGATGGATGTCCCACATGATGTCAATGTAACCAAAAATAAAATTTCTATCCTTGACCCTATCTATCAGCGAAGACTCCTTCAATATCTCCTAGACGCTTGGAGATGCTTAAGACTAGGTCAAAATACCCTATATTCTCTTCATTTGTTGCATAGCTCATCAAGTTTCCATATATGTTCTCTAACTAATCATGATTGTATGGAAAGAAGTTATAAGTACTCATTAAACTCTCAACTATTGGAGCCTCCTCAAACTCTTCCCATTGTGGACGGAAAAATGCTTAGAACATGAAATTCCTAGTGTAGACTAGGGAAAACATTTGACACTAATTTGATCCATTGGAATTCTTCTTCATTCTTATATATTCTCAAATATGTCCCTGGCAATACCCCTATCATGCCCAACCTACTACATTCATGTCCTTGTTAGCCAAGATGTAGGTGATATAGTATGGTCCATGAATTTTCTTATGTCTTCTTTTTCATTTTTTCTATACAGTCCTCTTTCATCTCACTACTAGGTCCTCACATAAAAAGAAAAGAAAAACATTACTTTTTTTTCTCATCTAAGGCCCCTAAGGTTTTAAACCCCTTAGATGCAAGGATTCAAAGCACATCAACCATGTGGTACAAATGACTAAATCCCAAAGATGATCTGTAGTAATGAAAGAGTTTGGAAAGGTAGAGAGAGCTTCACTGGTGACTCAGGAGAACCAAATTTTCAAAACAAAGCCAATTAGGCGAAGTGCACATGTGGATCAGGACAACATTTGGTGGAAGAGGAAGAAAGATGACTAGAATTCTGGAGGCCCACCATACTGGATTTTGATATTCAACCATGAGAGCAAAAGAGAGAGTTGATATCATGTATCAAAACATTAAGCATGCATTCTTCCAACCAATGGATAAGGAGATGATTACTTTTCTTCATTTTCATTTGCATAACCATATCACGGCGTGGGAACCATGAAGATCAAGGATGTCCAGTTTTATGTTGAGGTAATGGATGTGGTCCAAACTTTAGGAGGGGCAAGAAGGTCAATGTATGATCTTGATGAATGATAGAAGAGGGGTTGGTCAGACAAACCAGGGGCACCTAGTCATGAGTAGGGACCTATAGGTTAGATTAGTGAAGCAAAGCACCAAGGAGGTCTTACAAGGAAAGGCCTAGAGTAGGTACATACAAGGAAAGGCTCTCGCCTGCCTGCTCCTCTTCCTCTATTTGAACCTCCTTGAGGTCCTCTACCCCGGTTATGTCCACCTCTTGTAGATGTTTCACCTCCATGCTCTATGATTTTTGACTCTCCTTGGTTTCTTTGGTCATTGCCTCTACCTTGGTAGCCACCATGCTGTCCTCTTTGATCTCTTCCTTTGCCTTTGCCCTTAGAAGTCTGATCTTGCTTCCTCTTACTCCTCTCTTCAATCTTTAATGCCAATTGATAACATTGGTGCACTATTTTGGGGCTTAAGAGAACCATCTCCTCTTGAATGTTCCACTTCAAACTATTGAGATACTTTGCCACCTTGATACTTTCATCCTCTATGACATTGGACCTCATGCAAAGTCTTTGAAACTCCTTAGTATAAGAACTCATCTCCTGATCTCTTTGCCTCAAACTCTGTCTCCTCTTATGCAACTGAATTTCATAGTCTTTAGGTAGGTATGCTTTTTTCACCTTGGCAACCATTCCCTTCCAAGTAGAGATAGGTTGCTTGCCTTCCTTCTCCCTCTCTATCTAAATGAATTTCCACCAAGTTAAGGTAGTGAACCTCTTAGTCTTGATTTTAGCCTTCACCTTTATCTTTTGTGTTTTAGTGACTCCATCACACCTCAAAATGGTTTCTCCATTCTATCCAATCCCATAACAATCGCCTCCATCTTTCCACTGCAATGGTACCCTCTCAAGTTCTTTCCTTACTCAAAGCCTTCAATGCTTTCAAGAAGGGATCCTCCTTCAATATAGGGTCAAGTCTGGATTCTGTATTCTCCTCTCAGAACCTCTTTTGTTATTCTTCCATCAAATCGCATAACATTCAGTGCTTGCTCAAGTTGGTCTAACTTCTCTCTCAATACCCTATTGTCTTCCTCTATTTCTTCAACCCTCTTGGCCAACTCAGCATTTTTCACCATGATGCTAGAACCACTAGACTCTTTCTCTGACATACAAGATGAATCCCAAATCTTTTGCTTGCTCTGATACCAATCTGATAGGGAGAGGGGTTGGAGGAATCAATCACTGATTCCTGCTCTAGGCCTTTCCTTGTAAGACCTCCTTGGTGCTTTGCTTCACCAATCTAACCTATAGGTCCCTACTCATGACTAGGTGCCCCTGGTTTGTCTGACCAACCCCTCTTCTATCACAAACTCCAACCACCAAGTCCACCTTGGTTCATTACCACAACTCTTCCTTAGCCTTTACACTATACTAAAGACCAATCTTCCTCAACACTCCATCAACTCTTGCAGGGGTAGTGATAAGTCTTAAAAGGCTTCAAACTATCCTCCAAAGGTGTTTGAACAACCTCCAAGACTTCAACTTCCCATCACTCTCACCAATCCTTTAGCTAGGGTTTGAAAGGCTAGTAGCCCTTGAGCCCCTATTAGGTCTCCTTCACCTACAAAATAGGTTAGAACTCACAAATCTCAAAAGGACTTCCCACTCTTTTTCCAAGGTTCTTGGTTCACATGGACAACACTCAAAGATTCTTGAGGTCTCAGCCTTCCACTGTCCGTACAAAGCTCAAACATGAAATGGAGCAAAAACTAGGGTTTTAAGCCTTCCCTTGATAGTTAGCAAACTTCCAATTTGTTTACACACCAAATGGACAGATGGAGCCTCCTCCTTCATGTAGTAACAAGGTAACACACCACCCTACCTCCTCCAAGAAGAAAATCCTCAATGGCTCAGCACCCCTGCAAGATTTGTGACCTGCACAACAAGTTTTTCCTAGCCGGACCTGCACTGGCTCGCCTAGGGCATCACTTTGCTAGCAACTCCTGCACTCAAAAAAAACCTACCAACTAACATATGTACAAGCATGGTGTCTAGGCACTATTTCCAAAAGGTCATACGGTTTGTATGGTGGAAAAGTGCTCTAGCACCCCATTTACTCAACACTGCCTATTTCAAGCCAGCAAGCACAAAGAAACCAAAATATTTACAAAGAGACAAGAAAACGATTGAAAGAACTATCTAAAGGCTACAAAAAACTTGTACTAGATTTATTCTACATCCTACACACAACACAGAACCAGATTTAATCCATTAGAGCCTTCTTTCAGACCAAAAAATAGAAAATTTCACTCAAAAAATTATTTTCCTTCAATTTCCAACAAAACAATCCGTACAAACGTACTTTCAACCTTGCACAAAGGTTGAGGAAACCTTTAAATATGCTTTCCCAATAGTTATTTTTCCAATGGGCCCTTCTTGGCCGCTCAAACACAAAAGGAGCATGTTTTTGCAAAAATTGTCAATAATTGCAAAATCCTCCATTCCTAAACTTTGGACTAGAACCTTTTTGTTTCTCACCCATGGTCAACATGACCTTATTAGAAAACATCATTCCAACCACAAAAATTCCTGAAGGCATACATCTAAGTCATAAACTCATTCTATACTTCCACATTTTGCCTAGTGTGCTCTCTATTGCTTCCTAGGTGCTCCTGCACCAATGAAATTAAGGAAGAACAACAAGAGAGGAACAAGAAAAATAAAATCAATACATAGTTTCAAGGATTTTTCAAGCGAGTAAGAGAGCTATGGGAGCAACCTCATCTAAAATATTTTGAACTAGAGTTTTATATACCATTTAGAGAGCTTGGTTTTCATGGAGTTCCTTTCAAATCCTCTACTTTTATTGTTCCTATGGTAAATTTTTTGGTAGAGTTGGTGGAATTACCTTTCTTAGTAATCACTATTAGTGAGATTGAGATTGTTAACCTTGAGAGAGTAGGACTTGGGAAAAAGGGATTTGATATGGCTATTGTTTTCAAATAATTAAAGCGAGATGTATTCCATATGTACGCCATTCCTGAATCTTCACTTGATGGCATCAAGGAATGGATGAACTCCATGGATATAAAGTATTATGAAAGTAGAATGAACTTGAACTAGCAACCAATTTGTAAGACTATTACTGATGATCTAGATAAATTTATTGAAGATGTTGGTTGGGAATTTTTGAATATGGAAGCTAGTGATTTTGATTCTGATAATTCAGAAGGGTCAGATCAAGGATACGAACCCTCTAATGTAGAAGAGGAATCATAATTAGATTTCATATAGCCACCATCAAGAGTGTTACAAGCCAATCAACAAGATGGAGGGAATTCTTATATAAGGATAATTTTCAATGTTGCAGGTACCAGCTTTAATGCCAACTACAATGGCAACATTGAAATTCCCTAGCAATATTTATGTTAAGAAAATTTCCTTTAGATGCAAGGATTCAAAGCACATCAACCATGTGGCTTAATTTATATCATAAGTTGTACCATGATGTTCACTATGCATTCCTCTACTCTTTCGACTGTGAAATGTGCCACTGCCTTGTCATTGATCATCATCATATTCTCCTTTTCATGATTATTTTCTCTATCATCTTTGGTATAAACACTTGAATATTATATTTAACTCAAGTGAGGAAAATTAAAAATCATAATGATAGGCCAAAGAAAGAATATTCAGTCTTTTTATGGTAAAAGGGGACCTCAATTTAATCACTGTCATCCTCAAAAGGTTAATTCCATTTGTCAAACATTTATTGCATATCTTAAACTATGACAAGCGTTTAATAAGGGTTTTGAAGAATAGGCACTTGACAAGTTAGCTCCATCATTTTTTATTGTCGCTATATCTTTATTTAGCTCTTACTCCATTCCTTGCAATAGTGGTACTTGCATTTGTCATACTTAACTCATGTTGGATACTATCAAAGCTCCTTTTGACTAGATCATCTCTTCTTCTCATATTCGTTGTCATATTTTACATTGTGTTTTAACGCTTTTTCACTTCAAATTTGTCCTAAAGGGTCTTTTGTTTTGCAATGTGATTGTTCTAGGTTATTTCTTTTAAAAAAATTTATAATCATATTGTTGGTTACATTGCATTACACATCATT
>VDFB02168118.1:12532812-12562986 GCA_007258455.2 Sequoia sempervirens
ATGATCTCTAAGTTGTTGAACCACAAAACCCTCAATTTCCAAGCAAATGACAAGGGTTTATTGAAAGTCTTATGTCCTGGTCTTATCTAACCAAATCAATTCCTACAAAACTTCACAAATACCCTACAAAAACTCAAACAACCATTACATATGCAATTCCTTGAACATTTTATCAAAACCCTGCCTTAACACACCATTTTTACTTGAAAAACACTTTGTTCAGCCCTAAGGCTTCACCCCAAAACTAACAACTTGATTCCTTTGCCCACCAAACCATGAGAATGCCTAGCTTACCATGGGAAAAAGTCATTGCACTGAGTTATAGGTCCTGTCATTAGGTGGAATGATTTAGATAATCATTTAAACCCCAAACAAACCCTTCACCGATGTTTTATAGGTAGAATCAGAAAATTGGTGAAATCTCCCACAAACTTCAATGTTAGACTCTCAAACTTGACGAAAATGAGAGATAATTCATGTCCCTATAGAACATAATAAGAGTCAGACAAATTACTGTTTGTATGGGTCTGTACAGCTTCTGAAAAGTGCAAAATAACAGTCTAAATGCAGAAAATAACATTGTTATTGATGTGGAAACTTCAATACAATCTTCATCAACACCTACTAGAGCCTTTTTGAGGATTTATATACTTATTCCAATCAAATTCTAACCACCCAGTGACTATAACTAACTTTTAAAATACTATGACCCTTCAACTTCTACAAAAGTTACATTTTTACAATTTGTTGCTATGACAACTTTACATTTTTTTGTAACTTTTGATACTTTCACCTAAATGACTCACAAATGACCCAATTAAATGGAAAATGGTCTCAATAGACATTGTTAAATGCAAAAGGACCCCAAACACCTATACTAAACATACTGACCTCCTAGTGTAAAATTTATGTGCTTGGTGCACCTGCGCGAGTAATCAAATAATTTTGAATTCTAATTTACCTGATTCTTTGTTGTGGGTGGACTCTAAAGATGGTAACTATTTAGTAAAGTCTAGATACAAATAAAAATTCACTCTTTGGGTTCCTTAATTTAATTGCATGAAGTTTTCGATGAATAATTCCTTTCCTAAGGTGTGATGCTTCTAGTGGATGGCCTTCCATGAAAGAATTCTCACACTATATAATCTACATAAGAAGGGGAGGCATCTTGGCAACATGTTCTTTCTATATGAAATTGAAACAGAAACAATCTCATGTTCTATTTCATTGCTCCTACTCTTAGAAGGTTCATCCAAAATTTTGGAGTCCTTGTTTAAGGTTAGTTGGGTTTGGAAAATGGATATCAAGAATGTGTTGGAGAGGTGTTCCTCACTAGTGTCTCATCCTTTTCTCATTAAGCTATGGTGGTAGGCACTAATTTTCACAAGTTGGGCAATCTAGAAAGAGTGCAACAATAGGATTTTTAGGTATAGAAAAATCCCCTCAAAGGTTGTTGGAAAAAAGATTATTAACCTGATTGTTGAGAATCTTAAAACGACCTCTTGCAAGCCAAAAATAAATCACTCTAATCTAGAGTTATCCATTGCATCATCTTGGAATTTATTTGAGGTTATTAATTTCTTGAGCTCGTGTATTCCATTGGATAGAAACACTACTCCTTAGTCCCCTCGATTCTGATTGGCTTAAGCTTAACTTTGATAGTTTGACCAAAGGGAACTGTGCTGGGAGGGTGGTGGTGGCATAATCAATGACAATCGAGGGAAGTTGATTTTGGCTTATGGAGTTAATGTGGGTTTAAAAAATTCTACCTTTGTAGAAGTGGTTTCTTATCACAGGATCCATATTGCTAAGAATGTTGGAGTGTCCAACATGGCAATTGGAACTAGATTTTAGAAATATAATCATGTTGTCAAATGTGATGGCGAACCCTTACTGGACCTTATGCCACCCTCTCCTTTTGTCTCATAACATCATAATGAACTTTGTAATTTATAGTTTTTCTCACATTTTTGAGCTTGTAATAAAGTGATGGATGCTTTCATAAATTTGGTAGCCTTTATAGAAAAGATTACTATTTGGGATATCTTTAAATGATTTCAGATTATGTGGGTGAGTTATTAATAAATGATGAAAAGTACTACAATTTTGTGTTTGAGTTGAACTCCTCATCAGTTCATATTGACAGTTGGCACATATTACATTTAAGGAAATAATTTCATCTTGTCCTTCCTTTTCATGTAAGTAAGCTCCAGATTTGTCCATGCATTTTTCTTAGTGCTTCTATAAAATTCCTACTTTTTCTTTTTCTAAAGTGTATGTCATGATGGGTGGTGATCTATTCTAAGAGGAGCCCACCTCCTACAAGGTATGGAAGAAGGGTAGGGATGTTTGGACTATCCTTCAATGGGGAAAGCTAGTTGATTAAGTTGAAAGAATGGTGAGGAATGATCCTAACATTTCCATGGAATTTGAAAAGTCATGGAAGGATGATAATTTAATTGTTGGGGACTACTCTTTCTCTAGTAATATGGAGCTTACTGCAAAGGTAGCAAGCCTCTACTTGGGAGGGACCTATCTCCCTAGGAAGCCTAAAGTCCATTATTAAGAGGAGATGGATAGATTTTTGAAGAAAGGGGAAAAGATCATCAAATTCATAATGGGTTCAACAAAGATGACCTCCTAGGCATCTAAAGAAGAATTGTGGAAGTTTTGATGCATTATGTTACTTTGGAAGGTAGGTTTAAGTGATTCCATTCCCACCTATTTCCCATTCTTAATCAATTACATTACAATGTTAAAATGAACTTTGCATTCTTGATTATGTTCTACCTTGAATAGACTATAAAGGCCATTAAAGATAAAGGGAAAAATTTACCCCTCCACCAGGGGTTGATTTATTGTTTGTTTCATTTCAAGGAATCCCTTTCCCTCTCCTTGGCCTCTACTAAGAAAAAATCTCCCATGGTTAGAGATTCGGTTAAACCCTTGGAGTGCCCCCCTCTACCCTAGGCCCAAATTTAATGTCGCCCTCAAATTCTCAAATGGTTACAGGTGCTAAAGGTAAATCCCCTACTTCTGAGGTCCACATCTTGGGTTCTAAAAAAAATGTTTCATTTTCAAACCCCACTAAAATATTCATTTATAATTTAATTCTAATGATGAATCTTGTAAACCCTCCCCAAAAGGTTACCCCACTAACTCTGATGTTCATGAAGACTTTTCTAAAGCCTCTAAGATGCCTCTATCCACTAACCATTCTAGCCCTCTAGATTCCCCTACCCTTTGTGTTAATTTGTATAATGCCCCTAAAGACCCCTAGTTGGATTCTTTTGTTTGTGTCAGTTGTTCACCACTGAAAATTAGTATTAATGACTCAAGTGAGGATGTGAATGTTCAAAATGACATTCTAAAATGGTTTCTTGCCCAACTTATAATGGCCAAGTATAAAATTCAACATCTAGAAGAGAAGGTGCTTAATTAGAAAGAGACTTGGCCGGGTGAGGTTGATGACAAGGGTTGTTAGGCCCTTTTTCTTCCATTTTCAATTCTTTTAAAAAGTGGGCTAATTGGAAAAATAAAGTTTATGAGATTCTGTTTATGGTTAGAATTGTGAAAGAGAGGGAGAAGTTGTAAGTGGAGATTGCTACCATGTGTAGCAATTAAGAAAAACCCTCAAGTGTTTGTAATAAATTGTTGACTATAGAAAGGAAATGGTGAAGAACACTATGGTCACCATTCAAGTGTTCTAGTAAGAGCTTCACAATAGCCATGGAAAAATGGTTGGGGAGGAATTTTAGGAAGCTATACACATAAAGAAGAAGGGAAAGAAAGGTGGTTGTTCTACTTCGCCCAATACTCAGGAGGACCAATTTGTGCAAAAGAAGCCCCTATCCTTTGAAGATTAAATAAAATTTATGGTGAATGAATTGCAGGCCATTAATACCCTGAATCTATTCGGTGACTAGTGTAGATGCCAAATCTACAAATGGTTAGTATTTTAAAACCAAGTTAATAATCAAGCATCCATATGAAATAATAAATCATGTTTCTAAATGCAAACAAATTACAAGATAAACTAAAGCATATAAAACATGAAATAAACCCTATTTCATATTGGATTGGTGCTATTATGGAAAATATCCCTTTCCCAATCCTTTATAGATAAGCTAGATGATGATGATAAGATGGGCAAGATTAGCTCTCAATTGAAGAGAGTAACCTTGTATGAGATTGTGGAGATGAAATGCCAAGATTGTGGAGGATTTGATCAAGGATGATGATCTCTATTTGTAGATTTTCAAATGCTAAGAGTGTTGAAAAGGGACCAACGTGGGATTAAAAATAGGCCAATGAAAAGAGGCCACTTGTCATCATGCCATAGGTTGAGGGATGTGCAAGATTTGGGAAATGTGCCAAATAAAGGGAGTTTCAAATTCAAATTTGAGAGTAAATGCTAAGTTTGACTTGTGCAAGGGACATGTAAGAGACATTAATTTCTTTGTTAGATGTACATGTCCACTTGATTTTTAATTGAAACTTGAGGGCATATTCCTCAAAGATGCCATGTTGATGGAAAATGTTGGATTTAATAAATCAATTAATTGATTTATTTGTGCAAGTGGCAAAATCTAGAGAATGTGTTGGGTAGTTAGGTTAGCTTAATCAAGATTAGGTTAGGTTAATGATGATTAGGTGATTTTCAGAAATTTGACTAAAATATTTAGATTTATTTAAATCAAAGAGGGATGGATTATGCATTTGGAGATTTAATTAAATAAATTTTGATTTATTTAATTAAAGGATGATGTGACCCTTTGATTTATTCAAATGAATAACCTTAGGACTAAACTTTGATTTATTCAATGAGCAAATGAACGTGAATTGGGTGTGTGATGTTAATTTTACGTGTCTACATTTTGCCCCTCGTTGAAGCAATGTACTTGTTGTGTTGGTTCAAAGAATAAAATTTTTAGAATCAAAATTGAAAAAAATTCTATTTTTTGGATGCCCCAGCAGAAAGTACACTGGTACATTGCCCCCTCAAGAGATCGAGCGAAAGGATTCAATTTGAAGGTTGATCTCACGATAAAGAGGTTCAAAATGGATGGTTATGGATGATGATGCAAATGAGATGCCTGTGAAATGATTGATGTTTCCTATTATGTATGATATGAATGATATGTGGTATCTGGTAGTTTTTGGATGTAAGATGTATGTATGATGGATGCATTGGTGATGATGATGTTAGCGCGGAAATGAGATGATGACAAGAGGATCCCACAAGTCCATGATCCGACGAGACTTTATTAGAGATGATGATGATGATAGATGATGATTTTCTTATCAAGGATTGGGATTTTAAAAGGGCTACTTACCTTATGTTTGATTACACATGTAGATACGATGCATCAAGGTATAAAGAACTAGGATGGCGTTGTACCTAGTAATGATGGACTTTGACTCAACAAATAGATAGGAGTATTCTTGTTCACACTTGACATATGGAAACCTTGCTAGGACGCACCTAACAAAAAAAGTATTCGCCAAGTTATTTTACAAGAACATCCAACAACAACAATAGATAAAAGGATAATGATCGTTGCCCCATTCCTATCTCTCTAAATCCTTTGTTCGGATATCATTGAGAGGTCCTTGGAATGAGCGCAATAAGATAAATCAAAAGTAAAGATCAAGTATGCAAACAAGCCAATGTTCTTCATATCTCTAGCCAAAGGGATTTGTTTTGATAGGATAAGGATCCAAGGTGATATCCAAAATGATGCCCATTGTCAAAATGATATATCCTAGGACATGCATTGTATAGGATGATGGTGGTTGGATAAGTTGATTGATAGGCTATTGATATAAGGTTGACTGACATGTCTAAAAAATGATCAAGAGTTTGATTTTGTTTTAAAAGTTTTGTTGTTTCGATTTTGATTTTGTGATTGAAGCTTTCTTTCACCGACTGCTATGATTGTTTCTATTTGTGTTGCCAAAGGATGAAGGTGATGATTAGTTTATTATGGATGATTGATTATTGTGGATGAAAGCGAAATGGTACGGATGGATTTTTTTCAAATATTTGGATGTTTTTGATGTTTTTGGAATGTTTTGAGGCTGTTTTGGGTATTTTTGGTTTTTACAAATGTTTTGATTTATTTTTTTTTCAAATGTTTTTGGATTTTGTGTTTTTTCAATTTTTTTTGTGATTTTGATGTCTTTCAAATGTTTTTTGTGATTTTGATATTTTTTGAATGTTTTTGGATTTTGATGTTTTTCGATTTTCTTTGTGATTTTGATGTCTCGGTGGCTAATGAAACATTAGCCTTGCCTACGTTTAAGCTCAGAGATGACGTAGTTCAGATTTTAATGTTTCTAATGTTTTTTTTTATGTTTTTGAATGTTTTTGGATTTTTTGCATGATTTTGAAAATTTGGATATGGACATGTGTGATGATATCAATGCTCTATTTTGGATTTTGTTGAAAATAAAGCTAAGGTTGATTGATCAAATCGATGGATTGATGATGATGATAACATTGTTGAGGATACACAATAATGAAAGGATTTGATTGATCAAGATTGATGACGATAACATTTTTGAGGATGCACAAAAATTCAAGGGTTGATTGATCAAAATTGATGATGATAACATTGTTGAGGATGCACAATAATGCAAGGATAGTGTTAAGAATCACAATGATTGGGAAGGATATCCCTAGATTATGGATTGATTGGATTCGATTGATTAGGATTTATGATGCTTGGTTTGGAACAAAAGTTGTTTGAATGATTTGATGTGGAGTTTGACGTGCAACTTAGATGCAACTGATAGTGATTGTTGGAAAGGATGTTTGATGAAAGATGAAGATTGATAAGGAATTTCTTCTCGTCAAAATATTCCATGGGCTAGTGATTTGGATTTTTGGATTACAAATTCTTGACCAATTTGATTTCACGTTTGCCAATGTTCGGATCACCACATAATTTGGAGGATATAGATCAAGATTTATTCTTAAAGAAAGATGTAAATACTTGACCCAATGTCTAGCAATGTATGGAATTCCATTGGATGGATTCTTGGATAAGTATAAGGATGGATGGATAAGCATGCAAAGGATGCCAAGGATTATCTTGTGAGAAGACACAATGTTCAGATAAGGAATGCTCATTTGGATAATGCTTCATGGCTTAGATAATGCTGCATAGGATAGGATCAATGAAAATAACCCATTTCAAGATGTTTACCATAAGCAACTGTAAAGTGTGCCCCAAACTTCATCAAGATCAAGATAACTGAGATGATGGATGCAGATATATGTGAATGGATTGGACCAATGGTTTATGGATGGATGGATTTATTATGGATAAGATGGATGGAATGCTCGATTTATTATGGAAGGGATAAGATCCTTTCACCTGAAGTGGCGCATGTAGATGCTCGTTTCTACACATGACGCCTGTTTGCTAGGTTTTCATCATGTTTTTTCCCAAAGCGCCACTGTAGTGGTTTAAACTAGAGGATGATTTTTATCTTAACTATTTTCAATCCATTTTCTAATTTTTTTGGATTTTCATATATTTTTTTATTTTTTTAAT
Organism: Sequoia sempervirens; assembly: GCA_007258455.2. Taxonomy (NCBI): domain Eukaryota; kingdom Viridiplantae; phylum Streptophyta; class Pinopsida; order Cupressales; family Cupressaceae; genus Sequoia; species Sequoia sempervirens. Next base: position 12,540,375 of record VDFB02168118.1, read on the forward strand.
TTTTCTGAAAGATTTTAGGCTCATGATGAATCACAAGGTGTTGCTGATATAGATGCTCCTGTCATAATGTGCCATTGATATCCTACTTGAAGGAGCTATTTTTCCAAGATACATGCACTCAAATGCAACTTTTTGGATTCTTGATCTGATTCGTCGATACCGAAGTTAACTTCATCTTTGTGCACACATTGTGATAGAGTGCCTTCAGAATCCTTATGATGAAGGGTCATTGCCAATACATGGTCAATGCGAGAATTGGATATCATGTGTGGAGGCGTGGATGGAGTGTGTTTAGGGATATGAGATGGATTGGTTGACAGCTTGGAATCTTTGACTCTCCAAACTTGGGAAGATGAGAAATGATGGGTGGATAAGAAAGTGTGCATCGAATTAGGACCAACTACTTGATATACTTTGTACATCGCTTGAAAGGCCTGCTTTTGCTTTTGCGAACATCTTTGATGGATAATTTTCCCTTTTTTATTTTGCCCCATATTTTCTTTGACTGATGGAGTTTGATAGGGATGATCTTTCTTTGTATTTTTTGGTATCCATTTGTATTTTATTTTTCCATTATGCTTCTCAGCTTCTTTTTCTTTGATAACTTTCTTTGTATTTTGATTCTCATCCTTTATTTTATGTTGGTCCCAATTCATGGATGGGTTGATGGGTGGATGAAGATTCATGACATGGCTGGTTGTAGTATTGGCAATGGTTTCACCATAAAGATTCTTCATGCTCCCTATGTTGACATTTGCTTGAGACAAAGTTGCCCCCAGTTTGGTGGTAGTAGCACCTTCATGCTTTGATTCTGCTTGTTTTGAGATGTCCTATTTAGAATGCATTCTTTGATAAATGACCATTGTAGGTGATGTTATTTTGATTTGTTGCTCTGTTAACTCTTAATTATACTATTCTGTCTGACCTGCTTCCTTGAGTGGATAATGTTGGATATCTTCATACATGATTTCTTTAGTCTAGATTTTGGATATATTCGATCTTGATGTTGATAACTCAGTTTGACTATAGGAATCAATAATCTTCTCTTTTTGTTTAATAATATTAGGAGTAAAGGAATCCTATTCTGAATGAAGATCATCTATGTGTCCATCTGTAGAAAGCATCTCATGGATAGATGGAGGAGTATGTTCTTCATGGATATTATCATCTTGCATAGATAGGAGAGTTTCCATTAGATTATTGTAGTATCTTGAAGATACAAATTCTTGATCTTGAATGATTTCGAGGCTGCTTTCGACATGCTTTGGATCAAGTTCTTGACATGGATTAGTTTCAAAGGATGGATTGCTCACAAAGGGTTCTTGGATGTCGTCATTAGACATGGTAAGTGGTTCAATATCCTCAAGTGTTGAGTTCAGGGTTCCTTCAATATCTGTAACCATGAGGTCAAAGGATGTCAATATGTCTTGGAAAAGACCATTGCTAGACCTTGGTGAAAGATTTTTATCATGATTTTGAATAAATTCTTGAGATATGTCCTCTAACTCATAAGACGATGTAGAGACATTTTCAACATGATCATAGGTGAATGGATTGTGCATTATGTCAATAGGATCAAATAATCCTAACACTCCTTGAAATAGATCACTAAAAAGTGGCTCTTGATGTATGGTGAGTTGATCATCAAATGCAGTGGAAACATCTTCAAGGTGCTCATTGATGGAGAGATCTTGATCATTGTTTTCAATAATTGAGGTGGAGGGATTTTCAATGTCTTCAATCATAGGGTCAAATGATGTTGACATTTCTTGAATTGGATCATTGTTGGTTGGTGAACTTTGATTCCAAATCGACTCTTGACATATGTTGATTTGATCATTAGATGAAGTAGGCACAACTTCAAGGTGCTCAGTGATGGATTGATCTTGATCCTTGTTCTCAACAATTGTCCCTTTTTGTGTTTGAGCATGTGTTTTTTGGGTAGCTTGAGAGGCTTTGACAACTTGAGAGGCTTGTTGTACTTGTGTTGCTTGTTGTGTGGCTAGATATTGTTAGATGGCCCTTTGGTAGGCCTTGTGAGCTTTTAGCACAATGACATATTGTCTTGCTGCATTTGGTTTTGGTGGTAGTGGTGGCGGATTTGGAATTGTGTTGGATGTAGTGATGAGTGGTTGAGATATGCTTGGAGTGATCATGAGGGTTTGAGATGTGATGGGCTTGATCGAGGTGATAGGAATGGTCGTAATGACCGAGGTGATAGGTCTTTGGGAGACCATATTTTGACTTTCCGGGATTGATGTTGTCATTTGATTAGATACCATCTGTCAGTGCAATGTCGATGGTATATTCCAAGGATTTGATGTGATGGTTTGATTGGTGTTAGGTGGATTGATTTGGATGGAGTGATTTATGCTAGGTAAAGGGGGAAGCCCTAAACCAAGGATGATGTTGATATGGGTAATGGTGGTGGAGATGTTTCTTGGTGCAATGACTCAACTATTTTGGTAAGTGCAGCAATTTAATCTCACTAAATTTGATCTTGATTTCGATATTGATTCCCTTGATATAGTTGATTTGGTTTTTGTTTAAGTAGATTTGGGGTGCATACTTGTGGTTTTTGAATGGGATCATGGACAAATCAATTTTGGACATTGTTCTGACTTGGGATGATAGGTTGAAATTGAACATTGTTGATGTTGGGAATATTCATATGATTTGCAAATGAATCCATCCAAAATCTTGTTAGATTCATGTTTGGAAAACTTGTATTTGGTACATTCTCTTTTGGCTTGTATCAATTTGGTGGGATGATGTTGTTCATTTGAAGGCCCATGCATTGATTGTTCAGTTGGTGGATTTGTAGGTTTGGACTTAGATCTACCATCGGGAAATGTGTTCCAATTTTTTACTTGGGCATACTCACACTTGTTGTGCCATTTACATTTGTAGAAGGTAATGATCCCATGTATGGATTGTATAAGTGCGAGTTTCGATAATCAATCGACATTGTAAGGCTTTAAAAATTCAATTAATTTGGATTACTCATGATGTATGGATGAAGTTTGTATTACATGTTCTCCTTGTTGACCTTGTTGCAAAAGTGACCTCTAAGATTCTTAGGACTAATGACGAGATGAAGGACAAAAGGTGTAAATGATATGAGTGATGAACGTTTAGGAACTTTGGATCAATGCTAGACTTAGGGTTTGATTTTGATTGGTTTGATTTGGATAATGAACTTGTAAACCCTAAGATGTTGGATGTGATCTTAGGATGAATTTTTCTCAAAGGATTGCTAATTCAATTAAATGTATGAGAAAGGATGCATTCCCCTACACCTAACTAAACAAGGTGATTTTGATTTTGATGATCTACCCAAGTCTCAGAATGATGTTTCCAAAGATCTAAAGTTGTTGGTGGGATGGATATGATGAATGTTTGGATGGATGAAGTGTTTGATTTGATCCTAAAAGAACCTAGGAAGTACTTGTTTACGAGAACAAGATAGTGAAGAACATGCCTTTCTCTAAGAGTAATTCAAAATCAAAAGACCTATTTTTTGCATGAAAACAATGTGACCAAAAGATGCCAAGCACATATGTGGGGTCAAATTGATTTAATCTTTTCTTCATGAATCCTTTTTACCACAAACATGCTCTTGATTAGATTTTGAATCTAGATGTCTAATGTCTCAACTTTCCCCTGATCCCGCAAAGTGTATTATGCAGAAACCAAGGAAATTTGAGGCAAGAGTTACCTATTGTTGACTTTAGTAGAAGCAAACTGAGATGAAATCCAAATTTTTAGATGCCTCTAAGGACACGAATCCCTAGGGAAAGCAATAACATGTGAATTTTTTCAAGGATATTTGCCTCTCCTAGAGGGTTTTCAATTTTGATGATTCATTGAATGTTGGTTTTCCAATGTTTATGATTAAAGCGTTGTGTTTTCAAACCACAAGCAATATGACATCCTAGCTCAATTGGTACATTTTTCTTGGTGGGCTTGCCTCATGCTCTTCGTAGAAGAGATAATTTTACATCCAACCAAGGAAAAAATATAAAGGTATGTTAAGAATGAAGTCTTAACCTCTATATTTCAACCAAGATCGAACATGGCAAGTAACTTCTTGGAATCTAAGTTCCAATGCACCACTTTGATAAACTCGCTCAATGGATCAATTGGTCACTAGAAAATAAGGGTTCTATTTTGGACTTTTTGTTCATGGAGATTGACCCATATAGCAAGAGTCCCCTTTTAGATCCATCTTGTCGAAATCAACCACGTGATATTGGCATTTCTTCCAATACCCACATTTATATCCTGGCTAGAAATACTCTTGGCTTTAGAGTGTTATAGGTTGAGTCATTCCCTTGGCTGAGTACTTTTTCCCCAAGGTAGGCCCTCTAAGATAGACAAAAGTGAATAAACTTATTCATAGTTCGATCAACCCTTGTTTAGAAACAAAGGGAGAACACATGCAATAAGCTCACTCACACTCGCACAAGATTTTTGTTCAATTTTTAAACCCAAAATGAAGTGTGGAGGCAACCTTTTATGCAACTTAATGTCATCAAAAATAATTTTGGTTCTCAAGATCGCCGTGAAGTGCGAGAGAAGTGCATACATCTTTTTAAGTGAAATTACTTTGCAAAAAAGATTACAAAAACTTGAAAGCACTTGTTCATTTTAAATCCACAAAGCAATGATTTTGATTTTTTTTAGAGCACCAAAATGAGATATGAAGTTTGCTTGTTCAATTTTATCCCAAAATTGTAAAACTAATGATTTTGACTAAGTTATTTTTAAGCCCCTTTGTCACAAAAATCAAAACGTTCATTTTAAGATCCCAAAAGAGGTGACTTGATCCGAAATAGAAAACTAAAGCGTAAATGTAAGCATTTTAAAGCATTTAAGAATGCTTTGTCAACTTCAATTTTGATGTTCAATTTTTGAGCTTGAGAAATTCTGCTTGTTTTTGCTTGATTCCCACACTTAACTCCAATGTCAACCTACAAATAGTACAAAGTTTTTAGAAATAAGATAACCCACCAAATCTCTTACTTATCGATACGTTAAACATAAATTGAAAATTAACAGTAAAGAACTATTATCAAGAAAATAAAAGGATAACCATGACTTTTTCCCTTTGAATGCCTACACACATAGCCGAAGATTAGAACATCAAAATTTTAGGCCTTTTGAATCCAAACTAAAATGATAATAAATAACAATGATTCCAAATTTTTAACATCAATTCCAAATCTTCGCTTAATAGAATTCAATAACCATGACTCCAAATCTACCGAAATTCATAATATAACCCTGCACCAAAAAACAAGAAACTCCCAAGATTAGTGAGTCAAATGTCCATTCTTTTAATGGTAACTTTACATAGTAGATGGGTACATCTAACCATGCTAGTTATCCAATAAATGAGAAACAAGACTACATAGTTGATCAAGACTAGAATTTTGAAATTAGAGCATTGAAATGTTGATATTAAGCTAAAGTTGTCACTTCCTATTTAATGCAGCGTTGATATTTAAATGGAAGCAAAGACAAGTTCTGATTCTGGTCTGTGAAATCTTGATATCAAACTTGTCACCAAATTTTGACACTAAATGCTTCTGTCAGAAATATTTGTTGAGTTTGTTCAGGATGATATGAATAAACAATTTTGATTGATAATCGAGCTTTCTCTTATCCATCAATCCTTCGAATCAAATCTTTACACCATGATACGAATGAGACTTAGGAAGTCTTTTAAGCCGGTCAAATACCATTAAATGTTGGCAAGTGATGAGAGTAATTGTTATTGTACATGGCCAAATTTGTCTCATTCATGATTAGATGACTGAGCATACACCATCCATTGCCATAAAGAGATGGTAGATAGTTGTTTCCTGAGAATGGTAGGTAGTATAGCATAGACAAGGTGCGTGAACTGTTTAACAGAATATTTCAGAGGGGCGTGATCTCACAGAGCATAGTAATTGTAGGATATGCAAAAAGGCTTTAAATTTTTTTGAGAAAACATAATTGATAGGTGTAAAGTTTAATTCTACAACCTTTCTAGCATCCTCCCTATCTGTGTGCAAATGGGAGCATAGAGTAGCACGTGAACTATTTAAAAGAAATCCTGAGAAAAACATGTTAGCTCATGGATTTCATTGATTGCAGGATATGCGCTGAGAAGATTTGTTAAAAATGCTTTTTAAAAACTTTCAAGCAAATGTGATCAGCAGGCATAAAAGAAAATTTCAAGCAAATTCCAGTGGTAGGCATAAAGTTGAATGCCTGTGAATTTCTGTGGTGTCAGGAAATTTCAAGAAAATGCTAGTGGCAGGCGTAAAGCTGAATGCAATCAGAGGTTCCATCCAATGTACTAATGGGAGAAGCAACCAATGCCTTGGGTGATGCGGTTGAGGGTTGCATATTATATTGCACAAGCACTAGACCACTGCAATACTGAAAACTGACACATTTATCAGGATTTAAACACCTATAGAGTGCTTTTTGATGAGGATGGTGATCCTCGACTGTCAAGCTTTGGCCTAATGAAAAATAGCAAAGACTACAATTGAAGACCCAAAGTGTGCTAAAAGGATATTGGCAAATTTTTAGTCTGCTACACGCTCCAAGGAAAGAAAGATGTGGTACATTTTAGAGCTAGAACGCAAAGTGCAAACCTTGCAAACTGAGGCAACCACATTGTCTGCATAGTTTCTTTTGAAGCTTTACCGAAGGAAGTACACAGAACCAAACTTCCAATCTATCAATTCTTTTCTTCTCCTAAATGGCATGCATTGTGAACATGTCTAGTCCTATAGATTAGTTATTAAAGAGGCAACAAAAGGAGTCAATGCACCTATCGAGTGAGAGCAGAGTAAAGGGTGTTGGGAGTTAAGAATAAATCAAGATGGTTGTAATGTGGAGAGCAATGAATGAAGCTAGCAATAATGATATTTAATAGAAATGATTTATATCAATGAAATAAAGTGATCAAATTAGACAATATTGATCACCAATATCAGAAAAATTCAAGCATTTAAAGTCACCAGGCACAAGGTCAAATTCTTCAAACTTTTTCCACATTCCCTGGTAGATCTTATATGCATCATGCTGAAACATAGATAAGGTACATGAATTGCTGGACAAAATGCCTAAAAGAAAATATGAACTCATGGAATACGTTGATTACAGGATATGTTGAAGAAGCATTAGAAAAGTTTCTTTTAAGCAAAAGCCATTGACAAGTGAAAAACTAGATACCACAACCTTTTTCTAGAAATGGAATGATTCTATAACCTGCGCTAAAAGGGATATGTTGAAAAGACATTAATTTTCAAGCAAATGATATTAGCAGGTATAAATACAATCTTTGACAATGGCCTTTCTACATGTGCTGAAAGGGAAACTATGATTTGAGCTACTCTTGCCACATAAATTCACAGATTGAAAGGATTTAAATTAGATCTGAAAACTAATTCTTATGCATAAACATAAAGAGCAATTACTACCCAAGTCTAAAACAAATTTCTCAACATTTTTAGCCACAGGTTTACATTTTTCTGAAACTTTGAATGCCTATGTCACCTAAATATTGGAGACAGTTTCTACAATTCAAACAAGAAAACTAGGCCCTCCTTCTAGCACCATAATGTAGATGCCAAATCTGCAAATGATTAGTATTTTAAAACCAAACTAATAATCAAGCATCCACATGAAATAATAAATCATGTTTCTAAATGCAAACAAATTACAAGATAAACTAAATCATATAAAACATGAAATAAACCCTATTTCATATTGGATTGGTGCTATTATGGAAAATATCCCTTTCCTAATCCTTGATAGATAAGCTAGATGATGATGATAAGATGGGAAAGATTAGCTCTCAATTGAAGAGAGTAACCTTGTATGAGATTGTGGAGATGAAATGCCAAGATTGTGGAGGATTTGATCAAGGATGATGATCTCTATTTGTAGATTTTCAAATGCTAAGAGTGTTGAAAAGGGGCCAATGTGGGACTAAAAATAGGCCAATGAAAAGAGGCCACTTTTCATCATGCCATAGGTTGAGGGATGTGCAAGATTTGGGAAATGTGCTCAAGAGAGGGAGTTTCAAATTCAAATTTGAGAGTAAATGCTGAGTTTGACTTGTGAAAGGGACATGTAAGAGACATTAATTTGTTTGTTGGATGTACATGTCCACTTGATTTTGAATTCAAACTTGAGGGAATATTCCTCAAAGATGCCATGTTGATGGAAAATGTTGGATTTAATAAATCAATAAATTGATTTATTTGTGTAAGTGGCAAAATCTAGAGAATGTGTTGGGTAGTTAGGTTAGTTTAATCAGGATTAGGTTAGCTTAATGATGATTTGGTGATTTTGACCAATTTGACTAAAATATTTAGATTTATTTAAATCAAAGAGGAATGGATTATGCATTTGGAGATTTAATTAAATAAAGTTTAATTTATTTAATTAAAGGATGATGTCAGCCTTTGATTTATTTAAATGAATAACCTTAGGACTAAAGACCTGATTTACCTAGTGAATGGATTTGTTGTGTTTGATTTATTCAATGAGCGGATGAACGTGAATTGGGTGCGCGATGTTAATTTTACGTGTCTACAACTAGTAGTTGGTCTGGTCCCTATCTGGTTCTCCTTTTTGTTTTTTAATTCTTCCTTTTTTGGTCTCTGTGTACTTGCATTTATTTTTCTTTCTAGGTGCCTCATATCTCATGAGCTCCCCATTTTAACCTTTTTGTCCATTTTGTAAATGGTGTAAGCCCTTCCCATCTTTAATCTAATAAAAAATAGTGAAGGAAACCATTCATTAATTTATCTCCTTTTGACAATGTGGTGATGAATGAAAATATCTGCAAACCCTAATAAGACAAAGGGCTAACACAAGTGGTCACCTCCCCATATTTTTGGTGATTCCTTACATGAGTGTTGAGTTTTAGAGTTACTTGATCATGCTTATTCTTGACTACTTTGGTATTCATGTGAATTCCTCCTTAAGTTAATGTGGTTTTCATAACTTCCTCGATGGGATGTATGTCTCCAAAATGATTTCTCCTTAATTATAAATTACATCCTTTAAGCCCATAATTGGTAGTGGATATGTGGCTATAACTTATGTAATGTGGTAGCTAGGATTGGTGATGGTAGCAACATATTTAGGCACTACTCATAGTTTTGAATTAAAACCATCAACTCATCCACTATCTTATGTGACACATCCTTAGCCTCTACCATTACATTGATTATGAGGACAAATAGTTTGTTTAGACTCTTGCTGCTTTTTTATTGATCTTTTAAACTTTAATATCTTAACCAATAATCTTAGCTAACTTTTTAGACTACATATTGTTGTATGGAAGTATGAAATGGACTCAAATCCCTTCATATGAAGGGTTTCAAATTCTCTCCTAAGAAATCATAGTTTGACTAATTTTACTATTCTATGGGAAATTGATTTGCCATTGATTCATTGAGAATTCTCATGTCTTTCACATCATCCCCCTTTGTCTCCTTCTATTGGGCCCTTCAAAAAAAATTCAGGATTGTATATACTATTGGGTTTTCTACATCTCTAAATTGATTCAAAATTAGTTTCCACAAATCATTAGCCACTAAAATATTTTTTAATTTATTTGATAAAACATCATAGTTTCTCCCATAAAATATGGTTGCCTACTACCAATTGTTAATGTTTGTTCCAACAATGCTAGAAATTAAAAGAAAAGAAAACTATTTTTGAGAAGTCTAATACCTAATACAATCTAGAGCCCTAACTCTAATACTATTTAAGTAGAGTTAAAAATTAATAAAAAAGACTATAGATAGTAAGAATAGAGAAAATCTATGAAACATAGAGAATATATTACATAATCCTATAAAAAATAACTCATACAAATGTTAACAAAAAAATTATAAAATATAAGAAAACACTTTTTCTTTTTATTGTGTGTCCTCTCTCTAAAGTTGTTGATCATATGCAAACTCTCTCTAAATATTTCATTATGTATAGTATTTGTTAAGCTACTATATCTATTCACCCTTCTAGATTTGTTTTTGATAATATATGTATACTTTCTTGAGGTGTTGTGTTTTGATGCAAGAGCATCCAGTGGTGTAAGGGCAATCTTGCATCACCCAAAAATAGTTAAATTTCAAATTTCTCAGCTTTTAGATGTTTTTATATTTTTGGATACCCTTTTCGTCATAATGAAATTCCCAATTTACCGTTTTTATTTTCTATTCCTAGGTTGAAAGATATTGCACTTTTAGTTTCCCAGATTTGCACTTGAAAATCTTCCAAGTTAGATTTGAGGCACTTAGAATTCCTGGATCGGCCCCAAAACTTTTTGAAATTAGCATAGCGGATTTTGAGTGCGTTATTGACTTTGAGACTTTTCCAATGGTTCAAACGGTTCGTGAATCAGAGTCCTGGATCAAAAGTTATGGCCCCAGGAAGTTGGTGCACTTTCTAGAAGATACAATTGCAAATGTTCTTTTGAAATTTGAACTTCAAGTTGTAATTTTGCAGCGCCAAACTGCCTAAACTCAAATTTGAATGATGTTTTGGGTCCAAACTAAAAAGGAACTCTATTTATGGGTGGATTTCTAATTTTTGGGTAACTTTTTGAGGACAAACTCGTATATTACGAAAGGGTGATTCTGTAGCTTTCTATAGCTTGCATGTGTTGTAGAACTTGGGGATTTGAGATTCTCTGCATATAAGAAGCTCCATTTTCTGAATAATAAATTATTCTCTTATTTGTGGATTATTTTCTAAGTTTCGGGCTGCACCCTCATCATGTTTTTCCATATACTTCTTTTAGCTAGGCTTCAAATCTATACTCTTTTCAAAGAATGGTAGGCCATTAATAGCCTCAAGCTATTGGGTGGTCAGTAGCTAGTTTGGCCCCTGGCTAGTTTTGTCATGTGTTTTTCTTTTTCATTTTTAGTTTTTGAGGCATGAAGTTGTATAAGTTGAATAATAATTTTTAACTATATTGTATGTCTAGATTAAAATTGTGGTAAGCTAGAAACAAATAATGGAGTTGTAAAATAGGGTTATTTCTATTTGTCTTTGTAAAATTTATTTAATACATGTCATGGACAAATTTTTAGGAGAATTTTTTCACACATGGAATATTAAGATACAAATTCATTTAATAGAAGAGTATATTTGGAATATTTTCCAAGGGAAAGAGTTCAAACCCACTACAAATACTGGAGACATAGTTGAGTGAGAAAGTAAGGAAAATAAAACAAAGTCTTTTGATTGTTTGTATGTAGATCTATTTCTTAAGTTCATTTAGTAGATGTGTCAAAGATATCAAAGGAAGTATATGAGGAACTCAAATATTTGTTTAGTCCAAAGAAACATAATTCCAAACTGCTACTCAAATAGTGAATCTTTTTTTGTTTTTTAAATTACAAGGTGAGAGCATTATTGGTCATGTTAGAAAACTTAAGTATTCTATGACATAACTTGTAAGTATTGGAGCAACTATACATGAAGATGATGCAAGGAAATTCTACTCCAAACAATGACATAGATGTTTAGCAAAATGGCATTTACATTGTGAAATCTACCAACACAAACTCTTGAGAGCATGATTATGGTACTTCTTGAAGAAGAAAGATGTTCAAAGAATAGTGATAAAATTTCAGTGGTTAATTGTTTGCACTATATTATGAGAGTAGTGAATCCTGTTTTGGTGCAACAAAAAAGATAGGAAAATTCTACTATTATGGAAAACAAGTACATAATGTTGGGGATTGTAAAAAATGGCTATAGATCTACTTAAAAGGAATGCAACCAATGTAATGAAAGGTTACACTACATTAATGATGTTATTGTTGAGGTCAATGAAGAAAGTGTCCTATTTTTATAAACATTAGACGTTTTAGGATTATCAAAACACATTTTAAAAAGGTTGTCAGATGAAATATAGATTCCTTGACATACCTTTAATTTTAATTTTGGAGGAGGAGAGGTGCCTATGTAATAGTTTAGAGGATTCTTAGTTCTAGGGAGGATGTTGCTTTGAGATATTAAAAGATCTACATTAAGGAAGAATGTTCAAACTAATAGATAACTATTTATAAATTATATGTGTATCAAGCATATGTTGTATATGTGTCAATTAGATGTAGTAGATGCATCATTATAATTTAATTTGTTGTCAAACAATTCAAATTAGCTATCAAATTAATTAACAAATTTGTCCAAAAATAGTTGAGCTCCTCCCCTATTATAACGCTCTAATCTCTTTCTTAAATAATTCATTAGACTTGTACAACTATTCTATTTTGTCCAACCCCATCATTACTGTATTTCTTTGTTTTTTCTTCTTGTTTGACCATGGGCACACTGTATGCAGTACAAAACTACCCATCTACTTTTGTCGTGATTCTTGTACTAGCAAAGGTGTTCGTTACCTTTCTCTCTTCCGAAGAGACTGTAAAAGTTAAATAACAAGACATGGAGTGATGCAACAAGTACCGTCCGAGGTTGTCCATTTGTAGGGAAGGCTGACGTTTAAAATATTTATATCGTAGTTCTTACACAAATAATCGAAAAATTAAATTAAATCACAATTATGTTATCCATTTAGGCATTCAATCAGTTCCTTAAAGTATAGAATTTCTTAAAAAGCAAACAAAGAATATCGGTGGAAACAAATACAATTGAGATGATGTATTAGGAGAAAGCTTTTTCCAGAAGAAACACGGTGATACTTCATTTAAGTTCTAAACTTGCAGGTGAAAAACAAAAAAGCAAAGGCATTCAGACATGTCATATACAATAAAAACAAGATCAATTACAAAACCGCCATCACTAATGTTACAATAGTAATCATAGTCATAACAGGGCCTGTGATCATCTAAAATCCACTGGATCCACTACACAATTATGAGCACGCCCATTAAGCCCATAAAACTGCAACTCACAAACAACGTATAGGGATATATAGAGAAGGTACAGAATCAAATTGCACCATCACCGAATTCTTAACTCAGAAGGGGTGTATTTTTGAGTTATAAGACTTGCAGCTAAGGATTTTCAGACAAGGAGCCATGCAATTAGCCTTGATACAACATACAATGTCGGAGACGACAGTAGCCATTGCGCCAAGAAAAGAAGAAAGCATTTCTCTTTTAATATTCCCACGCTTCGGGAGAAGTCTCCCCACACTACCATATCCATCCATATATTTCTCCTCCTCTATTCCCAAAACCCACAACCAGCTCCCCAGTCTGATACAAATCTCTGTTTACGGACCAGGATTCTATCAGACTCTGTATTGACTTGTGCCCAACATAAATTATATGCTTAGTGCGTACAGAGGCCGCTAGTCCCCACCATTTTATAGACGACGTTGGGTTTCTAAGAAACACACATTGGTTTTCCCTGATAACGTAGACTATTCAGTTTTTGGACACCTGGCAATGTATCATTAAAGTCTAAAAATGCGGCTACTCTTTATTCTTATCATACCTCTCTGAAGAACAGTCGAGAATATTGACAAAAACAAAAAGCTTCTTTGGAAGTTTCCGCTTCACCGACTTTTATTACAGATCTTTTATCACATGTGGTACTGACACGGATCTTCGCTTTTTAATCTTGAGATCTGCCATTTACCACTAAATCAAATTCTTTACTGTTTATCACCGAGGGAAGTCCAGTCTGGAGAGTATTACATCACGTCCATGACGTCAATGTTGACAAAAACAACAATTTGAGTTTGTTATTGGGTAATTTATCTTGATTTTGTAGGATTTTTTAATTTTTAAACCGACCACATTTTGAAGAGAATAGATTTCATAGTTTTAATCTTTCATTTTGACTTCTTAAAAGTCAAGTTAACAATTATATAGGGTTGTAATCTTTTTTAATTTAATTTTGTAGGATTTTTTAATTTTCAAATGAATCATATTTTACAATCAATCATAATGATAAAATCGTTAGAGAAGAGAATAGATTTCATAACGAGAAGAGAATAGATTTCATACTTTTAATCTCATTTTGACTTTTTAAAAGTCAAGCTAACAATTATATAGTTGGTTATCTTTCTTGATTTGATCTTGTAGGATTTTTTATTTTCAAATGGATCACATTTTATATCAATCATAATGAATAAATCATTAGAGAAGAGAATAAATTTCATAGTTTTAATCTCTCACTTTGACTTTTTTAAAAGTCAAGCTAAAAATTAAATTATTTGAAGTTCTATTTAAATGTTGTTTTAATGGTTAAATAATTAATGGCAGTTTGATATGTCATTTGTTTTAAAAAGTGGTAAATAATTATCTTAGCTAATATTTATTATTGATTATTGTTCTAGATAATATTTAATTAAAATAATTCATAGATATCATATCCATAAATTAAATTAAGTATAATATAGAGCTTAAAATAAATTTTCAAGGCATCAAGTGACTATTGTTTTTCAAATTTTATTAAATTCTAAAAGTGTGTAATTGACAAAAACAGGTTCTATAATAACTCTCATAGTTGAAATGGCATACCTACCAACTTTCTCCTTATGTTTTGGGCCCACTTTCATTAGATTATCCTTTATGCAATAACATATCTAGAGGAAGCATAATTTTATGTTACATTTATCCTTTGTGTTATATCTCTTATTCACCATTATCATTAAAAATTTTAATTACAAAATTGATCAAGATCACTTCCACATCTCTATTTTTGAACTTACAACTTTTAGTGCATTTTACTAACACACTCCCTTTGAGTTAACCATGCAAACATTTATGGGTTCCTCAAGTCTCTTATAGAAAATCTCTTTGAACACCAAATCCCTCGCAATCAAAAGGATGATGATTATTATAAGGGCCCCTACGACTAGTAGGTTTTCTCTGCTATATTCTTCAGACATTGGAATTACTGTACAGGGACGTGAAACAAGCATCTAGGTCGTGTGGCATTACTGTTTCTGAGTTGTAACGCACGGAGAAAGGGATTGCGTCGGTGGTCGTTTCCATTTGGCGATGCGTCATTTGTCTTGCAGAATGCATAATCACACTCTACAATTGCCTCACATTTTCCAACGGTATCCTCCGACTAATGCGGACGTTGTGATTTCCTGGCGACTGAACAAAAAAACTGACGTAATTTCCCGGATGAAAGCTGCTACAAAATATTACATCAAATAGGGTGGCTTATCTCGGAGTCAAGCTAATAACTTTCTTAATGGAATCCTAGAAAGTCGAACAAACAGGAGAGTAGTGGATGGAATTTTGGAAAAAATGTTCATCGATGTCTCATGGAGAAGCCAAGTTTGGCTTAAAGTGAGCAAACAGACTATTTGGTTTTGAAAATTATGGTTATAGGTGTTTTGAGTAAAGTGGCCAAAGTAATGTGTTGTGTAGATGGTAAGTTATAGGAGTGTAAAAGAAGGATAAGAAGGGCAAAAGTGAAATAGAAGAAATAGGCTATAAAAGCCGTGTTTCTATTAAAATGATAAATAAATTTATAAGTGTGGAACCCTAATTCTTTTATCTATAAAATACAACAAACAAACACATTAGAAGATTCAAATGCAAGTCAAGATCAAAGTTTCCTATAAAATCCATTAGTAATGTTCAAAATAGGAATACAAATAAGAACACAATAAAAAACAAGGAGATAGATCAAATCCTATTAAAAACATGCAAACTCTTGATCTTATGGGGGAGTTGGTGCCAATTTGATGTGAAAATTGGCCCTTTCCCAACTCCTATGCAAGTCTTTGATGATTTGGTGATGATTGATCCACTTGGTGATTGCTTCAAATGAACTCCATGGAGAAAACCTGCAACAATCTAACTATGCCTTGATGAAATTGATGAAAATACTAATGTTTGATGATAAAAATGAGTATAGGAAGTTTGCTCAAATTGTGGATGATCAAATGAGGAGAGAAACCTCTTATTTATAGAAAGACCAGATGGAGAAATACCTAAAATGAAGCAATGTGGGACTAACTTTCAACCAATGACAAAATGCCACTTGTCAAGAGATGGATGAACCAAGGATGTGCAAATTTTGATGAATGTGCCCATAAATGACTTTATTTGAAATTTGAAATTAGTGAAATGATAGGGTGGATGAAGAGTAAAATAGAGTAATGGCCAATTGGCTCAAGGCAAAAGGACTTGTAAGATGAAATAAATGTCTTGCTAGAAGGACTAAGTCCACTTGAAGGGATTTCTAATTTGGAAGAATATGTCTCTTTTATGCCATGTTGAGAGAAAATAGGGATTTAATAAACGAATTAAATCTATTTTCACGTGCAAGTGGCAAAAGGTAGAGGATGAGACATGAATTAAGATTAAATTAATCAAGGGTTAATTAATTTAATGAGGGATTAGATGATGTGACAAATTTGACTTAGATTTATGGGTTGATTTAAATCAAAGATGAGAAGAATGTGATTTTGGAGATAGTTAAATAATTTATTTTTTTTATTTAACTAAAGGGGATGATTGGTTAGATTAAATCAAATAAGGTTTTAGTTTATTTAATTTAATGAGATAGACTTTAGAAATTAATTAAATAAAATTGATTTATTTAATTAAATAAAGAGCTAAGGTTAATTAGATCAGATTGATTGATTTAATTAATGAGAGAGAATGACTTAATCAGATAAATGATTTATTTAATTAAGAGAGAAAAATTGATGAATTTAATTCAATAAGGGTATTCGATTAAATGATTAGAATGAGGGATGATTTATGATGAAATGGTGTTAGTAATTGGGATCAAGCATGTAATGCCAATCAATACATTTTGTGTCTACATTTTGCCCCTCTCTGAAGCAAAACACTTGTTGTGTTGTTTCAAAGAATAAACTATCTTGATCAAAAACCAAAAAAATATTGATTTCAAAATTTGCCCCACTGCTACCTCGGCAAGAGAAAACATGCCAATATACTACCCCCTTGAGAGATCGGATGAAAATTCTAATTTTTGGGTCATCTTGCAAAAAAGGACAAAATGCTTGACAGGTCTAGAAAGGCTCTAGGAGGTCAAAAATGAGATAAAATGCAAAAAATGGTGCAAAACAACCCTCAGACGGACAAAGACGAGATTGGGGGTCCAAATCCTTGACAAGACAACCAAACAAGGTAAAAAAACCCTAATTTTTAGGCTTAAATAGGCCTCGAGGGGCCACTTCCAATTCATTTTCACTTTCAACCTTTAGAGATCTTACAATTTTGAGCTCTGACCTTCAGAAAAGATGGCACAACGACAACTTCCCATGCACATTTCCAATAGGGTATGGATGCATTAGAGACTTCCTAGCACTGGACCACCGGTGAGTCAACTTGACCCGAGCTTATTTTTCAATTTTTGTGCTCATTTAACACCTTAGGAATCTTAGCTTTTAGGAGTAGATCTATATTGCACTGTTATAAATTTCAAACAATGCCACTCAACCTTAAACTACGTCGAGGTCATGAGTAGCGACACCACGACACAATTTGGAGTTTAGGGTTAAATTCCAAACTCAACCGCTTTTGTAAGGTGCACTGCCACAGTGCTCTTTAGAATTAGGGTCCTTTCACAAAATGAAATGCCATCCCAAACTAGAACACCGCGGTGGGATTTGGGAGTTGAAAGTCTCCAACGACATAGTTTGATGTTTGCAAATTGCACCACCTTCCTAGGTAGCGATGCTGAGGTTGTTTTGGGATGTCCAGACAAACTAGGATCAAGATTTTTTTTAATGAATTTTAACACGGTGACTTTCCTGATGCAGAAGGAGGCGAGAGAGATCTATTCATGTGAGCATATGTCCCAGGAGCTTTTCATCCTTTTGGATGATTGTTTTGATCGACAGGAGGACTGCCTAGAAGATATGGGACTTTAGTACACCGCCTATGCATCGCTTGTGTGGACACACTTGGGCATGATGAGGGCACTTCTAGAGATATGAAACAATGAGATATCCTCATTCCACCTCTCGATGGGCAAGGCTATAGTCACACTAGAGGATGTGTGGTAGATTATGAGATTGCTCATTCATGGCAAGCGAGTGATATACGATACAAATGTCGAGAGGGAGGCCTATTTTGACCACCTATGGGTATTGATCAGATTGTATTCTGTGAGGGCTAGATCAAGCTTGAGTGCCATAGACCTGTTGTATCACCATACAGCTTGGTTATTGCAGCCATCATATCGGGTTTCATTGAACCAGATTGGCGGGGTCAATAGTTCTGTCCTAGATGGGGGCTCACTTGGGAGTGGATGGTCTGGTGATGGACACTGTTTGCATGGGGTCTAGTTTTGCTAGCCTCACTATACAAGGATCTTCACGAATTTTCCTATCTAGATGGTAGAGCACTTGGGGTGAGACTCACACTCCTGCATGGCTGGGCATGGGAGCACATCCCTATGCTTCATCTGAGAGTGGTACTAGTTATGATGGAGCTAGATGATGCAGTTGTCTTGTGATACGGGGGGGTCTTTCTTTCACCCACATCGGGCAGCATGGGATTCCTCACTAGAGGAGGGTTCTTGATGATATGCAAGTGTTCACATGGCGGCCATACCATGGATGGCCCACATGGTTCGATGACATACAATAGCTCTTTTTTCCTACTAGGACAAGCTAATGCAGGGGTGAGAACACAGAATGATTGAGAGATACTTGCCGAGCAGGGTACAAAGGCAGTTCAGAGAGCCACATGACAGGCCCGATGATCAGTTTGTGGCTATTTTGGTGAGGCCTACGAGCCAAAGTTCTTGGGGTCGTTATATACCATTCCAAGAGGTAGTTGATTCTTTCAAACAGCTAGTGGCCTTCCCATGGCCATATGACTAGGGACCAACAAATCCAAATACCACTCAGGCCTACAAAGATTGGTTTCAGCTATTGTTGAGGCTTACAGTCCCAAGCACACCATCTACTCAATGAAGAGCCAGAGGAAGGGGAGAAAGATGGGGCTGAGGGGATGGAGATCAATATTGAGGAGGCAGTGGGCCACCACCGGTTCATTAGGTTTAGGATCATGGACCCTAGGATTAGCCACCCAGAGACCCACAGGAGGGAGAGCAGAGACAGGATTCCCCCTGGTAGGACCAGGATTTGAGACATTAGGATAGGATCCCGACACCACCCAGAGATGGGGATCAAGATCAACTTCCCATGCAGCCACCCCTACAGCCAGATCTTAGAAACAAGAAAATTTTGTAGTTGCAGGCCTAGATGTGTAGGCACTGATAGCTGAGAGAGATCAACTATAGCTAAAGCAGGACCAAGTGGTCCTACAGAGATGGGCTGTAAAGTTACAGGCATCTATCGAGATGGGAAGATGACAACAGTTAGAGAGCATGGCTACTTCCTCCTCTCAGAGCATAGTGTCGCTTCGAGCATACAAGAAGGCCAATTTTTCCATATTGTATTGTTACTAGGTCTTTCTACGAGTAGCCCGAGTCCCAGACTTCTCACAAAGGACAGGGCACAGATTTGCAGAGGATCACGGAGAGAAAGCAGGTGGCGAGAGTAGTAGCTAGCAGGGCTAGCCTTCATTTTTTTTATCGAGATAGGATTCTTTTTTCACCCTATGGGCTCATTTTTTATTACTCAATTGACATACCATGTACATTGATCCAATTTTTTTTTACCATCATAGTGTATTATTGTGATGATATATATGAGATGATGATTTTGATCCGATGTGATATGCTATATGTCATATCTTTACTTTGAAGCATTATGGATGGATTTTAATTTCTATATGTTATGCAATGATTCTATCTTACGATGCTATGATGTTTATGTGATGAATGTGCTATGTGATGGTGCATTTCTTTTTTAGTATCTTTTCTTATGCAAAATGTTATGATGTGAAAATGCTTAGACTAACAAATCTATATTATGCAATGATGGATGATATGACGTAATGTAATTTTTCTATGTATGATATGCACTTATAACGATGTGATATGATGATAGGTGTAATGATGTTCATGAATGTTATGACGATATCTATGATATGATATAATCGATGCAAATGATTTTTATGACATGGATACTTTGATATAAGATATGTGATGGTGTAATAGATACTGAAATGTGATATCGGATGATTATGCAATGTGATAGAATGAATGCAAATGATGCAATGATGATGCAAATGTTCATAATGCTATGGGATGATTTCTTTTTTGTTTATGTAATGGATGCTTATGTAATGATATATGATTTATGAAATGTTTATGCAATGTTTATGCAAATGCACATTAATGTAATGATTCATGAGATGCTTAGAATAACCAATCTATATTAAATATGAATTGGAATGCAATGTTATGATATGCTTTAATATTTCCTATATGATATTCAATATGCAATATTCAATGTGCTAATGGTTTGTGAATGTAGGGTGAATGCAATGGTGATGATGATTTGTGATTAACTATCATGGTACCATGTTAGCACAAAAAGCAAGAGATAGAAGAAAGCAAGAGATTCCAACAAGACATGAGATGATGATGGTGATGATGATTTGCTTACTGAGGAGTTGGGATTTTAAAAGGGAAAATTACCTTATGTTTGATAACACACGTAGATATGATGCATCAAGGTATGAAGAACTAGGATGGTGTTGTACCTAGTGTGATAGACTTTGAATCAACAATCAGATAGGAGTATTCTTGTTCACACTTGGCATATAGAACCTTATTCAAAATGTAGTTCAGATATTCCAAACATCTCAAACCAAAACATGGAAAAGACAGGCTTCCCATGTAGTCAACAAGATGTTTAAAACATCCTCCCTACACCCAAACAAAGCACTCATGACCAAGGTTATATTACAATAATATCCAACAAACACAACAAATAAAAGATAATGATCATTGCCCCATTCCTATCTCTCTAAATCCTTCATTTTGGACATCATTGAGAGGTCATCGAAATGAGCGCAAAAAAAGAAGTCAAAAGACAAAGATAAAGTAAACAAACAAGCTAATGTTTTTCAATATCGCTAGCCAAGCCTAAAGTATGGTGATGCCTGATGTTGATGTCAATTGTAGGAATGATGCATCTTAAGACATGATGATGTCAGATGATTTGATATAGGACTGGTTGGATGATAGGCTATTGACACAAAGAGTTGATCAACTTGTTTACGTACTACCCTAGACTTGAGATTTTGGCGTTTTGAGTTTTTACTTTCGATCTGCTAGACTTGTTTCTGAATGTTTTACCAAAGGTTGAGGATGACGATTGATTATTGTGAGTGATTTTTATTGTGAGTGAAAGTGAAATGATACGGTTAGATTTTTCAAATATTTGGATTTTTTTGATGTTTTTTTTTTTGAAATATTTTGAGGCTATTTTTGGTATTTTGAGATTTTACAAATTTTTGAGTTTTTGAATTTTCAAATGTTTTGGGGTTTTGATATTTTGATCAAGAGACTAAGGGTAAGTGCACCAAGATGGTTCCCAAAAAGGGGCTTAAGTGGCCACTTTTTTTCTGAAATCAGGAAATACTGACCTTGGACGTGAAATTGAGGATAGCTACACTCAAAATTTTTAGATGGAACAAAAACAAGGACCATAGTGCTCTAAGTCTACTTTCTAAACTACTAATTTATTTTGAAAATGGTTGAGATTAAGGGGTTCAAAATAGGGACACACACAAATTGTTGTTGTTTCTATCAGAAAAAACATAACATAGCAAGTCTTGTGTGACCCGAGCACGGTGGACTTTTTTGTAGTATTTTTAAAATCACTCTGGTTAGAAGTTAGATAACAATATGTAGTAAGGACTAGATTTTTTCTAATAATTTTTTAATGAATATTTGATTTTTTATTAATTTTCTAAGTGGGCACTTCCTAAAAATCAGAATTTTGGCCATGCTCCCTCTAATTTTTTTTGAAAGTAATAGATTTTTATTTATTTATTTATTTTTAAATTTGTAGAATGGAGTCTAGTTTATAAAAATGTAATTTATTTCAAATTTTGATGAACGGTTAATTTATAGCAAAAAAAATACCAAACACTACTTTTTGAAGAAAAACGGACATACAAACAAAAAAAATTATGGATGAAAGGCTTAACATTGTTAGAAAGTGAAAAAATTTACATCATTGGAAAGCTAATAAAGAACCTAACATTACCCATGTGTTCGATTTTTTTGATATTGAACCAAACACAATCTTGATGGTGAGCACGAACCCGATTATGTGAAAATTTGTAGAATTTGGAAAAAAACACGTCTCTGGTCTTTGGGAATGCCCTCCAAGTCTTTGGGTTGGTATTCCAAGGCAAATACCAAAGCTAAGGCTCGGGGATTCCCAATGCAAAATATAACGCGAGCGCATTATAACGTGAGCATGTTATATTTTGCTTTTGACATTTTCCCTCTTCAAGGAGCATTACTAGCAACAAATAACACGCTCGTGTTGTCTTCCTTTAGTTAAATGCCACTTTATTGAATGTTTGTTGATATGTTTCTATGTTTGTATGTATATGTATATACTAGTGTGTCATGTATCTATGCTTATGGGAGAGAGGGTGGGAGTGGGAGAGGGTTTAGGGTGGTAGAGCATGGGAGAGAGTGGCAAAGTGGGAGATAGGGAGGGAGAGTGTGGGAG
>VDFB02168118.1:12563086-12757158 GCA_007258455.2 Sequoia sempervirens
ATATATATATGCATATATGCATACATACATACATACACACATGTACACATATGTATATATAATACATACATACACACATACATACATACATGTATAAGAATATATAAATCATTCTCATTGGTCTGGGTCATGCTAAGGTTTAGAAAACCACTCCTGGGTGGAAGATTAGGATCCTAATTGACTTGTGGTACAACCAAAATACATCAAAATAAAGATTAAAAATATACTTTCAAATTGGAAAAATTAGAAATACTAGTGACATGAGATTTGAAAATGAAACACTAGTGGACTGGCTAAGGTTAGTTAAGGTGTATAAAGAGATTTCACAACAAATACCTAAAAAATAGAGCTCCTATTTTCTTATACAATATTCTATGAAGTTGATGCCTTTTATATGATTGAAATTAAAGTGTTGAAATACCCTTAAATCTAATACCTAAAAGATCGGAGCTACACTATTCAATGAAGTTGATGACTTTTATATGATTGAAATTAAACTATTGAAATAGTAAAAGCTGATATATAATATTCTATAAAGTTGATATCTTTTATATGATTGAAATTAAATTGTTGAAATAGTAAATGTTGTCATTTCATATTGATAACCTTATATATGAATGATATGTGATAGCAAAATTTTAGGAAGTATGTGATGAAATTTTTTGACCCCATCTCAAATACATCTCCTTAAATCTAATACCTAAAAATTAGAGCTCCTATTTTCTTATACAATAATATGAATTTGACATCTTTTATATGATTGAAAAATAGGAGCTATAGTTTTCTAATACCTTTAAATCTAATATCTAAAAAATAGGAGCTATAGTATTCTATGAAGTTGACACATTTTATATGATTGAAATTGAAGTGTTGAAATACCCTTAAATCTAACACCTAAAAAATAGGAGCTACAGTATTCTATGAAGTTGACACATTTTATATGATTGAAATTAAAGTTGTTAAAATACCCTTAAATCTCATACATAAAAAATGGGAGCTCATATTTTCTTATACAATAACTATGAAGTTGATGTCTATTATATGATTGAAATTAAAGTGGTGAAATAGTAAAAGCTATCATTTCATATTGATAAGCTTATATATGAATGATATGTGATAGCAAAATTTTAAGAAATATGTGAATGAAACTTTTAACCCCATCTCAAATACATCCTCTTAAATCTAATACCTAGGAAATCAGAACTCCTATTTTATGAAGTTGACACCTTTTATATCATTGAAATTAAATTGTTGGAATACCTAAAAAAAATTGGAGAACCTATGAGGCTGAAGCAACGTGCAATCAACCATTTTATTTTTAACTTTGAGAGAGAAAAGTCATCTATTTGTAAACGAACATAACGTAGTTGCTATTTTTCATAACGTAGTTGCTATTTTTCCATGGCAGATACTCCAAAAGTCCAAAATCTATAATAGCCAAGGGATCATATCAGCCATTCAAAATTGGAAGATAAGTTCACCATAATGAAGAAAAGGATTCTTATAAACATGCTATTTTCCATTCATAGAAAAAAGTGTTTTTCAATTGAAAAGATGTTATTATAGATTTTGGAAACTTGATGCTTTTAAGACGTTTTGATTTTTAATTTTCCCAACTTTCCCACCTGAAAGAACCCACCATTGAAGTTACATTTGATGGAAGTTCTCTACATTGGATTGCATGACAGGCTTCACCATAACCCCACAAGAATATTATTAATATTAGATAAAAATTTATGTGGGTTGTATTATGCCTTTGGCTTCCACTATGCTTGGATAGAAGTCTTCTATTCACCATCATAAGCTTCTCAGCAAAGCATACCCACCATGAATTAGTTGTGATGATACTGGAGAAAGGTATCGTCGTTTTTACATAAATATCTCACAGTTAACCTCTGCTTTTATTCTAGGTGGTGTAAAAACACAGAGATACACACTGTGCTCAAAAAATTTGTCCTCTCCATTGAGAGCTTTAAAGTATGGATGCACATGGAATAGCAGATTTCACTTTGGAGATAAAAAATGCAAATACAGATCAAGAAATAAGCATATACAGATTATGATAAAAAATGCAAAGCTTTATCTGATTTCTAAAAGAATGTTTTATATAGTGATTGGGTAAACCAATGTATAGAGAGGAATGAGAAAACATGTGAGATAGTGGTTGGAAGAAAAAATTCTAGCCAAGAAGCCATGGATTTAGAAAAAACATCACAAGGAATGAAGTAAGAATGGCTATCAGGACAATGAAGGATGATAACTGCTCCAGAGGTTCTGTAAAATTCCACAAAGGGAGAAGAACTGTGCATAGCTTTTTCTTCTAGAGGACCTATTTGAACCTCATAAATAATATATGGAAGGGCATTGCAACAACAATTGCTGATCTTGAATACATATATTTTATGAATCTGTATGCCTATGGATGCTGGCAACTAAATTTGACTTATAATGAGTTAAATATCACAACTTTTCTATTCTTCTATAAAAGCATATTAGACTAACTTCTATACAACATTACTTTTTGCAGGTAGGGCAGATGATTCAAGTTGAATCAGATCCACAAAAATGAGATGAGTATCTTCAGAGGTTAATGGAACTTCCAAATCAGGTTCTTTCATTATCAGTGGTCTAGTTATTGTTCAACAATCACTCTGGCAGACATGGCTTAAATTTGATGGTCGACCTTTCCTTTCAACAAATTTTTTAATGACGGTTATCTATTCAAAGGTGCCCTTAAAACATTATGATATACCTTAGTGTAAGTAAAATTATATATAAATCAAATATATATATCATTATAATTCTATATAAATTTTGACAGTCAATCCAAAATCTCTCCTTTCATCTGATACAATCTTCATAAAATTTTGATTGTTTTTTATGGCAAAAATCTTTAAATACAGTCATATGGCCATCAAATTTAAGCCCTGCTGGTAGAAATGTTTAGTGGTCTACTCTGGCAGAAATGTTCTCTGTTTTTAGGAATATAAATCTTTATTTTCTCTCTGTGAGTAACCTTTTTTCTCTATTCTTATCTGTTTCTCTTGTTTTATAGGCACGAGAGCCTAAAAGTTTGAACTCTTCAAATTTGGAGGAGTAAACACACATTTCACCCAATTTTATATATTTCCTTAAACTTTATCACAAATATCACAACATTCACTACCTTTCGGCCAATATCCATCACAAAAATTGATTTTTGCATTTCAATCAAACCCTAACCAAGAATACAGCCAACAAATTTCTCAAACTAGACACAAACGAGATAAGCCAAATCAAACAATCCAGTGAATGCCCCGAATGGAACCTGGCAAAATATAGTCGTTGTTGCTGGTGACCTCGGCCGACAAGCTCTCGCCCTCAATCCTTTCGCCCGAGCGTTCCAAATAGTGGGCCTGGTTTTTCAATTTTTATTGCCGTATTTTGGTCGATACCCTTACAGATCGATAGGGTTTCAGGATGAAATACAATCAAACTGAATAGGTCTATCCGGATGGGTACAGCCCGTATTTTTATGATAAAGTTTCTGGCCAAAAGTAACTTGCCTCAAAAGTTTGAGCCACACTTAAGTGCCATGTGGCTGCCCATGGATTCGCCAAACTTTATCACCTCGAAAAACAGTCGGTAAAGTAATCCGATAGATGATTCCATTTTGGCGAAAGTGTGACAAGGTTTGTGCTTTTCCTTCTATTCTTGTGTGTCACGGTGCAATGCTTGCATACCAGCATCGCAATACAGAACCACTAACACTCCAATGTCACCATATAGCACTGCTTCAAACTCTAAATAGTGACGCTCTATCTTTGCCACCCAAGATTCAAATTTCTAAACTATATCGCTGATTCTATTTTCACGTGCTGGAATTTTTAAATTCCAAATTGCACTCTTGTGCAAAAGAGTGACACAATCACACTCTCTTCCTTTGTTGTAGAACGACGCTGACTGACAAGCGGTGCTATATAGCACCATTGGATTCCTTAAACTACACTGCTTGTGTAGACTCCACCGCTGGAAAGTAAAAAGTGAAATCTCTATTTTTTATGACATGTATTTTTTTAATTCTGATCATCTGGGTTACTACTTACCTTTCTAACCTCTTTTTTGTAGTTCTAACTAGTTTTTTGCAGGTTGGTCTACTCAAAGTGAGAGAGGGAGAGAGATAGAGAAGATTGAAAGTGGCATAATGACATCATTCTCTCATGATACCAACTCTTTTTGAACACTTTAGTGTTTGTTAAACACTCTTAGAGAGTTCACAATTTCTCTTAAAAATTTGTTATCTTTCATGCTCTTAGGACCTACTACATTTCTTTTGGGTTCTAAAAAGAATATTTCATTTTTTTTTGCTACATAGGGCTTAAAAAGAACTTTAGGACAAACTCACTAGACTTGGTTTGAGGATTAACAATTGAACAAGGAAATCTCTACATTTCCTTTGGTGCTTAAAAAGAAGTCTATTGATTTTTGGGTTTAAAATGAACTTGAGTGCTTCTTTTTTTTGTAATTACTTACTCAAAGTAATACCATCGAAAAGGACGTATGCGCTTCTCTCCACCTCACGGTGATCTTGAGAATCAAAAGGCCTTTTGGTGATCTTAAGTTGGGTAAAGTATTTGCCTCCACATTTCATTTTGGGATTAAAATTGAACAAAACATCTTGCGAGTGTGAATGGAGCATATTGCGTACATTCTCTCTCACTTTGGTTCACAACAAAGATTGATGAGTTATGAATATGTTTCTTTCTTTTGTTTATCTTAGAGGGCCTGCCTTGTGGGAAAAAGTAATCACCCAAGGGAACGACCCAACTAATAACATGCTAAACCAAGTGTATTTCAGCCGGTATATAAATGTGGATACTAGAAAAAAGTCCAGTATCACGTGGTTGGTTTCCAAAGAAGGGAAAAAATGGTCTCTCACATGGATCAATCCCTATGAATATAAAGTATGAATTAAAACCCTTGTGTAGAAAAGGCCAAAATCCTTGATCTATTTGTTGGTGTAAGAAGGGTTGTTTTGAAGCCACCCCACACTTTTATGGTTTTTAGTAGAAATGGAAAGTATGCCATGGGAGTTTCATGGGTGTTGATGCTTGGAGCCTTGTATAAGTGAGTGTCATGGAGGGGAGCTAGGGGTCAAGCATCTAACCATTCTCTACTAAAAATAAGTGTAGCTGGACTTGTCCAAGTGGGGATTCAACAAATACAGTTTTCATATCCATAGGGTTGTGCTTGTTATTGGTTACAAAACACTTTTCTTGTTCGTAAATATTTGGAAACAAACATTCAACATTATCATCAAACTTCAAACCCTTTAGGAAGCAAATATCTTTGACAAGATTCATGTGTTATTGCTTTCCATTGGTATTTTATCCTTATAGGTTTCTAAACAATTGGATTTATATCTTAATTTACTTACTAAAGTCAACAATAGGTAACTTTTTCCTTGATTTCATCAAAGTTCCACATAATGCACTTTGTGGGATGAGAAGAAGTTAAGAGATTGGACATCTAGTTTCAAAAGCTAATCAAGAATTGTTCGTGGTAAAAAGAAGTCACTAACCAAAGCTAAGAACAATTGAACCCCACACATGTGTCTCAAATGATTTCACACAAGATCAAAATCCAAAAACCAAACTCAAAAGCTCTTAGTCCAAAAGAACATCAAAAGCGTCTCTCAACACTCTACGAATTCGGATGAAGATTAGTTTTCAAACTTTTACAAAAGAGCTTCAAGAAATAATCCTAAATTGTACTCATTCTATTATTGTCAAAACCCAAATCTCTTTCGGGAATTTGAGCATCTTGTTTAGAGTAAAGCATGTTTTTCAAAATCGAGGTCTTGTAAACAAGATTCTTTTTAGGTACACATAGGATCAAAATCAAAACCTTCACCCATCTTTCAAACATCAATCCAATTCATCTCACCAACAACTCTTGAAAATCTTGAAATCATCCTTCATGCTAGAATTTTTGGCAAATCAAAATCATTGAAACAAATCAAAATCCTTGAAATCCTTGAATCAAAACGTCAAAATATCTTTGGTTAGGTGTATGTAGATGTGTCCTTCATATGCTTAGTCAAATCATAAAATAATTTTCTTTATCTAGGTATATGTAGATACATCCTTCTCCATATGCTTAGTTGAATTATCACCTTGTTTGGTTGAGTGTGGGTAGATGCATCCTTCTCCCTACACTTAGTCAAATTATCATCTTATGAGCAATTCTATCCCATAGATAACATCCAACATCTTGGGATCCTTTTGTTCATTATCCAAAGTCAAAGCAAATCCAAAACCAAATCAAGGTAAATCAAAATCCAAAAATCCAACAATCCAAAATCAAAATCCAAACAAATCCAAGAATCTAAAGAAGTCCCAAAAGTCTAGCATTTCCTTCAAGATCTTCTAAGAGTTTAATTCATCCACATCATCCATCTTTCACACACTTCATCATTTCACCTTTGATCCTTAAACACCCTAAATTTTCTCTTTTGTACCTAAAGTTAGATCAATCCAAAGAATTAGAGATTCATCTCCCACATTCTTGAAAACTGATCCCTATTTTATGGTGCAAACTAGATCTCAACATAAGAAGAACATGGAAGCCAACAAAGAAAAATCCACTTCAAGTGACCTAAGTCAAACCAATTCCAAAATAAATCTCATTGGATCAAGCAATCCTCTAACTAACTTTCCTTCATCATCACAAAATCCTCAAGAGGAAGGTCAAGTGGAGGATCTTACCAATAATCCCTTTGGAATGAAACAAGATGATATCACTGAGATGATCCAAAATCCTGAGAATCATAGAATCATTAACATCATGATGAGACTCAATTCCTCACTATACATGCTTGAATTAGCAAAACAAGGGGCTAAACTCCCTTCTGATTTTGATGTGAGTACCATTGTGGAACTACCTTTTGGGGTCATGCCTCCAATTTCATCCATGCCCCCAATCTCATCTACACCTCCATTTCAAAGCATCAGTCAACCCATCCCCCAAATTACATCATCCATTGCTCCAACCCAACCCATTGTTAATAAAGGGAGCACATTTCTTAATGCTTTACAAACACACCCCTCATGAACAATCAAGATTTAGATGCAAACACCATCTTGGGGAAAACCATACCCAAAAATCCATCACATCCATATGTTCCCCTCACCTTTCATGATCCTAATGACCCATCATCATCATTTCATGCAACACCTCAAAACCTCTCTCCCCATGACCTCACAAGGAGAAGGTGATTTATTTGGACCAAGGGGAATTTTTGACACTACATCTTCATCATTCCCACAAGGGAGTATGCCACTCACATTTCCACCACTTCCACCATTGCCATCAATATCCACACCACCTCTTGGTTTAGGCCTTTCCCCTCTACCAAACATGAATCAACAAAATCAAATCAACCCACCAAGCATCAATCAAAGCATCATACCAAATCCCCAAATCTTGTCATTGACATCGTACCAATAGATGGCAACCATCCTGATAACGCAAACCACCACCATAACATCATCAACCATCCCCCAAACATCTCAAAACATGGTCTCACAAGGACCAAGCATATTGATCGCACCATCCACCACTCAAAACCCACTCATCAATCCGATGATGCCTCTCATCACCACAACAAGCACCATTCCAAATCCACCTCCTCCACCACTTCCACCAAAATAAAATACATCAAGTCAATATAGCATTGCATTACAAACTTCTCAACAAGTTGTCTATTAAAAGGCACTTCAGCAAATCCAAAATCAACAAGTTGTACAACTAGCTGCTCAACAAGCACAAACACAATTAGTTGCACAACAAGCTGCTCAAGCAGTGCAAGCCACTCAAGCAACACAAGCAACACAAGTCGCTCAAGTCGAACAAGCTACACAACAAGCACAATAGGCTACACAAGCCTAAGCATTATTACAACAACACTAACAACAAGCTGTTCAGGCTATACAAGCCGTACAAGCTACACAAATTGCACAAGTTTCCCAACAAGCAAAAGCTCAAGCCCAATACGAAGCTCAACAAGGATAGGCACAAACATAATATCTTGCACAACAAGTAGCCCAACAACAAGCATATCAGCAAGCACTAAAACAATACGAAGAGAAACAAGAAGAATCCTGATTAGCAACCCAACACCAAGCGTTATTGGCACAACAACAACAAGCTTAGAAACAAATGCTATTACCATAGCAGCAATAGGACCAACAATAAGCATTGTTGATACAGCAGCAAGTGCAAGCATACTTGGCGCAAAAAAATGTGCAAGCACCAATCAACCCACCCATCCCTCCAACAAATGAACTAGCACAGAACACCTTCATCCCACCCCCTGATCCGAAAAATGATGTAGCAACACAAATCAAGTTACTCTCACAACAAGTACTTGATCTTAAATCAGTGAGAACCATAAAGAAACCCAACAACTTGTGTCCTTACCCATTTGACAAGAGCCTTGTAATGAAACCATTCCAAAGGGATTTGAGATCCCCAAATTTAATAAATATTGTGGAATGGGAAACCCTAAAGATCACATCAGGGGATTCCAAGTTCATTGCATGGAAGTTGCATATGACGGTACATATCTGATGCAGCTATTTCCTAGAAGTTTGGCTGGCCAAGCCATGGAGTGGTTCTCTTGCCTTTCACAAAATTTCAAGAGATAGTAAACGCATTCATCAAAAAATATGCATTCAACATCAATATGGATGTCAGTCTAGATGAATTATTAGCTATGAAACAAGGTAAGAACGAATCATTTGCTTCCTCTTACAATGATGGCGATCCGAGGCCAATCAGAGCAAATGGGCCATGAACAACAAGTCTACACTATCATTTTGAATCTTGAAGGTTCCTTGGCATTCCATCTCAAAGTGTAAGGTATCACCACATATGACCAATTAATCTCCAAGGCACTCAATATCGAACGAGCCCTTATTTCACAAGGAGGATCACCCGCATATCTTGAACAACAAAACAATCACCTATCGACCAGTTACAACAACAAACCTTGCACATGGGAAAGAAACATAAATGTTACCAATGATGGTATTGTCGACGTCAAAGTTGTCATCAACACCCCTCGAAAAAACACACCTGCACCCCAACAATAACCCCAAAAACATCATCAAAACAATCATCAAGCCAACATAGCAACACAACAGCCAAACAATCAAGCAATCAACAATGTCAATGATCAAAGGGGACCACCACAGTGAAACAAAAACTCCCCCAAGAAGAAGTACACTACCCTTGGGGAACCACTCAAAGTCATCATGGATAAATTAATAAATGAAAAACCTCATCAAGGCTCCCACCTATGAGAATTATCAGGAACCAGATGTGAAACCACCTTGGTACAATGAAAACCAGCTCTGTGACTTTCACAAAATCAAAGGGCATACCACTAACAGTTGCATGAGGTTGAAAAACTTAATCCAAGACCTCATTGATCAAAAAATCATAAATGTGGAGCAACCAACAAGAAATTAGAACCTCAAAATCTACACGAATCTGATGCCTAATCATAATAACAAAGGGAACAACAACAATGATAAAAGGAAGGGTTCCTTCAAGAGTGTGAATCATAAATACGACCATGTTGTCATATCCCTGGATGAATATTGTGCTACTATCACCATCAAAGGAGCCCATACTAATTGTGGAGTCACCACAAGAGGTGGGAAAATTACCATTGCAAGGTCATCTCAGCCAAACAGAGCACCCAATTCCAACCCAAGATCCATTCCCAATAGCTATAATATCCTTGATCAGCTAAAAAGAACCCCAACACAAATCTCCATCATGGAGTTGCTAAAAATTTCATCTACCCACTGCAAGATCCTTGAGCAAGTATTGGCTTCATCAACTATCCATGTGGATATTGCTGCAAAAAAAATTCAAGCTATGGTCAGAAACATCATTACCCAAAATCTCCTTATGTTCTCCGATGGATATTTTCCCGCTCAACCATCTCACAATCATGCACTCCATTTGTAGGTCCTAGTGCATAAAAACAAAGTCAAGAGAGTATTGGTGGATGGAGGTGTGGGCTTGAACATCTGTTCCCTCAAGCTTAGTAAGAATCTAAAAATCTCAGAGGATTCCATTGACAAAGGCAAAGGCATCACAATTAGGGCATATGATGATGAAGAAAGAGTGTCCCAAGGCACAATCCAACTCCCTATT
This sequence comes from Sequoia sempervirens, assembly GCA_007258455.2. Taxonomy (NCBI): domain Eukaryota; kingdom Viridiplantae; phylum Streptophyta; class Pinopsida; order Cupressales; family Cupressaceae; genus Sequoia; species Sequoia sempervirens. Next base: position 12,573,296 of record VDFB02168118.1, read on the forward strand.
CAAGTAGGGCCAATAATTATGGAAACCACATTTCAAGTCCTTGACCTTGATCTACCTTATAACATTATCCTAGGTTATTCGTGGATTCATGTAATGCAAGTAGTAGCATCAACCTTCCATCAAGTTCACATATAAAGGCCAAGAGGTCACTATCCATGGGGATCCTGAACCATTCTCTTACTACAAGAACCTAGAAGCAAAATATTATAAAATCCCTCAAGTGCCTAAAAATGATGAAGGTCCATCAACTCCATACATTGATCTAGCCACTTTTGCTTCCACTTCTATGATAGAGACACCTGTCACTCCCGCCATCCTCGCCATCTCTAATATCAAGCTCATCATCTAGGACAATGGTTGCAAAAACTATACAATTCCCAAAAATTCTTTTGTGGTAGGAGAGTTACCACAATCTCCCAGATCACGAGGATGGCCATAGTCAAATGAATGATAGCATATTAGTAGCTGATCTACCTATGGATGATAGCAGTAAGGGCTTGCAAATGATGCTCACCATGGGCTATGATAGAAACCAAAAGCTTGGAAAAAATGACAATGGGATTCTAATACCCATCATTCTGGAGACTCAAATGAGAAATCTTGGCCTCAAATGTACCCCTCCGAGTATAACCATACATGGTCGAAATCCCTTGGTTAAAAAGGTCAAAACTCCTTAGCAAATGACATCCGCCCTTAAATTTCCTGCATCCATAGGTCTGCCTTTAGACAATTTAACCTTCGACATAACTAAGGTGTGTAGTAGTGAGGATGACAAACCTGAGAGAGGTATACCTGCACTATTTGAAGACTTTGACCTCTTTATGATCAACACCCTATCCTATGAGTCTAAAAACCAATCCCATGAGATAAAGCTAGTCTACCCCCAACTCATCGATCACGACCAACGAGGACTGCCAATTCTTCACACATTCGAAAATGATGAGGTGCTCTCAAAATTCATGGGACTGCAGGATAATATTCCATGTGGGGATCATAAAGTAGGATTCATCATTGAGTTGGACACACATGCATACTATGGGGAAATGATTAAATATCTGTCGCAAAAGAAAAAAATTGAGTATAATCTCTAGGTCCTTGAGTGAAAACCACACTATGGCACTCTCTGACCCGAAAATAATAAAAGGAAAGGATGCATCCGATAGTGAAAACCTCTCTGAGGCACCTGAGGACGGGGGATTCAATCTTCCTCTCAGAGCTCTCGATTAGGAAAAATTAGCGTTTGTAGCCAAAAAATGCAACCTAGTCAACTTGGGAACATAAGAAACCCTACACATTACATTCTATATTGAGTCATTACTATCAAAAGAACAAGATCTCCTAGCAACCTTCTTAAAAGAGAGACAATTTAATTTTGCATGGAGCTATGCAGACATGCTTGGACTTGATCTAGAGATAGTGGTTCATTATCTAGCAGTCTACCCTAAAGCAAAGCTTGTCAGACAAAAATTAAAAAAAATGCATCCTCAGATCGCCCTACTAGTCAAGATGGAATTAAATAAGCTACTTGATACCTTATTTATATGACCAATTGACTACCCCGAGTGGGTCTCAAATCTAGTTCTTGTTTCAAAACCTAATGGGGGCATCCGAATCTACACAGATTTTAGAGACTTAAACAAAGCATGTTTGAAAGATGATTTCTCGTTGCCTAACCTTGACATGATTGTGGACATGACTGCGGGACACAAAATATTTTCTCTAATGGATGGTTTCTTTGGGTACAACCAAATAATGATTTCCAAAGAAGACCAACGCAAATCGGCCTTCACTTGTCCATGGGGGACCTACTGTTGGAACATGATGCCATTCGGCCTAAAGAATGTTGGGGCCACCTACTAAAGAGCTATGATGTTAATCTTTCATGACATGATCCACAAAACTATTGAAGAATATGTTGATGACATACTAGCAAAATCTAGAAAGAGTAGAGATCACATAACAACCTTGGGTGATCCCACAATAGTGGTTTACAATTTTTGGCCAAACTGGACACTGAAATTATTTTTTTAAATTAAATCTTCACATTCAGGCACCTATAGCATCTAAACTATGAAGAATTTGAAGATGATGAAACTAGATTCTCGTCACATTTTCTCTGTAGATTCTAAAAATATTTTTTTCAAAATTTTTGGAATCAGATTGCACTTCTTTTTCAATCTCCCACGAAAGCTGATTTTTTTCAAAAAACAACATTTTAAAAAAGTGACGCACACCGTATAATGCATAACTTTTTTTCCATGAAGGATAAAATTCTAATTCTTTCGAATTTAGATTCCTAACTCTAATATCTAGTGCTTCCACTTCGTTAGAAAGTATTTTATTGAATATTTTTTCTTTAATCAAGTTTCGAACTCAAACCAATTACAATTCAAACATAGCGCGACCGTATAACACATAACTTTTTTTGTATATATCAAAATTCAATTTATTTATTTGTTGGATCAAGGACTTCAATATCTAGTGCACTCATATTTTTCAATTTTTTTTGATAATCTGCTATTTTTCCACATGTGCAGAACATAGACCTTCATTTTCGATGAAAAACCTATGTTTAATAAAACTAAAAAAACAAATACATAATAAAACCAAAACATATTAAAATTATATTCGTTGGATAGCTCATTCTAAGGACTACCTAATTCAAGTTGGGTTTGTGAATATTTTTCCATTTTCATTCTCAACCTGACCTCTGAAGTGCCAAAAATTAGGTTTTCTTTGTGTCTCAGGGAGGGGATGAGGAATAAAGGGGGTTCGAACGAACCCCTGGGGGTTTGAGTGAACCCTTGAACTAGGGTTCATTCGAACCCCCCTTCGATAAGGGGTTTTGATGGCTTTTCTGGCAGGAAAGTATTAGGAGGGTTCACCCAAACCTAGGTTCTAGCGAAGCCCTAATGGGTTCGAACGGTCAAACCAATAGGTTCGTACGAACCCCTAAAATCATTTTTTTCCCATGCATTCATTTTTTTTGAGTTTTCCTTCCTCACTTCAATTGTAAACCACTATTGTGGCTTCACCCCCTTGAAGCTATTTTTGACAGGCTGGAGGAATACAAGGTTCGCTTAAATCCAAAGAAGTGTGTCTTCGGTGTACAGTCAGGAAAGTTGTTGGGATACATAGTGTTAATGATGGGTATTCAAATAGATTATGAAAAGGTAAAATCAATCCTCGAGATGTAAGCACCCAAAACATTGAAACAGTTGAGAGTCCTCCAAGACAGGTTCCAGTCCATTCGCAGATTCATAACATAACTGCCAAATAAGCAAATCCCATATTCTCACCTACTCCACAGGGGGGTAGTGTACAAATAGGATGACAAGTGTGAGGAAATCTTCAAAAAAATGAAACAATATCTCCTCACACCTCCTATCCTCATGCCATCAATCCCAAGAAAGACATTGATCCTCTATGTGTCAACAACAACAATAGCCCTCGGTGCTCTCCTAGCTCAGCATGATGAAAATGGGACAGAAAGGGCCATCTATTACATCATCCACAAGATGGTCAAGTATGAGTTAAACTACTCATTCATCAAAAAATCATATCTAGCAGTAGTATTTGCTTCACAAAAATTCAAACACTACATGTTGACACATAAAATCAAACTCAATGCCAAAATCAACCCCCTCAAATACCTACTATCAAAGGCAATGCTCACAGGAAGGATGGCCAATGAGTCATGATTCTATCTGAATATGATATCAAGTATGTAAAATGGAAGGAAATCAAAGGCCAAGTGATTGCAGATTAGCTTACAGAAGCACCCATGTATTCACAGAATCCACTTACATCAAAGTTTTCAGATGAATCCATCTTCAACCTCAGCATAGCCAACCATTGGGAACTCTACTTTGATGGTTCCTACATGCAGCATGGATCAAGAGCCAGTGTCTTCTTCAACACCCCATAGGGGGGCTGTATACCAAGATCATACAAATTGGCATTCTCCTACACTAATAATATTGCAGAATATGAGACTTTAACCATAGGTCTCAGAATAGTAGTGTAGTGGCACATCATGGCCCTCAAAGTATATGGAGACTCCCAACTGATAATCAATCAAGTGAATGATGAGTACCAAACAAAGAATGATAAGATGACTCCATAAAAAAATTTGGTAGAGAGCCTCAAATAATCATTCATTGATATCACATTTGAGTAGATTCCCATACCAAACAATAGAGTAGCAGATTCCATGGAAATGATTAGATCCCTATTAGATATCCCTCATGTCCCAAAACATGAATTCTTGGTAGATCAACTTCTTGTGCTCGCATTTGAGGTACCAAAGTCAGAATTTGTGTGCAAAATTGTTGGTCCCGGTGATCCTTGGCACCATGATATTTATACCTACTTGCGAATAGGGGTCCTACCTGCTGACTTACCCTCAAGCCTAAAAAGAACCTTTGTCAAGAAAGCATCCCAATTCATCATCTTAGGAAATACCCTTTATTGTAGGAGCATAGAAGGAACCTTATTACCTTGTTTAAATGTTGAGGAGGCATTGACCACCTTAACCAAGGTGCCTAACGATATTTGTGGTTCACACTCGAGTGGAATGACCTTGGCCAAGAAATTTTTGAGGATGAGGTATTATTGGCCTACTATGGAAAGGCAAGCACATGACTACGTAAGGTGTTTACAATGTCAGCAGTATGGGGATCTCACCCATGCTCCAGCTCAAGAGCTTCATCTGATTCTTGCACCATGGCCATTTTCACAGTGGGGGCTTGATCTCATTGATAAAATTCTCCCACCTCATCCAATGGCCACAATTTTATCATAACCGCCACTGAGTACTTTACAAAGTGGGTGGAAGCCATACCAATGACCTACATAACTAGGAAGTAGATATCAAAGTTCATCCTAAACTACTTAATATGTCGATATAGTGTTCCCCAAGCTATTATCTTAGATAATGGGATACCATTCAAAAATCAGGAGGTTTCTGACTTATGCAAAAAATTCAAAATCCAACATCGATTTTCCACACCATAGTATCCCCAAGGCAATGGCCAAGTAGAAGCTACCAATAAAACCATTCTAAAAATCCTCAAAAAGATAGTCAATTACATAATTCATGACTGACATCTACAGTTGAATCCTGCCCTCTAGGCTTATCGAACCAGCACCTGCACACCCACAAGCACCAACCCATTCTCCCTAGTCTACAGATCAAAAGCCATATTTCCCATCGAGATTGAGCTCCCTTCACTAAGAATATCACTACAAAACCTCATCATGGATAAAGAATACTGAGTATCAAGACTAAATGAGCTGGAGCTGCTGGATGTGCAGCATATGGACATATTAAATCATTTACAAGTCTATTAGAATCGACTCAAGAGGATCTATAACAAGAAAATCAAGATTCAGATATTCCATGTTGGAGAACTGGTGTTGAAGGAGAATCAAAAGAACATCCCACATCCAAACAGCAAAAGTAAATTTGAACCCAACTAGTTGGGATCATTTATTAGCACACTGAAGTACAAGTCAGGGGCATATCAATTATCAATGCCCGAAGGGGAACCTCTGCATGAGCCCATAAACAACTCTCATATCAAAAATTTATATGCCTAATATTTTTAGGTATAGAACCAAAAATTGTCACCTTGGTGAAAACCTGGGCAACAAGTGTCTTGGTGACAACAAAAAATCAAAAAAAGAAAAAGTCCAAAAAAACCAATTAGGAAAAGGATCAAAAATAGTAAAGAGAAAAATTGTCCTCTAGTGAAAACCACTTCGGTAGTGCTTTGGACAAGAACCTTGGTGAAAACCTAGGAAACAGGTGCCTTGTGTAAATAAGCACTTTCCATCCACCAAGATCTTCACAACTCGTTCTGCATCATCCATCCATTATACTTCGATCATCCATTGCATTCAATATCACTATCCATCATCTGTTCAACATCTGCATAATAGCTTGGTTATGTGTTTGTGTCATGATCCCTCCTAATACTACTCAGCCCATTCTTAAGGTCAGTTTGTCCTGCATATATAAGAGTAGTCTATTGCATTATGTTGGGGGCATGTTCTGATCAAATTGGATTTGTGTACATTCTTGAGGTCCCTAAATCAAAAACATCCAAAAACATCAAAAAATCAAAAAGTCCAAAAACATCAGAAAATCAAAAAATCCAAAAACATTAGAAACTCAAAAAATCCAAAAACATTAGAAAATAAGAAAATCCAAAAACATGGAAAAATAAAATCAAAAACATGAGAAAATTAGAAATTCAAAAACATAAGAGAAAATCTAAAAATCCAAAACATCAGAGAGAAAATCAAAAATCCAAAAAACATCATAAAATCGGAAAATCCAAAAACATCAAAATTCAAGAAATCAAAAAATGGGTCAAAAAGTCAAAAAGTCAAAAATAGAATTAGTCTTGTCAAGCTGTGTGCGGAGTCTTTGCATGTAGGATAATTTGTTGATCAACCCGAGCTCCTAGAATAGGTCCAGGTTAAGTCTCTTGGTCAAAATATCGAGAAAACCAAGCAATTTGAAAATTCAAAAAAATCAAAACATTGTAAAATCTCAAAATACCCAAAATAGCCTCAAAATATTTCAAAATAAAAACATCAAAAACATCCAAATATTTGAAAAATCGCTGTATCATTTGTCTTTCACCACAATAAACATCACTCCTGGTAAACAATCGTCATCCTCAGCATTTGGTAAGCAGATTGAACAAGTCTAGCGGATCAAAGTAAAAGCATAAAGCGTCAAAATCTCCACAGTCTAGGTGGGTGATCCCACAATAATGGGTTCAGGTTTTTGGCCAAACTTGACATTAAAATAAGATTTTCACCCGGACATTCACTTTCTTACACCTATAGCTGACTAAACCATTAAGGTTTGGAGATGAATCAAATGGATTATTGTTAGATATTTTTGTGTGAATTCTAATTATATTTTTAAAAATTAAAAATAAATTGTGAATCATTTTATGTAATTTTAATAGCAATTTTTTTCTACTAATCAGCATTTTAAAAGTGATGTTTATGACCCGTAAACTTTTATAGATGGGATAAAATTCTAATTTTTAAAATATAAAATTTTCACACTAATATCTAGTGAATGGATATTTTTCATAATTTTTTGTTACATATATTTTCTTAATTAATTTTCCAAGTCAGAGTACTTATAATTTGGATAGAGGTGTACTTCAGACTGCATAACTTATTTTGTATGGATATCAATTAACTTATTCTCTTTTTGTTGGGAATAAGGACATAAATACCTAGGGAACATGTATTTTTTAGAATTTTTTTTCTCTATTTTTCTATTTTTTCGTATGTGTGAAATAAAGAACTTGATGTTCATTGAAAATCCTACATTCACAAGAAATAAAAAATAAATATAATAATCAAATTAAACATATTTAAAATTATACTTTTTGGGAAGCTTATAATAAGGGTTGTAGGCTTACAAAACATAAATTTTAAATGAATTCATTTGATCACCCAAAAGGTAAATCAAAAGTGGTTTTTTATCAACATTTTGATAGGTGTAGAGGAGACTCGATTATAGGTATGGTTTAAATCTAACAAGGTTGTATCCAAAGGGCTTTGATCTAAGGGGTTTTGATCAATCCCTCTTTAACTAAAATCAATTAAATGGAACTTTTAAAGTCTTAAATCATTGTATTTTCTAAAAATATGTGATTTGAGGCAAAATCGGGATGTCCTAAAAGTGTAACCCATTATTGTGGCAGCTGTCGGGGGTAGTACGTAAACAAGTTGATCAACTCTTTGTGTCAATACCCTATCATCCAATCAGTCCAATATCAAATCATCTGATATCATCATGTCCTAGGATCCATCATTCCTACAATTAACATCAACATTAGGGATCACCGTAGTTTAGGCTTGGCTAGCGGTATTGAAAAACATTAGTTTGTTTGTTTACTTTATCTTTGTCTTTTGACTCTTTTTCTTGCGCTCATTTCGATGACCTCTCAATGATGTCCAAAATGAAGGATTTAGAGAGATATGAATGGGGAAATGATCATTATCTTTTATATATTGTGTTTGTTGAATATTATTATAATATAACCTTGGTCATGAGTGCTTTGTTCAGGTGTAGGGAGGATGTTTCAAACATCTTGTTGACTAAATGGGAAGGCTTGCTTTTCCATGTTTTGGTCTGAGATGTTTGGAATATCTGGACTACATTTTGAATAAGGTTTCATATGCCAAGTGTGAACAAGAATACTCCTATTTGATTGTCGAGTCAAAGTCTATCACACTAGGTACAACACCATCCTAGTTCTTCATACCTTGATGCATCGTATCTACCTGTGTTATCAAACATAAGGTAATTGTCCCTTTTAAAATCCCAACTCCTCAGTAAGCAAATCATCATCGCCATCATCATCTCATGTCTTTTTGGAATCTCTTGATTTCTTCTATCTCTTGCTTTCCCGTGCTAACATGGTACCATGATAGTTAATCACAAATCATCATCACCATTGCATTCACCCTGCATTCACAAATCATCAGCACATTGCATATTGCATATTGAATATCATATAGGAAACATTAAATCATATCATAACATTGCATTCCAATTCATATTTAATATAGATTGGTTATTCTAAGCATCTCATGAATCATTACATTAACGTTCATTTGCATAAACATTGCATAAACATGTCATAAATCATGTATCATTACATAAACAAAAAAGTAATCATCCCCTAGCATTATAAACATTTACATCATCATAGCATCATTTGCATTCATTCTAGATCATAACATTGCATAATCATCCCATATCACATATCAATATCTATTATACCATCACATATCTTATATCAAAGTATCCATGTCATAAACATCATTTGCATCCATTATATCATATCATAGATATCGTCATAACATTCATGAACATCATTACATGTATCATCATATCACATCATCATAAGTGCATATCATACATAGAAAAAGTACATTACATCATACCATCAATCATTGCATAATGTAGATTTGTTAGTCTAAGCATTTGCACATCATAACATTTTGCATAAGAAAAGGTACTAAAAAAGAAATGCATCATCACATAGCACATTCATCACATAAACATCATAGCATCGTAAGATAGAATCATTGCATAACATATAGAAATTAAAATCCATCCATAATGCATCAAAGTAAAGATATGACATATAACATATCACATCGGATCAAAATCATCATCTCATATACATGATCAGAATAATACACTATCATGGTACAAAAAATTGGATCAATGTACATGTGTATGTCAATGAATAATAAAAAATGAGCCCATGGGGCGCAAAAAGAATCCTGTCTCGATAAAAAATGAAGGCTAGCCTTGCTAGCTGCTACTCTTGCCTCCTGCTCTCTCTTCGTGATCCTCTGCAGGTTTGTGCCCTGTCCTTTGTAAGAATTTTGGGACTCGGGTTGCTCGTAGAATGGGCTAGTAATAATAAAATTTATAATAATCAGCCTCCTTGTATGCTCGAAGCGACACTATGCTGTGAGAGGAGGAAGTAGCCATGCTCTCTAACTGTTGTCATCTTCCCATCTCGTCTGTTGCCTGTAACTCTGCAACCTATCTCTGTAGGGACTGCTCGGTCCCGTCAAGCTCGTAGTCCCACAAAAATAGCCACAAACCCATTGTTAGGCCTAATATGTGGCTCTCAACCATCTTTCTACCCTACCCAGAGGTATCTCTCAATCATCATGTACCACCCCTACATCACCTATCCTAGCAGGAAAAAAGAGCTGACTGCGATGTCATTGAACCATGTGGGCCATCCAAGGTGTACTAGTGTACTATTTTTGTTAGGGAAACCAAAAATTAGATTTTTTTGAATTTTGATCGTGATTGAGTTTATTCTTTGAATCAACACAACAAGTACATTGCTCAAAGGGAAAAATGTAGACACGTGAAATTAGCATTATGCACTTAAAGGTTCATATTCATCTACTAAATTAATCAAGCTCAGCAACTCCATTCACCAAGTAAATCAAGACTATTTAATTCATTCCTAAGGTTATTCATTTAAATAAAATAAATCAAAGTCTCACATCAATCTTTTAATTAAATAAACCAAACTTTATTTAATTAAATCTCCAAATGAATATTCCATCCCTTTTTTATTTAAATAAATCCAAATATTCAAGTCAAAAGGGTCAAAGCATCCTAATCATCATTAATTTAATCTAATCCTGATTAACCTAACCTAACCACCCATCACATCCTCTAGCTTTTCTCACTTGCACCAATAAATCATTTTGAATTTATTTATAAGTTCATCATTTTCTTTCAACTTGGCATAAAAATAGAATATTCCATCAAGTTTGAATATGAAGACAAGTTGACTTGTCCCTTCCAACATTACAAAATCTCTTTCTTCATGTCCCCCTCTCAACATTTAACACATACCTTCAAATTTGAATTCTCCCCTTACAATATTCACCAAAACTTGCACATTGCTCAACCTATCATAATGTGACAAGTGGCCTAATCTCATTGGCCAAATCATTATCCCACATTGCTCTGTTTTGAGCTCTCTTCCAATTTGAAAATCTATAAATAAAGGGCTGATTATTCATCAAATCATCTACACTCTCATGCAAAGTTACTCTCTTCAATTAAGAACTAAATTTTCCCATCACCATTTCATTGCATCATTTGAGTTTTAACAAGGATTGGGAAAGGGTCATTGGCACATTTGACACCAATCCAATATGGAATAGGTATATGTCATGATTTTGAATATCTTTTGATCTTTGTTATTGTTGCATTTCTTGAACATTGACATGTTATCCCATAGAGGTATTCATAGATTTGCATGTGTAAACTAACCCCACTAATGAGTGTTGGAGATGGTTCATTTGCAGATTTAGGGGTGCTTCACAAGGTATGGCCGCCATATGAACACTTGCATATCATCAAGGACCATCCTCCAGTAAGGAATCCCATGCTACCTGGTGTGGGTGAAAGAAAGACCCCCCCGTATCAAAAGACAACTGGATTATCTAGCTCCATCATAACTGGTACCACTCTCGAATGAAGCACAGGGATGTGCTCCCACGCCCAACCATGTAGGAGTGTGACTCTCGCCCCAAGTGCTATGCCATATAGATAGGAAAACTCATGAAGATCCTTTTATAGTGAGGCTAGCAGAACTAGACCCCACGCAAACAGTGTCCATCGTCGAACCATCTACTCCCAAGTGAGCCCCCATCTAGGACTGAAGTATCGGCCCCGCCGATCTGGTTTAATGAGACCCGATATGATGGCTGCAATAACCAAGCAGTATAGTGATACAACAGGTCTATGGCGTTCAAGCTCGATCTGGCCCTCACAGAATATAATCTAATTGATACCCATAGTTCATCAAAATAGGCCTCCCTCCTGGAATCTGTATCGTATATCACCTGCTTGCCATGAATGGGCAATCTCAGAATCTAACACACATCCTCTAGTGTGACTCTAGCGTTGCCCGTTGAGAGGTGGAATGAGGATGTCTCATTATGTCATCTCTCCGGAAGTTCCCTCATCATGCCCAAGTGTGTCCACACAAGCAATGCATAGGTGATGTACCAAAGTCCCATCTCTTCTAGGTACTCCTGCTGTCAATCAAAAAAATCATCCAAAAGGCTGGAAAGCTCCCGGGACATATGCTCATATGAATAGATCTCTCTCGCCTCCTCCTACATCAAGAAAGTCACTGTGTTAAAATTCATTGAATAAAATCTTGATCCTAGTTTGTCTCGACATCCCAAAACAACCTCAGCATTGCTGCTTATGAAGGCAGTGCAATTTGCAAACTTCAAACTACGATGCTGGAAGCTTTCACCTCCCAAATCCCACCATGGTGTTGCAGTTTGGGATGGCGTTTCATTTTGTGAGTAGACCCTAATTCTAAAGAGCACCGCGGCGATGCACCTTACAAAAGTGGTTGAGTTTGGAATTTAACCCTAAACTACAAACTACGCCATAGTGTCGCTACTCACGACGTCGGCGTAGTTTAAGGCAGAGCGGTGTTGTTTGAAATTTATAGCAGTACAATATAGAACCGCTCCTAAAAGCTAAGATCCCTAAGGTGTTAAATGAGCACGAAAATTGAAAAAAAATCTCGGGTCAAGTTGACTCACCGGTGGTCCAGTGCTACGAAGTCTCTGATGCATCCATATCCTGTTGGAAATGTGCATGGGAAGTTGTCGTTGTGCCATCTCTCCTGAAGGTTAGAGCTCAAAATTGCAAGATCTCTAAAGGCTGAATGTGAAAATGAATTGGAAGTGGCCCCTCAAGGCTTATTTAAGCTTGAAAATTAGGGTTTTTTTACCCCATTTGGCTGTCTTATCAAGGATTTGGACCCTCGATCCCATCTTTGTCTGTCTGAGGGCTATTTTACACCTTTTTTGCATTTTATCTCATTTTTGACCTCCCAGAGCCTTTTTGGACCTGTCAGACATTTTGTCCCTCTTTTTTGTGAGATCACCAAAAAATTAAAATTGTCATCCAATCTCTCAAGGGGGTAGTATATTGGCATGTTTTCTCTTGCCGAGGTAGCAGTGGGGAAAATTTTGAAATCAAAATATTTTTGGTTTTTGATCGAGATAGTTTATTCTTTAAAACAACACAAGTGTTTTGCTTCAAAGAGGGGCAAAATGTAAACACGTAAAATGTATTGATTGACATTACACGTTTGATCCCAATTACTAACACCATTTCATCATAAATCATCCCTCAATCTAACCATTTAATCGAATACCCTTATTGAATTAAATTCATCAATTTTCCTCTCTTAATTAAATAAATCATTTATCTGATTAAGTCACTCTCTCTCGTTAATTAAATCAATCAATCTGATCTAATTAACCTTAGCTCTTAAATAAATCAATTTTATTTAATTAATTTCTAAAGTCCATCTCATTAAATTAAATAAACTAGAACCTTATTTGATTTAATCTAACTAATCATCCCCTTTAGTTAAATAAAACAAAATATTTATTTAACTATCTTTAAAATCACATTCTTCTCATCTTTGACTTAAATCAACCCATAAATCTAAGTCAAATTTTGTCACATCATCTAGTCCCTCATTAAATTAATTAACCCTTGATTAATTTAATCTTAAGTCATGTCTCATCCTCTACCTTTTGCCACTTGCACGTGAAAATAGATTTAATTCATTTATTAAATCCCTATTTTCTCTCAACATAGCATAAAAGAGGAATATTCTTCCAAATTAGAAATCCCTCCAAGTGGGCTTAGTCCTTCTAGCAAGACATTTATTTCATCTTATAAGTCCTTTTGCCTTGAGCCAATTGGCCATTCCTCCATTTGACTCTTCATCCACCTTGTCATTTCACTAATTTCAAATTTCAAATAAAGTCATTTATGGACACATTCATCAAAATGTGCACATCCTTGGTTCATCCATCTCTTGACAAGTGGCATTTTGCGATTGGTTGAAAGTTAGTCCCACATTCCTTCATTTTAGGTATTTCTCCATCTTGTCTTTCTATAAATAAGAAGTTTCTCTCCTCATTTGATCATCCACAATTTGAGCAAACTTTACTCATTTTTATCATCAAACATTAGTATTTGCATCAATTTCATCAAGGCATACCTAGGTTATTGTAGGTTTTCTCCATGAAGTTCATTTAAAGCAATCACCAAGTGGATCAATCATCACCAAATCATCAAAGACTTGCATAGGAGTTGGGAAAGGGCCAATTTTTACATCAAATTGGCACCAACACCCCCATAAGATCAAGAGTTTGCATCTTTTTAATAGGATTTGATCTATCTTCTTGGTTTTTTATTGTGTTCTTATTTTTATTCCTATTTTAAACATTACTAATGGATTTTATAAGAAACTTTGATCTTAGCTTAGATTTGAATCTTCTAATGTGTTTGTTTGTTGTATTTTATAGATAAAAGAATTAAGGTTCCACACTTATAAACATAGCTTTTATAGCCTATTTCTTCTATTTCACTTTTGCCCTTCTTATCCTTCTTTTACACTCCTATAACTTGACATCTACACAACACATTACTTTGGCCACTTTACTCAAAACACCTATAACCATTATTTTCAAAACCAAATAGTCTGTTTGCTCACTTTAAGCCAAACTTGGCTTCTCCATGAGACATCGATGAACATTTTTTCCAAAATTCCCTTCCACTACTCTCCTGTTTGTTCGACTTTCTAGGATTCCATTAAGAAAGTTATTAGCTTGACTCCGAGATAAGCCACCCGATTTGATGTAATATTTTGTAGCAGCTTTCATCCGGGAAATTACGTCAGTTTTTTTGTTCAGTCGCCAGGAAATCACACCGTCCGCATTAGTCGGAGGAAACCGTTGGAAAAGGTGAGGCAATTGTAGAGTGTGATCATGCATTCTGCAAGACAAATGACGCATCGCCAAATGGAAACGACCACCGACGCAATCCCTTTCTCCGTGCGTTACAACTCAGAAACAGTAATGCCACACGACCTAGATGCTTGTTTCACGTCCCTATACAGTAATTCTAATGTCCGAAGAATATAGCAGAGAAAACCTACTAGTCGCAGGGGCCCTTATAATAATCATCATCCTTTTGATTGCGAGGGATTTGGTGTTCAAACAGATTTTCTATAAGAGACTTGAGGAACCCATAAATGTTAGCATGGATAACTCAAAGGGAGTGTGTTAGTAAAATGCACTAAAAGTTGTAAGTTCAAAAATAGAGATGTGGAAGTGATCTTGATCAATTTTGTAATTAAATTTTTTAATGATAATCGTGAATAAGAGATATAACACAAAGGATAAATGTAACATAAAATTATGCTTCTTCTAGATATGTTATTGCATAAAGGATAATCTAATGAAAGTGGGCCCAAAACATAAGAGGAAAGTTGGTAGGTATGCCATTTCAACTATGAGAGTTATCATAGAACCCTTTTTTTTGTCAATTACAAACTTTTAGAATTTAATAAAGATTTGAAAAACAATAGTCACTTGATGCCTTGAAAATTTATTTTAAGCTCTGTATTATGCTTAATTTAATTTATGGATATGATATCTATGAATTATTTTGATTAAATATTATCTATAACAATAATAAATAATAAATATTAGCTAAGATAATTATTTACCACTTTTTAAAACAAATGACATATAAAACTGCCATTAATTATTTAACCATTAAAACAACATTTAAATAGAACTTCAAATAATTTAATTTTTAGCTTGACTTTTAAAAAAGTCAAAGTGAGAGATTAAAACTATGAAATCTATTCTCTTCTCTAATGATTTCTTCATTATGATTGATTATAAAATGTGATCCATTTGAAAATAAAAATCCTACAAGATCAAATCAAGAAAGATTATCAACTATATAATTGTTAGCTTGACTTTTAAAAAGTTAAAATGAGATTAAAAGTATGAAATCTATTCTCTTCTCTAACGATTTTATCATTATGATTGATTGTAAAATGTGATTCATTTGAAAATTAAAAAATCCTACAAAATTAAATTAAGAAAGATTTCAACTATATAATTGTTAACTTGACTTATAAGAAGTGAAAATGAAAGATTAAAACTATAAAATCTATTCTCTTCAATTTAAAAATTAAAAAATCCTACAAAATCAAGATAGATTACCCAATAACAAACTGAAATTGTTGTTTTTGTCGACATTGACGTCATGGACTTGATGTAATACTCTCCAGACTGGACTTCCCTCGGTGATAACCAGTAAAGAATTTGATTTAGTGGTAAATGGCAGATCTGAAGATTAAAAAGCGAAGATCTGTGTCATTATCACATGTGATAAAAGATCTGTAATAAAAGTCGGTGAAGCGGAAACTTCGAACGAAGCTTTTAGTTTTTGTCAATATTTTCGACTGTCCTTCAATTTCTTGAGAGAGGTGTGATGAGAATAAAGAGTAGCCGCATTTTTAGACTCTAATGATACATTGCCAGGTGCCCAAAAACTGAATAGTCTACGGTATCCGGGAAAACCAATGTGTGCTTCTTAGAAACCCAACGTCGTCTATAAAATGGTGGGGACTAGCGGCCTCTGTACGCACTAAGCATATAATTTATGTTGGGCACAAGTCAATACAGAGTCTGATAGAATCCTGGTCCGTAAACAGAGATTTGTATCAGACTGGGGAGCTGGTTGTGGGTTTTGGGAATAGAGGAGGAGAAATATATGGATGGATATGGTAGTGTGGGGAGACTTCTCCCGAAGCGTGGGAATATTAAAAGAGAAATGCTTTCTTCTTTTCTTGGCGCAATGGCTACTGTCGTCTCCGACATTGTATGTTGTATCAAGGCTAATTGCATGGCTCCTTGTCTGAAAATCCTTAGCTGCAAGTCTTATAACTCAAAAATACACCCCTTCTGAGTTAAGAATTCGGTGATGGTGCAATTTGATTCTGTACCTTCTCTATATATCCCTATACGTTGTTTGTGAGTTGCAGTTTTATGGGCTTAATGGGCGTGCTCATAATTGTGTAGTGGATCCAGTGGATTTTAGATGATCACAGGCCCTGTTATGACTATGATTACTATTGTAACATTAGTGATGGCGGTTTTGTAATTGATCTTGTTTTTATTGTATATGACATGTCTGAATGCCTTTGCTTTTTTGTTTTTCACCTGCAAGTTTAGAACTTAAATGAAGTATCACCGTGTTTCTTCTGGAAAAAGCTTTCTCCTAATACATCATCTCAATTGTATTTGTTTCCACCGATATTCTTTGTTTGCTTTTTAAGAAATTCTATACTTTAAGGAACTGATTGAATGCCTAAATGGATAACATAATTGTGATTTAATTTAATTTTTCGATTATTTGTGTAAGAACTACGATATAAATATTTTAAACGTCAGCCTTCCCTACAAATGGACAACCTCGGACGGTACTTGTTGCATCACTCCATGTCTTGTTATTTAACTTTTACAGTCTCTTCGGAAGAGAGAAAGGTAACGAACACCTTTGCTAGTACAAGAATCACGACAAAAGTAGATGGGTAGTTTTGTACTGCATACAGTGTGCCCATGGTCAAACAAGAAGAAAAAACAAAGAAATACAGTAATGATGGGGTTGGACAAAATAGAATAGTTGTACAAGTCTAATGAATTATTTAAGAAAGAGATTAGAGCGTTATAATAGGGGAGGAGCTCAACTATTTTTGGACAAATTTGTTAATTAATTTGATAGCTAATTTGAATTGTTTGACAACAAATTAAATTATAATGATGCATCTACTACATCTAATTGACACATATACAACATATGCTTGATACACATATAATTTATAAATAGTTATCTATTAGTTTGAACATTCTTCCTTAATGTAGATCTTTTAATATCTCAAAGCAACATCCTCCCTAGAACTAAGAATCCTCTAAACTATTACATAGGCACCTCTCCTCCTCCAAAATTAAAATTAAAGGTATGTCAAGGAATCTATATTTCATCTGACAACCTTTTTAAAATGTGTTTTGATAATCCTAAAACGTCTAATGTTTATAAAAATAGGACACTTTCTTCATTGACCTCAACAATAACATCATTAATGTAGTGTAACCTTTCATTACATTGGTTGCATTCCTTTTAAGTAGATCTATAGCCATTTTTTACAATCCCCAACATTATGTACTTGTTTTCCATAATAGTAGAATTTTCCTATCTTTTTTGTTGCACCAAAACAGGATTCACTACTCTCATAATATAGTGCAAACAATTAACCACTGAAATTTTATCACTATTCTTTGAACATCTTTCTTCTTCAAGAAGTACCATAATCATGCTCTCAAGAGTTTGTGTTGGTAGATTTCACAATGTAAATGCCATTTTGCTAAACATCTATGTCATTGTTTGGAGTAGAATTTCCTTGCATCATCTTCATGTATAGTTGCTCCAATACTTACAAGTTATGTCATAGAATACTTAAGTTTTCTAACATGACCAATAATGCTCTCACCTTGTAATTTAAAAAACAAAAAAAGATTCACTATTTGAGTAGCAGTTTGGAATTATGTTTCTTTGGACTAAACAAATATTTGAGTTCCTCATATACTTCCTTTGATATCTTTGACACATCTACTAAATGAACTTAAGAAATAGATCTACATACAAACAATCAAAAGACTTTGTTTTATTTTCCTTACTTTCTCACTCAACTATGTCTCCAGTATTTGTAGTGGGTTTGAACTCTTTCCCTTGGAAAATATTCCAAATATACTCTTCTATTAAATGAATTTGTATCTTAATATTCCATGTGTGAAAAAATTCTCCTAAAAATTTGTCCATGACATGTATTAAATAAATTTTACAAAGACAAATAGAAATAACCCTATTTTACAACTCCATTATTTGTTTCTAGCTTACCACAATTTTAATCTAGACATACAATATAGTTAAAAATTATTATTCAACTTATACAACTTCATGCCTCAAAAACTAAAAATGAAAAAGAAAAACACATGACAAAACTAGCCAGGGGCCAAACTAGCTACTGACCACCCAATAGCTTGAGGCTATTAATGGCCTACCATTCTTTGAAAAGAGTATAGATTTGAAGCCTAGCTAAAAGAAGTATATGGAAAAACATGATGAGGGTGCAGCCCGAAACTTAGAAAATAATCCACAAATAAGAGAATAATTTATTATTCAGAAAATGGAGCTTCTTATATGCAGAGAATCTCAAATCCCCAAGTTCTACAACACATGCAAGCTATAGAAAGCTACAGAATCACCCTTTCGTAATATACGAGTTTGTCCTCAAAAAGTTACCCAAAAATTAGAAATCCACCCATAAATAGAGTTCCTTTTTAGTTTGGACCCAAAACATCATTCAAATTTGAGTTTAGGCAGTTTGGCGCTGCAAAATTACAACTTGAAGTTCAAATTTCAAAAGAACATTTGCAATTGTATCTTCTAGAAAGTGCACCAACTTCCTGGGGCCATAACTTTTGATCCAGGACTCTGATTCACGAACCGTTTGAACCATTGGAAAAGTCTCAAAGTCAATAACGCACTCAAAATCCGCTATGCTAATTTCAAAAAGTTTTGGGGCCGATCCAGGAATTCTAAGTGCCTCAAATCTAACTTGGAAGATTTTCAAGTGCAAATCTGGGAAACTAAAAGTGCAATATCTTTCAACCTAGGAATAGAAAATAAAAACGGTAAATTGGGAATTTCATTATGACGAAAAGGGTATCCAAAAATATAAAAACATCTAAAAGCTGAGAAATTTGAAATTTAACTATTTTTGGGTGATGCAAGATTGCCCTTACACCACTGGATGCTCTTGCATCAAAACACAACACCTCAAGAAAGTATACATATATTATCAAAAACAAATCTAGAAGGGTGAATAGATATAGTAGCTTAACAAATACTATACATAATGAAATATTTAGAGAGAGTTTGCATATGATCAACAACTTTAGAGAGAGGACACACAATAAAAAGAAAAAGTGTTTTCTTATATTTTATAATTTTTTTGTTAACATTTGTATGAGTTATTTTTTATAGGATTATGTAATATATTCTCTATGTTTCATAGATTTTCTCTATTCTTACTATCTATAGTCTTTTTTATTAATTTTTAACTCTACTTAAATAGTATTAGAGTTAGGGCTCTAGATTGTATTAGGTATTAGACTTCTCAAAAATAGTTTTCTTTTCTTTTAATTTCTAGCATTGTTGGAACAAACATTAACAATTGGTAGTAGGCAACCATATTTTATGGGAGAAACTATGATGTTTTATCAAATAAATTAAAAAATATTTTAGTGGCTAATGATTTGTGGAAACTAATTTTGAATCAATTTAGAGATGTAGAAAACCCAATAGTATATACAATCCTGAATTTTTTTTGAAGGGCCCAATAGAAGGAGACAAAGGGGGATGATGTGAAAGACATGAGAATTCTCAATGAATCAATGGCAAATCAATTTCCCATAGAATAGTAAAATTAGTCAAACTATGATTTCTTAGGAGAGAATTTGAAACCCTTCATATGAAGGGATTTGAGTCCATTTCATACTTCCATACAACAATATGTAGTCTAAAAAGTTAGCTAAGATTATTGGTTAAGATATTAAAGTTTAAAAGATCAATAAAAAAGCAGCAAGAGTCTAAACAAACTATTTGTCCTCATAATCAATGTAATGGTAGAGGCTAAGGATGTGTCACATAAGATAGTGGATGAGTTGATGGTTTTAATTCAAAACTATGAGTAGTGCCTAAATATGTTGCTACCATCACCAATCCTAGCTACCACATTACATAAGTTATAGCCACATATCCACTACCAATTATGGGCTTAAAGGATGTAATTTATAATTAAGGAGAAATCATTTTGGAGACATACATCCCATCGAGGAAGTTATGAAAACCACATTAACTTAAGGAGGAATTCACATGAATACCAAAGTAGTCAAGAATAAGCATGATCAAGTAACTCTAAAACTCAACACTCATGTAAGGAATCACCAAAAATATGGGGAGGTGACCACTTGTGTTAGCCCTTTGTCTTATTAGGGTTTGCAGATATTTTCATTCATCACCACATTGTCAAAAGGAGATAAATTAATGAATGGTTTCCTTCACTATTTTTTATTAGATTAAAGATGGGAAGGGCTTACACCATTTACAAAATGGACAAAAAGGTTAAAATGGGGAGCTCATGAGATATGAGGCACCTAGAAAGAAAAATAAATGCAAGTACACAGAGACCAAAAAAGGAAGAATTAAAAAACAAAAAGGAGAACCAGATAGGGACCAGACCAACTACTAGTTGTAGACACGTAAAATTAACATCGCGCACCCAATTCACGTTCATCCGCTCATTGAATAAATCAAACACAACAAATCCATTCACTAGGTAAATCAGGTCTTTAGTCCTAAGGTTATTCATTTAAATAAATCAAAGGCTGACATCATCCTTTAATTAAATAAATTAAACTTTATTTAATTAAATCTCCAAATGCATAATCCATTCCTCTTTGATTTAAATAAATCTAAATATTTTAGTCAAATTGGTCAAAATCACCAAATCATCATTAAGCTAACCTAATCCTGATTAAACTAACCTAACTACCCAACACATTCTCTAGATTTTGCCACTTACACAAATAAATCAATTTATTGATTTATTAAATCCAACATTTTCCATCAACATGGCATCTTTGAGGAATATTCCCTCAAGTTTGAATTCAAAATCAAGTGGACATGTACATCCAACAAACAAATTAATGTCTCTTACATGTCCCTTTCACAAGTCAAACTCAGCATTTACTCTCAAATTTGAATTTGAAACTCCCTCTCTTGAGCACATTTCCCAAATCTTGCACATCCCTCAACCTATGGCATGATGAAAAGTGGCCTCTTTTCATTGGCCTATTTTTAGTCCCACATTGGCCCCTTTTCAACACTCTTAGCATTTGAAAATCTACAAATAGAGATCATCATCCTTGATCAAATCCTCCACAATCTTGGCATTTCATCTCCACAATCTCATACAAGGTTACTCTCTTCAATTGAGAGCTAATCTTTCCCATCTTATCATCATCATCTAGCTTATCTATCAAGGATTAGGAAAGGGATATTTTCCATAATAGCACCAATCCAATATGAAATAGGGTTTATTTCATGTTTTATATGATTTAGTTTATCTTGTAATTTGTTTGCATTTAGAAACATGATTTATTATTTCATGTGGATGCTTGATTATTAGTTTGGTTTTAAAATACTAATCATTTGCAGATTTGGCATCTACATTATGGTGCTAGAAGGAGGGCCTAGTTTTCTTGTTTGAATTGTAGAAACTGTCTCCAATATTTAGGTGACATAGGCATTCAAAGTTTCAGAAAAATGTAAACCTGTGGCTAAAAATGTTGAGAAATTTGTTTTAGACTTGGGTAGTAATTGCTCTTTATGTTTATGCATAAGAATTAGTTTTCAGATCTAATTTAAATCCTTTCAATCTGTGAATTTATGTGGCAAGAGTAGCTCAAATCATAGTTTCCCTTTCAGCACATGTAGAAAGGCCATTGTCAAAGATTGTATTTATACCTGCTAATATCATTTGCTTGAAAATTAATGTCTTTTCAACATATCCCTTTTAGCGCAGGTTATAGAATCATTCCATTTCTAGAAAAAGGTTGTGGTATCTAGTTTTTCACTTGTCAATGGCTTTTGCTTAAAAGAAACTTTTCTAATGCTTCTTCAACATATCCTGTAATCAACGTATTCCATGAGTTCATATTTTCTTTTAGGCATTTTGTCCAGCAATTCATGTACCTTATCTATGTTTCAGCATGATGCATATAAGATCTACCAGGGAATGTGGAAAAAGTTTGAAGAATTTGACCTTGTGCCTGGTGACTTTAAATGCTTGAATTTTTCTGATATTGGTGATCAATATTGTCTAATTTGATCACTTTATTTCATTGATATAAATCATTTCTATTAAATATCATTATTGCTAGCTTCATTCATTGCTCTCCACATTACAACCATCTTGATTTATTCTTAACTCCCAACACCCTTTACTCTGCTCTCACTCGATAGGTGCATTGACTCCTTTTGTTGCCTCTTTAATAACTAATCTATAGGACTAGACATGTTCACAATGCATGCCATTTAGGAGAAGAAAAGAATTGATAGATTGGAAGTTTGGTTCTGTGTACTTCCTTCGGTAAAGCTTCAAAAGAAACTATGCAGACAATGTGGTTGCCTCAGTTTGCAAGGTTTGCACTTTGCGTTCTAGCTCTAAAATGTACCACATCTTTCTTTCCTTGGAGCGTGTAGCAGACTAAAAATTTGCCAATATCCTTTTAGCACACTTTGGGTCTTCAATTGTAGTCTTTGCTATTTTTCATTAGGCCAAAGCTTGACAGTCGAGGATCACCATCCTCATCAAAAAGCACTCTATAGGTGTTTAAATCCTGATAAATGTGTCAGTTTTCAGTATTGCAGTGGTCTAGTGCTTGTGCAATATAATATGCAACCCTCAACCGCATCACCCAAGGCATTGGTTGCTTCTCCCATTAGTACATTGGATGGAACCTCTGATTGCATTCAGCTTTACGCCTGCCACTAGCATTTTCTTGAAATTTCCTGACACCACAGAAATTCACAGGCATTCAACTTTATGCCTACCACTGGAATTTGCTTGAAATTTTCTTTTATGCCTGCTGATCACATTTGCTTGAAAGTTTTTAAAAAGCATTTTTAACAAATCTTCTCAGCGCATATCCTGCAATCAATGAAATCCATGAGCTAACATGTTTTTCTCAGGATTTCTTTTAAATAGTTCACGTGCTACTCTATGCTCCCATTTGCACACAGATAGGGAGGATGCTAGAAAGGTTGTAGAATTAAACTTTACACCTATCAATTATGTTTTCTCAAAAAAATTTAAAGCCTTTTTGCATATCCTACAATTACTATGCTCTGTGAGATCACGCCCCTCTGAAATATTCTGTTAAACAGTTCACGCACCTTGTCTATGCTATACTACCTACCATTCTCAGGAAACAACTATCTACCATCTCTTTATGGCAATGGATGGTGTATGCTCAGTCATCTAATCATGAATGAGACAAATTTGGCCATGTACAATAACAATTACTCTCATCACTTGCCAACATTTAATGGTATTTGACCGGCTTAAAAGACTTCCTAAGTCTCATTCGTATCATGGTGTAAAGATTTGATTCGAAGGATTGATGGATAAGAGAAAGCTCGATTATCAATCAAAATTGTTTATTCATATCATCCTGAACAAACTCAACAAATATTTCTGACAGAAGCATTTAGTGTCAAAATTTGGTGACAAGTTTGATATCAAGATTTCACAGACCAGAATCAGAACTTGTCTTTGCTTCCATTTAAATATCAACGCTGCATTAAATAGGAAGTGACAACTTTAGCTTAATATCAACATTTCAATGCTCTAATTTCAAAATTCTAGTCTTGATCAACTATGTAGTCTTGTTTCTCATTTATTGGATAACTAGCATGGTTAGATGTACCCATCTACTATGTAAAGTTACCATTAAAAGAATGGACATTTGACTCACTAATCTTGGGAGTTTCTTGTTTTTTGGTGCAGGGTTATATTATGAATTTCGGTAGATTTGGAGTCATGGTTATTGAATTCTATTAAGCGAAGATTTGGAATTGATGTTAAAAATTTGGAATCATTGTTATTTATTATCATTTTAGTTTGGATTCAAAAGGCCTAAAATTTTGATGTTCTAATCTTCGGCTATGTGTGTAGGCATTCAAAGGGAAAAAGTCATGGTTATCCTTTTATTTTCTTGATAATAGTTCTTTACTGTTAATTTTCAATTTATGTTTAACGTATCGATAAGTAAGAGATTTGGTGGGTTATCTTATTTCTAAAAACTTTGTACTATTTGTAGGTTGACATTGGAGTTAAGTGTGGGAATCAAGCAAAAACAAGCAGAATTTCTCAAGCTCAAAAATTGAACATCAAAATTGAAGTTGACAAAGCATTCTTAAATGCTTTAAAATGCTTACATTTACGCTTTAGTTTTCTATTTCGGATCAAGTCACCTCTTTTGGGATCTTAAAATGAACGTTTTGATTTTTGTGACAAAGGGGCTTAAAAATAACTTAGTCAAAATCATTAGTTTTACAATTTTGGGATAAAATTGAACAAGCAAACTTCATATCTCATTTTGGTGCTCTAAAAAAAATCAAAATCATTGCTTTGTGGATTTAAAATGAACAAGTGCTTTCAAGTTTTTGTAATCTTTTTTGCAAAGTAATTTCACTTAAAAAGATGTATGCACTTCTCTCGCACTTCACGGCGATCTTGAGAACCAAAATTATTTTTGATGACATTAAGTTGCATAAAAGGTTGCCTCCACACTTCATTTTGGGTTTAAAAATTGAACAAAAATCTTGTGCGAGTGTGAGTGAGCTTATTGCATGTGTTCTCCCTTTGTTTCTAAACAAGGGTTGATCGAACTATGAATAAGTTTATTCACTTTTGTCTATCTTAGAGGGCCTACCTTGGGGAAAAAGTACTCAGCCAAGGGAATGACTCAACCTATAACACTCTAAAGCCAAGAGTATTTCTAGCCAGGATATAAATGTGGGTATTGGAAGAAATGCCAATATCACGTGGTTGATTTCGACAAGATGGATCTAAAAGGGGACTCTTGCTATATGGGTCAATCTCCATGAACAAAAAGTCCAAAATAGAACCCTTATTTTCTAGTGACCAATTGATCCATTGAGCGAGTTTATCAAAGTGGTGCATTGGAACTTAGATTCCAAGAAGTTACTTGCCATGTTCGATCTTGGTTGAAATATAGAGGTTAAGACTTCATTCTTAACATACCTTTATATTTTTTCCTTGGTTGGATGTAAAATTATCTCTTCTACGAAGAGCATGAGGCAAGCCCACCAAGAAAAATGTACCAATTGAGCTAGGATGTCATATTGCTTGTGGTTTGAAAACACAACGCTTTAATCATAAACATTGGAAAACCAACATTCAATGAATCATCAAAATTGAAAACCCTCTAGGAGAGGCAAATATCCTTGAAAAAATTCACATGTTATTGCTTTCCCTAGGGATTCGTGTCCTTAGAGGCATCTAAAAATTTGGATTTCATCTCAGTTTGCTTCTACTAAAGTCAACAATAGGTAACTCTTGCCTCAAATTTCCTTGGTTTCTGCATAATACACTTTGCGGGATCAGGGGAAAGTTGAGACATTAGACATCTAGATTCAAAATCTAATCAAGAGCATGTTTGTGGTAAAAAGGATTCATGAAGAAAAGATTAAATCAATTTGACCCCACATATGTGCTTGGCATCTTTTGGTCACATTGTTTTCATGCAAAAAATAGGTCTTTTGATTTTGAATTACTCTTAGAGAAAGGCATGTTCTTCACTATCTTGTTCTCGTAAACAAGTACTTCCTAGGTTCTTTTAGGATCAAATCAAACACTTCATCCATCCAAACATTCATCATATCCATCCCACCAACAACTTTAGATCTTTGGAAACATCATTCTGAGACTTGGGTAGATCATCAAAATCAAAATCACCTTGTTTAGTTAGGTGTAGGGGAATGCATCCTTTCTCATACATTTAATTGAATTAGCAATCCTTTGAGAAAAATTCATCCTAAGATCACATCCAACATCTTAGGGTTTACAAGTTCATTATCCAAATCAAACCAATCAAAATCAAACCCTAAGTCTAGCATTGATCCAAAGTTCCCTAAACGTTCATCACTCATATCATTTACACCTTTTGTCCTTCATCTCGTCATTAGTCCTAAGAATCTTAGAGGTCACTTTTGCAACAAGGTCAACAAGGAGAACATGTAATACAAACTTCATCCATACATCATGAGTAATCCAAATTAATTGAATTTTTAAAGCCTTACAATGTCGATTGATTATCGAAACTCGCACTTATACAATCCATACATGGGATCATTACCTTCTACAAATGTAAATGGCACAACAAGTGTGAGTATGCCCAAGTAAAAAATTGGAACACATTTCCCGATGGTAGATCTAAGTCCAAACCTACAAATCCACCAACTGAACAATCAATGCATGGGCCTTCAAATGAACAACATCATCCCACCAAATTGATACAAGCCAAAAGAGAATGTACCAAATACAAGTTTTCCAAACATGAATCTAACAAGATTTTGGATGGATTCATTTGCAAATCATATGAATATTCCCAACATCAACAATGTTCAATTTCAACCTATCATCCCAAGTCAGAACAATGTCCAAAATTGATTTGTCCATGATCCCATTCAAAAACCACAAGTATGCACCCCAAATCTACTTAAACAAAAACCAAATCAACTATATCAAGGGAATCAATATCGAAATCAAGATCAAATTTAGTGAGATTAAATTGCTGCACTTACCAAAATAGTTGAGTCATTGCACCAAGAAACATCTCCACCACCATTACCCATATCAACATCATCCTTGGTTTAGGGCTTCCCCCTTTACCTAGCATAAATCACTCCATCCAAATCAATCCACCTAACACCAATCAAACCATCACATCAAATCCTTGGAATATACCATCGACATTGCACTGACAGATGGTATCTAATCAAATGACAACATCAATCCCGGAAAGTCAAAATATGGTCTCCCAAAGACCTATCACCTCGGTCATTACGACCATTCCTATCACCTCGATCAAGCCCATCACATCTCAAACCCTCATGATCACTCCAAGCATATCTCAACCACTCATCACTACATCCAACACAATTCCAAATCCGCCACCACTACCACCAAAACCAAATGCAGCAAGACAATATGTCATTGTGCTAAAAGCTCACAAGGCCTACCAAAGGGCCATCTAACAATATCTAGCCACACAACAAGCAACACAAGTACAACAAGCCTCTCAAGTTGTCAAAGCCTCTCAAGCTACCCAAAAAACACATGCTCAAACACAAAAAGGGACAATTGTTGAGAACAAGGATCAAGATCAATCCATCACTGAGCACCTTGAAGTTGTGCCTACTTCATCTAATGATCAAATCAACATATGTCAAGAGTCGATTTGGAATCAAAGTTCACCAACCAACAATGATCCAATTCAAGAAATGTCAACATCATTTGACCCTATGATTGAAGACATTGAAAATCCCTCCACCTCAATTATTGAAAACAATGATCAAGATCTCTCCATCAATGAGCACCTTGAAGATGTTTCCACTGCATTTGATGATCAACTCACCATACATCAAGAGCCACTTTTTAGTGATCTATTTCAAGGAGTGTTAGGATTATTTGATCCTATTGACATAATGCACAATCCATTCACCTATGATCATGTTGAAAATGTCTCTACATCGTCTTATGAGTTAGAGGACATATCTCAAGAATTTATTCAAAATCATGATAAAAATCTTTCACCAAGGTCTAGCAATGGTCTTTTCCAAGACATATTGACATCCTTTGACCTCATGGTTACAGATATTGAAGGAACCCTGAACTCAACACTTGAGGATATTGAACCACTTACCATGTCTAATGACGACATCCAAGAACCCTTTGTGAGCAATCCATCCTTTGAAACTAATCCATGTCAAGAACTTGATCCAAAGCATGTCGAAAGCAGCCTCGAAATCATTCAAGATCAAGAATTTGTATCTTCAAGATACTACAATAATCTAATGGAAACTCTCCTATCTATGCAAGATGATAATATCCATGAAGAACATACTCCTCCATCTATCCATGAGATGCTTTCTACAGATGGACACATAGATGATCTTCATTCAGAATAGGATTCCTTTACTCCTAATATTATTAAACAAAAAGAGAAGATTATTGATTCCTATAGTCAAACTGAGTTATCAACATCAAGATCGAATATATCCAAAATCTAGACTAAAGAAATCATGTATGAAGATATCCAACATTATCCACTCAAGGAAGCAGGTCAGACAGAATAGTATAATTAAGAGTTAACAGAGCAACAAATCAAAATAACATCACCTACAATGGTCATTTATCAAAGAATGCATTCTAAATAGGACATCTCAAAACAAGCAGAATCAAAGCATGAAGGTGCTACTACCACCAAACTGGGGGCAACTTTGTCTCAAGCAAATGTCAACATAGGGAGCATGAAGAATCTTTATGGTGAAACCATTGCCAATACTACAACCAGCCATGTCATGAATCTTCATCCACCCATCAACCCATCCATGAATTGGGACCAACATAAAATAAAGGATGAGAATCAAAATACAAAGAAAGTTATCAAAGAAAAAGAAGCTGAGAAGCATAATGGAAAAATAAAATACAAATGGATACCAAAAAATACAAAGAAAGATCATCCCTATCAAACTCCATCAGTCAAAGAAAATATGGGGCAAAATAAAAAAGGGAAAATTATCCATCAAAGATGTTCGCAAAAGCAAAAGCAGGCCTTTCAAGCGATGTACAAAGTATATCAAGTAGTTGGTCCTAATTCGATGCACACTTTCTTATCCACCCATCATTTCTCATCTTCCCAAGTTTGGAGAGTCAAAGATTCCAAGCTGTCAACCAATCCATCTCATATCCCTAAACACACTCCATCCACGCCTCCACACATGATATCCAATTCTCGCATTGACCATGTATTGGCAATGACCCTTCATCATAAGGATTCTGAAGGCACTCTATCACAATGTGTGCACAAAGATGAAGTTAACTTCGGTATCGACGAATCAGATCAAGAATCCAAAAAGTTGCATTTGAGTGCATGTATCTTGGAAAAATAGCTCCTTCAAGTAGGATATCAATGGCACATTATGACAGGAGCATCTATATCAGCAACACCTTGTGATTCATCATGAGCCTAAAATCTTTCAGAAAAATTAAAAAAATAAAAAAATATATGAAAATCCAAAAAAATTAGAAAATGGATTGAAAATAGTTAAGATAAAAATCATCCTCTAGTTTAAACCACTACAGTGGCGCTTTGGGAAAAAACATGATGAAAACCTAGCAAACAGGCGTCATGTGTAGAAACGAGCATCTACATGCGCCACTTCAGGTGAAAGGATCTTATCCCTTCCATAATAAATCGAGCATTCCATCCATCTTATCCATAATAAATCCATCCATCCATAAACCATTGGTCCAATCCATTCACATATATCTGCATCCATCATCTCAGTTATCTTGATCTTGATGAAGTTTGGGGCACACTTTACAGTTGCTTATGGTAAACATCTTGAAATGGGTTATTTTCATTGATCCTATCCTATGCAGCATTATCTAAGCCATGAAGCATTATCCAAATGAGCATTCCTTATCTGAACATTGTGTCTTCTCACAAGATAATCCTTGGCATCCTTTGCATGCTTATCCATCCATCCTTATACTTATCCAAGAATCCATCCAATGGAATTCCATACATTGCTAGACATTGGGTCAAGTATTTACATCTTTCTTTAAGAATAAATCTTGATCTATATCCTCCAAATTATGTGGTGATCCGAACATTGGCAAACGTGAAATCAAATTGGTCAAGAATTTGTAATCCAAAAATCCAAATCACTAGCCCATGGAATATTTTGACGAGAAGAAATTCCTTATCAATCTTCATCTTTCATCAAACATCCTTTCCAACAATCACTATCAGTTGCATCTAAGTTGCACGTCAAACTCCACATCAAATCATTCAAACAACTTTTGTTCCAAACCAAGCATCATAAATCCTAATCAATCGAATCCAATCAATCCATAATCTAGGGATATCCTTCCCAATCATTGTGATTCTTAACACTATCCTTGCATTATTGTGCATCCTCAACAATGTTATCATCATCAATTTTGATCAATCAACCCTTGAATTTTTGTGCATCCTCAAAAATGTTATCGTCATCAATCTTGATCAATCAAATCCTTTCATTATTGTGTATCCTCAACAATGTTATCATCATCATCAATCCATCGATTTGATCAATCAACCTTAGCTTTATTTTCAACAAAATCCAAAATAGAGCATTGATATCATCACACATGTCCATATCCAAATTTTCAAAATCATGCAAAAAATCCAAAAACATTCAAAAACATAAAAAAAAACATTAGAAACATTAAAATCTGAACTACGTCATCTCTGAGCTTAAACGTAGGCAAGGCTAATGTTTCATTAGCCACCGAGACATCAAAATCACAAAGAAAATCGAAAAACATCAAAATCCAAAAACATTCAAAAATATCAAAATCACAAAAAACATTTGAAGACATCAAAATCACAAAAAAAATTGAAAAACACAAAATCCAAAAACATTTGAAAAAAAAATAAATCAAAACATTTTAAAACCAAAAATACCCAAAACAGCCTCAAAACATTCCAAAAACATCAAAAACATCCAAATATTTGAAAAAAATCCATCCGTACCATTTCGCTTTCATCCACAATAATCAATCATCCATAATAAACTAATCATCACCTTCATCCTTTGGCAACACAAATAGAAACAATCATAGCAGTCGGTGAAAGAAAGCTTCAATCACAAAATCAAAATCGAAACAACAAAACTTTTAAAACAAAATCAAACTCTTGATCATTTTTTAGACATGTCAGTCAACCTTATATCAATAGCCTATCAATCAACTTATCCAACCACCATCATCCTATACAATGCATGTCCTAGGATATATCATTTTGACAATGGGCATCATTTTGGATATCACCTTGGATCCTTATCCTATCAAAACAAATCCCTTTGGCTAGAGATATGAAGAACATTGGCTTGTTTGCATACTTGATCTTTACTTTGATTTATCTTATTGCGCTCATTCAAGGACCTCTCAATGATATCCGAACAAAGGATTTAGAGAGATAGGAATGGGGCAACGATCATTATCCTTTTATCTATTGTTGTTGTTGGATGTTCTTTAAAATAACTTAATACTTTTTGTTAGTGCGTCCTAGCAAGGTTTCCATATGTCAAGTGTGAACAAGAATACTCCTATCATTTGTTGAGTCAAAGTCCATGTACTAGGTACAGCTCATCCTAGTTCTTTATACCTTGATGCATCATTATCTACATGTGTAATCAAACATAAGTAAGTAGCCCTTTAAAATCCCAATCCTTGATAGAAAATCATCATCTATCATCATCATCATCTCTAATAAAGTCTCGTCAGATCATGGACTTGTGGGATCCTCTTGTCATCATCATTTCAGCTAACATCATCATCACCAATGCATCCATCATACATACATCTTACATCCAAAAACTACCAATACCACATATCATTCACATATCATAATACATCAATCATTTCACAGGCATCTCATTTGCATCATCATCCATAACCATCCATTTTTGAACCTCTTTATCGTGAGATCAACCTTCAAATTGAATCCTTTCGCTCGATCTCTTGAGGGGGCAATGTACCAGTGTACTTTCTGCTGGGGCATCCAAAAAATAGAATTTTTTTCAATTTTGATTCTAAAAATTTTATTCTTTGAACCAACACAACAAGTACATTGCTTCAACGAGGGGCAAAATGTAGACACGTAAAATTAACATCACACACCCAATTCACGTTCATTTGCTCATTGAATAAATCAAAGTTTAGTCCTAAGGTTATTCATTTGAATAAATCAAAGGGTCACATCATCCTTTAATTAAATAAATCAAAATTTATTTAATTAAATCTCCAAATGCATAATCCATCCCTCTTTGATTTAAATAAATCTAAATATTTTAGTCAAATTTCTGAAAATCACCTAATCATCATTAACCTAACCTAATCTTGATTAAGCTAACCTAACTACCCAACACATTCTCTAGATTTTGCCACTTGCACAAATAAATCAATTAATTGATTTATTAAATCCAACATTTTCCATCAACATGGCATCTTTGAGGAATATGCCCTCAAGTTTCAATTAAAAATCAAGTGGACATGTACATCTAACAAAGAAATTAATGTCTCTTACATGTCCCTTGCACAAGTCAAACTTAGCATTTACTCTCAAATTTGAATTTGAAACTCCCTTTATTTGGCACATTTCCCAAATCTTGCACATCCCTCAACCTATGGCATGATGACAAGTGGCCTCTTTTCATTGGCCTATTTTTAATCCCACGTTGGTCCCTTTTCAACACTCTTAGCATTTGAAAATCTACAAATAGAGATCATCATCCTTGATCAAATCCTCCACAATCTTGGCATTTCATCTCCACAATCTCATACAAGGTTACTCTCTTCAATTGAGAGCTAATCTTGCCCATCTTATCATCATCATCTAGCTTATCTATAAAGGATTGGGAAAGGGATATTTTCCATAATAGCACCAATCCAATATGAAATAGGGTTTATTTCATGTTTTATATGCTTTAGTTTATCTTGTAATTTGTTTGCATTTAGAAACATGATTTATTATTTCATATGGATGCTTGATTATTAACTTGGTTTTAAAATACTAACCATTTGTAGATTTGGCATCTACACTAGTCACCGAATAGATTCAGGGTATTAATGGCCTGCAATTCATTCACCATAAATTTTATTTAATCTTCAAAGGATAGGGGCTTCTTTTGCACAAATTGGTCCTCCTGAGTATTGGGCGAAGTAGAACA
Source organism: Sequoia sempervirens (assembly GCA_007258455.2). Classification (NCBI taxonomy): domain Eukaryota; kingdom Viridiplantae; phylum Streptophyta; class Pinopsida; order Cupressales; family Cupressaceae; genus Sequoia; species Sequoia sempervirens. Next base: position 12,606,447 of record VDFB02168118.1, read on the forward strand.
ACCACCTTTCTTTCCCTTCTTCTTTATGTGTATAGCTTCCTAAAATTCCTCCCCAACCATTTTTCCATGGCTATTGTGAAGCTCTTACTAGAACACTTGAATGGTGACCATAGTGTTCTTCACCATTTCCTTTCTATAGTCAACAATTTATTACAAACACTTGAGGGTTTTTCTTAATTGCTACACATGGTAGCAATCTCCACTTACAACTTCTCCCTCTCTTTCACAATTCTAACCATAAACAGAATCTCATAAACTTTATTTTTCCAATTAGCCCACTTTTTAAAAGAATTGAAAATGGAAGAAAAAGGGCCTAACAACCCTTGTCATCAACCTCACCCGGCCAAGTCTCTTTCTAATTAAGCACCTTCTCTTCTAGATGTTGAATTTTATACTTGGCCATTATAAGTTGGGCAAGAAACCATTTTAGAATGTCATTTTGAACATTCACATCCTCACTTGAGTCATTAATACTAATTTTCAGTGGTGAACAACTGACACAAACAAAAGAATCCAACTAGGGGTCTTTAGGGGCATTATACAAATTAACACAAAGGGTAGGGGAATCTAGAGGGCTAGAATGGTTAGTGGATAGAGGCATCTTAGAGGCTTTAGAAAAGTCTTCATGAACATCAGAGTTAGTGGGGTAACCTTTTGGGGAGGGTTTACAAGATTCATCATTAGAATTAAATTATAAATGAATATTTTAGTGGGGTTTGAAAATGAAACATTTTTTTTAGAACCCAAGATGTGGACCTCAGAAGTAGGGGATTTACCTTTAGCACCTGTAACCATTTGAGAATTTGAGGGCGACATTAAATTTGGGCCTAGGGTAGAGGGGGGCACTCCAAGGGTTTAACCGAATCTCTAACCATGGGAGATTTTTTCTTAGTAGAGGCCAAGGAGAGGGAAAGGGATTCCTTGAAATGAAACAAACAATAAATCAACCCCTGGTGGAGGGGTAAATTTTTCCCTTTATCTTTAATGGCCTTTATAGTCTATTCAAGGTAGAACATAATCAAGAATGCAAAGTTCATTTTAACATTGTAATGTAATTGATTAAGAATGGGAAATAGGTGGGAATGGAATCACTTAAACCTACCTTCCAAAGTAACATAATGCATCAAAACTTCCACAATTCTTCTTTAGATGCCTAGGAGGTCATCTTTGTTGAACCCATTATGAATTTGATGATCTTTTCCCCTTTCTTCAAAAATCTATCCATCTCCTCTTAATAATGGACTTTAGGCTTCCTAGGGAGATAGGTCCCTCCCAAGTAGAGGCTTGCTACCTTTGCAGTAAGCTCCATATTACTAGAGAAAGAGTAGTCCCCAACAATTAAATTATCATCCTTCCATGACTTTTCAAATTCCATGGAAATGTTAGGATCATTCCTCACCATTCTTTCAACTTAATCAACTAGCTTTCCCCATTGAAGGATAGTCCAAACATCCCTACCCTTCTTCCATACCTTGTAGGAGGTGGGCTCCTCTTAGAATAGATCACCACCCATCATGACATACACTTTAGAAAAAGAAAAAGTAGGAATTTTATAGAAGCACTAAGAAAAATGCATGGACAAATCTGGAGCTTACTTACATGAAAAGGAAGGACAAGATGAAATTATTTCCTTAAATGTAATATGTGCCAACTGTCAATATGAACTGATGAGGAGTTCAACTCAAACACAAAATTGTAGTACTTTTCATCATTTATTAATAACTCACCCACATAATCTGAAATCATTTAAAGATATCCCAAATAGTAATCTTTTCTATAAAGGCTACCAAATTTATGAAAGCATCCATCACTTTATTACAAGCTCAAAAATGTGAGAAAAACTATAAATTACAAAGTTCATTATGATGTTATGAGACAAAAGGAGAGGGTGGCATAAGGTCCAGTAAGGGTTCGCCATCACATTTGACAACATGATTATATTTCTAAAATCTAGTTCCAATTGCCATGTTGGACACTCCAACATTCTTAGCAATATGGATCCTGTGATAAGAAACCACTTCTACAAAGGTAGAATTTTTTAAACCCACATTAACTCCATAAGCCAAAATCAACTTCCCTCGATTGTCATTGATTATGCCACCACCACCCTCCCAGCACAGTTCCCTTTGGTCAAACTATCAAAGTTAAGCTTAAGCCAATCAGAATCGAGGGGACTAAGGAGTAGTGTTTCTATCCAATGGAATACACGAGCTCAAGAAATTAATAACCTCAAATAAATTCCAAGATGATGCAATGGATAACTCTAGATTAGAGTGATTTATTTTTGGCTTGCAAGAGGTCGTTTTAAGATTCTCAACAATCAGGTTAATAATCTTTTTTCCAACAACCTTTGAGGGGATTTTTCTATACCTAAAAATCCTATTGTTGCACTCTTTCTAGATTGCCCAACTTGTGAAAATTAGTGCCTACCACCATAGCTTAATGAGAAAAGGATGAGACACTAGTGAGGAACACCTCTCCAACACATTCTTGATATCCATTTTCCAAACCCAACTAACCTTAAACAAGGACTCCAAAATTTTGGATGAACCTTCTAAGAGTAGGAGCAATGAAATAGAACATGAGATTGTTTCTGTTTCAATTTCATATAGAAAGAACATGTTGCCAAGATGCCTCCCCTTCTTATGTAGATTATATAGTGTGAGAATTCTTTCATGGAAGGCCATCCACTAGAAGCATCACACCTTAGGAAAGGAATTATTCATCGAAAACTTCATGCAATTAAATTAAGGAACCCAAAGAGTGAATTTTTATTTGTATCTAGACTTTACTAAATAGTTACCATCTTTAGAGTCCACCCACAACAAAGAATCAGGTAAATTAGAATTCAAAATTATTTGATTACTCGCGCAGGTGCACCAAGCACATAAATTTTACACTAGGAGGTCAGTATGTTTAGTATAGGTGTTTGGGGTCCTTTTGCATTTAACAATGTCTATTGAGACCATTTTCCATTTAATTGGGTCATTTGTGAGTCATTTAGGTGAAAGTATCAAAAGTTACAAAAAAATGTAAAGTTGTCATAGCAACAAATTGTAAAAATGTAACTTTTGTAGAAGTTGAAGGGTCATAGTATTTTAAAAGTTAGTTATAGTCACTGGGTGGTTAGAATTTGATTGGAATAAGTATATAAATCCTCAAAAAGGCTCTAGTAGGTGTTGATGAAGATTGTATTGAAGTTTCCACATCAATAACAATGTTATTTTCTGCATTTAGACTGTTATTTTGCACTTTTCAGAAGCTGTACAGACCCATACAAACAGTAATTTGTCTGACTCTTATTATGTTCTATAGGGACATGAATTATCTCTCATTTTCGTCAAGTTTGAGAGTCTAACATTGAAGTTTGTGGGAGATTTCACCAATTTTCTGATTCTACCTATAAAACATCGGTGAAGGGTTTGTTTGGGGTTTAAATGATTATCTAAATCATTCCACCTAATGACAGGACCTATAACTCAGTGCAATGACTTTTTCCCATGGTAAGCTAGGCATTCTCATGGTTTGGTGGGCAAAGGAATCAAGTTGTTAGTTTTGGGGTGAAGCCTTAGGGCTGAACAAAGTGTTTTTCAAGTAAAAATGGTGTGTTAAGGCAGGGTTTTGATAAAATGTTCAAGGAATTGCATATGTAATGGTTGTTTGAGTTTTTGTAGGGTATTTGTGAAGTTTTGTAGGAATTGATTTGGTTAGATAAGACCAGGACATAAGACTTTCAATAAACCCTTGTCATTTGCTTGGAAATTGAGGGTTTTGTGGTTCAACAACTTAGAGATCATGGACCTATTGAATAATGGTGGAATTTGAATTTTTACAACACAATTAAGGACTATTTATTGATTTTAGGGGTTAACTTGGTGTTTTGAGGGTACTTCCTTTGTTAAAGTGGCCTATTTGGTGGCCTAAAAGTAGGGACAGTCTATTGATTCTCCATATAGTTTCAAAGAAACCTCTTTCAATATTTTGGAATATTTTGTTAGGTCCTATTGTGAATCTCAGAAGGTGTCTAGGTTGTCTTTGTACAACCTTCTCTAAAAGATATTGAGAAGAAGTTTATTTGGAAGGCTACAAGCCACTAGGTGTGAGTTTGAGAAAAGTTAAGTCAATAGGGTTGAAAGGGCTAGATTCTTGTTTGGGTCTGATTAATTTGAGTTGGTTTGGGTCATCACCACCTTTCTTGACATCAGGTGGTATCAAAGAAACATGGATTAGATCTTTTTGATTGAGGAGTTGCAGAATTGAGGAAAGGTAATTAGAAGTTGAAGAGACAAAACTTGTAACTTATGCCTCCTAAGAATGTTGTGGTTGCTAGAGAGTTGCAGGAGTTAAAAGAGAAACATGCCAAGATTTTGGAGAATCATAATGTTGTGTTGGAAAGGCTTGCTTCCTTGGAAACAAAGAAGAGAAGACATGAAGCTAAGAGTGAATCAAATGAAGAGGAAGATTAAGAGTATGAAGATGTAGATGAAGAATTAGACCTTGAAGATTAGAGGATGGAAAAGTTGCTTAAGGAAATCAATGGTGATTCACATAAGGTAAAGGTTGATTTTCCTATGTATGGTGGAAATTTGAATGAGGAAGAGCTACTTGATTGGATTGCAGCCATGGACAACCACTTTGAAAGTGAAGATATTTTAGATGAGCAAAAGGTGAAGGTAGCAAAGACAAAAATCAAAGGTCATGCACTTCTATGGTGGGACTACGAGCAAGATAAAAGAAGAAAGCAAGGTAAGTCAAGGATAGTTTCTTGGGACAAGATGGTAGCAAGACTTAAAGGTAAATTTCTTCCTAAGGACTATGAAGTTCAATTGTATAAGAGATTACAAGGTTTGAAGCAAAGGGATTTACATGTTAAGACCTATACTGATGAATTCTATAAATTAAGTATAAGGTCAGGAAGAAATGAAGATGAAGTTGAAAAAGTGGCTAGGTATCTAGGTGGCCTCAGAATCAATATACAAGATGAATTGGTTATTGCTAACTTAAATAATATTGATGAGTGTTTCCAATTGGATATTAGGGTTGAAGAAAAAATCAAATGAAGGCAAGAGAAGTCTATTAGAGGTAGAGACAATAGTACAAGAGGGAGAGGATCATTCCCTAGATCAAAGCAGCCATATACGGAAGAAGAAGAAGCAAATAAAGTTAAAGAACAAGGTGTTGATTCAAGAGGAGGTTTTAGGGGCTCTAGAGGCAGATTTAGTGGTGGCATAAGTTCAAATATCTTTTCAGGAAGATGCTATAATTGCAATGAATTTGGGAATCCATCATACAAGTTCCCTAAAAAATTTGGTTCTTCATCAAGTGGATGTAAAAGGAGGACTAAAAGGATGGCTCAAATAGTACAAGAAGAGGAGTGTGGAAGTACCAATTCTTCAAGCCATCTTGCTGCTCCAGAAATAGGTGAATCATTGATGATGAGGAAGACTATACTTCAGGCATCAAAGGAAATGGAACCATTGCAAAGAAAAACTCTCTTCAAAACCACATGTAAGTGCAAGAACAAGGTATGCAAAGTTGTCATAGATTTAGGATCTACTAAGAATATGGTATCAATTGAAATGGTTAGTAAACTAAATTTGCAAAAGATTCCTCATGAGTTGCCATATAAGGTTTCTTGGTTGAATGATGAGCAATCACTTTTAGTTGATGAACAAGTTGTTGTTTTTCAAATTGGTGGCTATAAAGAAAAGGTATTTTGTGACATTTTTCCCATGGATTGTTGTCACTTACTTCTTGAAAGTCCCTAGCAGTTTGACAGGCATGCATTATATGATGGGAGAGAAAATACATACACCATAAAGAAGGATGGGCATACATTTACTTTGAAACCATTGGAAGAAGAAGAAAAAGGAAAGGTTAAAGAGGCTAAGGTGATCATGTTTGGGAAGAAGGAATTTTCAAAGGTTGAAAAACAAGACAAGAGGATGGGTGCTACGGTCATTTCAAGGCCTAAGAATATTGTGGCAACAGGTGTGAAGATTGAATTAGAATTGGGAGATGAGTTTGATGAGCTCAAAATATGCTCATAATTTGAGTATTATGATGTATTTTTAATACACTTACCCTTATTGCTAATGGTTGTTTTAACTCTTTGATTAAATACTTTTTATCTAAAATCGGGTAGTATCATATAGCCACACATTCCTATATTCCTACAGCTTAACATCTCTATGTGTCTATATTAATTGCCCTGTTTGACCTCCCAAATGACTGATATAATGCATATGGTTTTTGAATAATGAAATAGATTTAATATGTGATTAATGAATGTATATCATGTTGTTTACCATGCATGCTTTCTTTCGCTTTTGTCACCTTGTGTATCATAGGTTGTTGAAGGAAACATGAACGAGTCAAGCACAAAATATCTCAGCCCTACAGTAAAGTCCATTTCCAGCATGGCGTCAAGGAAGTTGTGCCAGCGAAGACTCTCTGACCAGGTCATTGGGAAGAAATTAAAATGATCATTAATGTGGGAAGAGTGGAATGCTAAATTCTCTCTGAATCATGTTGAATGGATGTGCTTTCATTTATGAGAAGTCTTTTCCTCGATTTAAGGATGAACTTATGTCCACATCTTTCTTTGTTAGAGTTATGTAGTTAGTTTCTTTTTTGATATAAATAAGTGTTCCTCCTATGCGAGTGAGCAAGCAGAGTGTGTAAAAGTTAGATTATAATGAGAAACAGTGTTTTGTGTTAGTTTTCTTATGAGTAGAACAATCAATGTATATGGTTTCAAGTTTATGAATAAAAGTTGATGAAGTTTTGAGTTCAATTCTTGCATAACTGGTTGATGCTTGCTAAGGGGACCCACTTAGTGAGTATTTGTAGTTAGTTGTTTATCTTCTGTTGATTATAAGTTAGATTTCATTCTAGAAGGTTTCAGAAAAAACTTAGTCTTATATTGTTCCTACAACATCGAGAATCCAACGTTGTGTTTGTTCTTGCAACATAAGGCTAGTTCATAGTTTGTCTCTTAGTAACAGTCATTATGATTTCTACTTTGATTAAGATATACTTAAGTTAAGAAATCTTTATGTTATACTCCTGTAGCATAAGTATAATTCCTTCCAAGTATTTAGTTCTGGTAAATCATGACTGAAAATTGGTTCTTAGTGCACATACAATGCTGCTCCATTTCAAGTATACGTTCCCTGGATTGACAATGTAAATGAACGACCATAAGAAGATGTTAGTCACCTGCTAGAATGTCCAATTCCCAGGTTAGGATTTTTCATGAATTTTATGTCCTTTTGTGGACGTGACCATTTTTGGCACTATTGTCGGGGATGGTGTCAAGCTAAGAACCTGTCATAGTCATTGTTAGCAGTAGTTTAGTCTACTATTCAAGCATTTTCAAAATTCCCTCAATTTACCATTCATTTTATTGTATTCATAGAAGAAGAGATGCTCTGGGAAGATTCATCCCTAACCTTCCATTCATTGATAACAATCCTGAACCAACCTATAATCTATTTGAGGAAGGAGGAGACCAAGATATCAATTTGTTTGCTGAAACCCTGCTTGTTGAACTGCCATTTGATCTAGCTGACGAAGAACCTGAAGAAAATCCATTTGCTTTGATACTCCATCAAGCAACTATGGCATGTAATCCACCTAATCGACCTCCTGCTTTTGAATTCCCCATCATTTCTCAATAAGATAATGATAACCTTAAAAATATTCCTTCCTCATTACTTCCCAAGTTCTATGGACTAGTTACAGAGGACCCAAAAAATTTCTTGTTTGAGTTTGACATCCTCTATCACAGCTATGATTACACTTCAGATGCTCATAGGCTGAAGTTGTTTCCCACTACTTTGAAAAAAGAAGCTCTTAGATGGTTCATGAGTTTGGGAAGGGGTGTTTTTGATAGTTGGGCAGCAATGCAAACAAAATTTCTTGAGAAATACAAAGAATATTGTAAGAGTGGTAGTAAGGGTGATGATATATTCAAAATTCAACAAAAGGAGGATGAAAGCCTGAAAGACTATATCTCAAGATTCTTATTTTCCCTGAAAAAGAATTCAAACCATACTCTCAATGAAGAATCTCAGAAACTACTTTTACTAAGAGGAATCAGTGATACCTGTGTAGGTGCCCTGGACCTGATGGGACGAGGAGATATAAACTAAGTGTCTTGGGATGATATAAAGAAAATATGTTTTAACTACTTTTGAGCAATTGTTAAGAAGGGTAGAGGTCATCAAGCCATAGTGGGAAAGTCTTCTACTAGTGGAGTTTCACAGATGGAGATCAAAAATTTGTTGTCTAACTTCAAGCAGGATATCATAAACATCATAGCTACATAGTTGGATACTATGCAAGCTTAGAAGAAACATGAGGAAGCTGAAGCAATCTTGGTTGAGTTTTGTCCACATTGTAGACAGAAGAAATGTGACTATAGATGTAAGATGGTGGCTAATCTAGAGGCTAAGTAGTTACCTACTAATTTTAACATAGTAGAGGGTGATGATAACCAAGTATTCTTCGTCGCACAAAAGAAACCATGGGCTCAAAGACAAGGTATGCCTCAAGACCCTCTAACTTTTGGTAATCCTTATTCTAATTACAATAACCAATGGCAACCTACATATGGCCCATCACCACCTTGGAATACTTCTCAACTGCATTGGCCTAACTATTAGAGTCCTCAATGGAAATCTCCTCAAGGAGGTTGGCAATAGCCACAAGGACAATGGACTCCACCCCGAGGTAACTGGCAGCAAAATCCTCAATGGAGAGGTTCTCAATAATGGCAAAACCAATCCCCTAGATCCCTACAGCTTCAGTAGCCACAACCTGTGGCTCTCATGCCACCTCTTGCAACACTTGCAGCAAATACTGGCCCTCCAAAACAAACACCTATGCATACTCAACCATTGCCAAATCCTAATAATAAGCAGTAGTAGCAATGACATCATATGTATTTTGCAAAAGCCAATCAGTATCCATTTGATGCCATGAATATTCATGATATCCATCTCAGGTCTGGAACCACTCTCCTTGCTCCACAGCTGCCTATAATTATAGAGATTCCAGACTCCACCTCTGAAAAACCTACTGATCCTGTAGAACATATACCTATATCAGATAATGTCTCTAAGGAGCATGTCCTGCAGTATCAGGCCAAACTGCCTTTTCCTTAGAGATTGCAAATTACTACATCTAAGTCCATGGAAGAGCCCGCCTTTGATATTTTGGATCAACTAAAGAATGTACACATTCAAATTTGCCTTTTTCAAGCCATAAAAGATGTCCCAATTTATAGAAAAGCCATTAAGGATGTTTGTATAAAGAAACTAGGAAGAAAGAAAAAGGATCCCCAAACTATCCATGTTTTGGGACAGTTGGCTGATATTATGTTAGGGAAGGTAGTCATTCCAAAATATACTAACCCTGGGAGTCTTGTGGTACAAATAAATATTAATAGCCAGATAGTAAAGATTGTTTTGATTAACCTTGGTGCAGCCATCAATGTAATGACCAAGCATACTATGGAGTATTTAAATATCCTAACCATTTGGTCTACACCTACCATTCTGCAGCTTGCTGATAGTTCCATAGTAACACCTGATGGAGTGGTAGAAGATGTCATTGTCATCCTTGAGTCTTGGGAATACCCAACATATTTCACCATATTTTCCACTAAGGAAACTTTGGGAGGATATCCTATCATCCTAGGTAGACCATGGTTAGCCACAACTGATGCTTTTATAGGATGTCATTTAGGAGACATGACAATTTCTAATGGTCAATCAAGAAAGAAATTGTCTTTATACCCACCAGCTCAGCCTCAGCTAGACTTGTCTCAACCAATTTGGCCATATTTAGGTGAGGAAACTAAAGAAGTCAATTCAGTAGCTCAGCTAATGATACTCCAAGCTAATATGTTTTCACAACTCCAGAGTGAGTATGACCTACATTTACATTTTGCAATCCAACTCTGATCTACATAGCCCATCTGTTCTAGATAGCTATCCCCAGTAGTGTTTCCTATAGCAACTGAATTCTAAGAGTCTGCCACATGAATCTCCTGTAGTTTATCACAATTTTCTTCCATATGAAATATAGAAACCACCTTTATCAGTAGCCTCCATGAATGATCTTATCAAGCTAGTAGAAGTGTCTCCAGGCCACTTTCTAAGCATCAATAATAAGTTGCCTCAATCTCAACAAGCTGTCTTAGTCACAATGTTGTAAGATCAACACAAAGCTTTTGCATGGGACTATGGGGATATGAAGGGAATAGATCCTCAACTCTGTACTCATAAGATCTACATTAACGAAGACTACTCACCTGTTAGGCAGCCTCAAAGAAGGATAAACCTAGCACTCAGGGAAATAGTTAAAAATGAGCTCCAAAAATTGTTTGATGCTGGCTTTATCTACCCCATTTCAGATAGTCAATGGGTGTCTCCATTGATAATTGTTCCTAAAAAAGGTGGAAAATGGAGAGTTTGTGTAGACTATAGGGAGCTAAACACAACAACTAAAAAGGATCACTTTCCTCTGCCATTAGTTGACCAAGTGCTAGACTCATTGTCTCGTAAAAAGTATTTCTCCTTTTTGGATGGATACAGTGGGTATAATCAAATTAGAATTACCCCTAAGGATCAAGAAAAAATAACTTTTACCAGTCCATGGGGCACTTTTTCCTACTCTGTCTTACCTTTTGGACTGTGTAATGCACTTGCAACATTTCAAAGGGTAGTGATCAGTATTTTTGCTAACATTTCTCATGATTCTATGGAGATCTACATGGATGTCTTCACTACTTATGGAGTTACTTATGAAGAAGCATTAGCCGATTTGGAGAAAGTGTTGAAAAGATGTAAGGAGTAAAATTTGTTTTTGAATTTAGTGAGAAGTGCTTTATGATGATGCAAGAGGGAATTGTTTTAGGCCATCATATCTATCAAGAAGGAATTCAAGTTGATCCTGCCAAAATAGAAGTTATTCTAACTTTGCAAACACCTATGAAACAAAAGGATGTTAGAAGCTTCCTAGGACATGCTGGATATTATAGAAGATTTATCAAAGATTTTAGTAAAATAGCCAATCTATTATATGCCTTATTGACTAAGGATTCTGAATTTACCTGGACTGAGGCCTGTGACAAATCTTTCCTACAGCTTAAGAACGAACTTACTCAGGCACCTGTTCTTTAAGGACCGAAGTGGAGTTTTCCCTTTCATATACACATAGATGCTTTAGATTATTCCATAGGGGAAGTTTTAGGACAAAAAGAGAATTCCATAGAGCATGCCATATATTTCATTAGCAAAATCCTTCAAGGCTCTGAATTAAACTATACTGTCATAGAAAAAGAATTGCTAGTAGTTGTCTATGCCCTGAACAAGTTTCGACATTATGTCACTAGTTACCAAATATTTGTCCATATAGATCATGCAACAATAAGGTACATCATGAATAAGCCTATCATATCTAGCAAATTAGCAAGATGGCTCCTATGTTGCAAGAATTTGATATCACAGTTATTGATAAGCCAGGGCGAGCTAATGTGCTGGCTAATTTCTTGTCAAGACTTCAAACAACTACACCTCTCACCCCTGAGGTAATTGATGATAGCTTTTCCGATGAATATTTATTTTCTATTACTGCTCGAACTCTACAATATAGAGATATTGCAAATTATTCAGTAGCCAACAAGATCCCAACTCACTTCTCACCAAAGGAAAGGAAATTGTTGGTTGAGAAAAGTTTTAACTTTTCATGGATTACAGACTGTTTATTTTACACAGGACTTGACCAAGTCATGAGAAGGTGTGTTAGGGAAGATGAGACCTATGACATTTTGCATGCCTATCATGATGAGCCATGTGGTGGGCACTTTGCAGCGAAGAGAACATCTATGAAAGTACTTGCTACTAGATATGATTGGCCCACACTACACAAAGATGCTGCAGCCTATACCAAAAAATGTGATAGATGTCAACGCATGGGGAGACCAAGTAGGTTTGATGAAATGCCTTTGTATTCTCAAGTGGTAGTTAGTCCCTTTGACAAATGGGGCATGTATTTTGTTGGACCTATTGATCCTCCGTCCAATGGGAAATCATTCATTTTGGTTTGCACTGACTATGTAACCAAGTGGGTGGAAGTGAAAGAAATGACACACACCCATGGCAATAAAGTTGTTGAGTTCCTGTATGAACATATTTTTACTCAGTTTGGAGTCCCAAGGGAACTTGTTATTGATCAAGGAGCTCAGTTTGTAACATCAAACTTAATCACTACATTGATGAATGATTACAAGATCAGGCACATAAAGTCTAGCCCCTATCACCCTCAAGCCAATGGTCAAGCAAAGGTTACCAACAGAGAAATTGAGGCAATCCTTACTAAAACAATACAATTACACAAGAAAGATTGGAGCAATTTCCTTCCTGAAGCAGTTTGTGCCTATAGGACAACACGAAAAACAACTATAGGGTTTACTCCTTTTGAGTTACTCTATGGCAAGATTGCCATGTTGCCAATTGATTTTGAGGATAAGACCTTAAGGACTACTCTATAGCTTAACATTGATATTTTAGAAGCTCAAAAGGAATGACTCCTACAACTCAATGCATTGGATGAGATGTGGAAAGCTGCCCTATAGCATACTGAAGCTATCTAATAGTAAAGAAAAAATGGCATGACCACCATATCAGAACTAAACAATTCTTTGTTGGTGATTGGGCACTGCTATATGACTCTGGGTACAAATAAAATCAAGGAAAACTAACCACAAGATGGCTTGGTCCTTATGAAATAGAAAATGTGTTTGATAATGGTTCAGTTTAGTTAGCTACAATAGATCTTGTCTGATTCAAGCTACTGGTTAATGGACACCATCTAAGGTTGTATCATAAGCTAGTGTCTAAAGAAGACTTTATGAAGCAGTTTGTTTCGGATGCGGCCATTGATCCTCCTGCAACAACATCTCTTTAAAATTCTATGTTGCATGCCCATAATAAAGGTTTCCTTTTTAAGGAAGCCACTTTTTTCGCTTTTCATCCATCACCACCATTCATTACCTCTTCTTCCACATACTGCCCTCATTTATGGTTTCAATTCTAGTCGTCATTTCATGCTGAGCTGTGATCATTCCAAGCATGTATGCGCATTTATTCCAAGGTACGTGATATCTTTTACTGTCACATCATTTATTTATTTCATTTATTCATTAATTGCTATGTAGATATTAGTCATTATTGCCAGATCTTTTCCTATCCTTTTGCACATGTGTGGACACATGTCAAATTTTTAGGAAGTGGGATAATCCATTTTCAAAGTTTTCCTTATGCCACTATCACAACTATTAAGATATTTTTATTTTCTTGTACTTTCCAAATATGACTGCATGTTTTCATCCTAAACAACAATTAACTACTTGATTTGTGTAGTTCGTAACAATTATTTCATGCAAATATTCTTTGATTCATTCTTGGAAAAGTAAAGGAAAGTGATGGTAGTGCAAAAAGAAATAGAGCATAAAAGTTTTTATGAATTTTTAGAAAAAGTTTGAGTTTCAAGAATCTCAGCTAGGATAATTTGTGAATATGGGTAGCCAGTTAGTAAGACATGAGCCTATAGCTTATGATATCTTAATGCAAAATCCTTAAACAATTCAGACATTCAGCACTTGTAGTTGGCTAAAATATTTTCTGAGGTTAGATTCCTTTAATGAGGAAGTTGTAGTAAAAGTTTTGAGAACTCTTTCAGGAGGAGAAGATACAATGTGGGGTTTGACAGTAGCCGATACAGAAGAGTGGATTGCAGAAGTAACTGGGCTTCTAGCAATAGGAGAAAATTTTTCTTCAGATGATGTCTCTGCTAGGGTAGAAATTACAGTACCAACTGATGGACCCTTGGAGGTTTCCAAACAAGGATGCGAACGAGTGTCACTGTCTTTCCCATACTCAAAATATGCCATCCTCATAATCAGGTACTTGACTTGTGAGGATGCTTTTCCTTTTTAGATTCCTATCATTTTAAATTATTGAGTCATATGAGGCATGGTCTAGCTGTCAATGTCCCAACCTTTTTGTTAAACCTTTTGAAATAATGTGCCCATGAAACTCAGAGGGGTAAGGACAACTCTATCGCCCATCATGCCCTCATTAAATTAAATAAATTAAAACATTATTTGATTTAATCTAACACCATCTCTTTTAATTAAATAAATCAAAATCCTTATTTAATTAAATCTCTGGTCATATTCCTCTCTTATTTGATTTAAATAAATCCATAAATTTGAGTCAAATAGGTCACAGCATCTAACCTCTCTCATTAAATTAATTAACCTTTGATTAATTTAATCTCATCTCATGTTCCATCCTCTAGATAATGCAAGCTGCAAATGAAAATAGATTTAATTCATTTATTAAATCTCTATTTTCCTCACAAGGCATCTTTTGGAATATTCTCTCAATTTGAATTCAAAAATTCTAAGTCAATATGTACATCCAACAAGGCAATAAATTCATCTTACATGTCCTTTTCCTTGAGCCAAGTGGCATTTATTGCATTTTCCCTTCCCTCTTACATGCCATTTCAACAAATTTGAAATCCAAAACTATGCATTTATTGGCACAAACCCCAAATCTTGCACATCATCCATTCATAGCTTGACAAGTGGCATCATACCACTGGATAAATGTTAGTCCCACATTGCTCAAATCTGGACATTCATCCATCTTGGAATTCTATAAATAAAGGGATCATATCTTCATTTTATCATCCACAATCTAGGCAAAGTTACCATGCTCAAATATCTCTTGAATTTTATCCATTATCATTGAGTCATAATGAGGTTTTTGCAGATTTTGGCTTGGAATTCTCATTCTTCACCAACAAAGTGGATCAATCATCTTCAACACATCAAGCTTGCATCATAGGAATTGGGAAAGGGCCGATTTTCACATCAAATTGGCACCAATTCCCCCATGGAATCATGATTTTTCACATCTAATTAGGATTTAATCCTTGTTTTATCACTTTCTTTGTGTTCTTTGTTATTTTCATTCCTAGTTTGAAGTTGTAAATGGATTTCATGGGGAATCCTTGTTTTGGCTTGTAATCTCTTGTCTAACTCATTTATTCTTGTTGTTTTGAAGGTACCAAAGTTGGGGTTGCACATTTTGTGCTAGAAGGAGGGCTTGAAATAATTCTTTCTCATCTTTTCTTAAAATTCTATGTTTTCATTCACACATAGAAAATTCCAATGCTGGGAGCTAAGCGTCGTTGTTTTGGCACCGCTGACTCTTCAACATCGGTATATGGCACTGCTTAAAACTAAAATTGCGATGCTGGACTCGTCCTACCAAAATATTTGAATTTTAAACTCCACCGCTAGACTCGTTGACTTGCAAGATTTTTCAAAAAATTTAAAAATTGCGATGTTGGAAGGAAACTGCGACGTGGGGAAAAAATTGCGATGCAGTTGAGCTCTCTGTCCCGACATAGAGTGACACTGACTGGTAAACAGCGATGTGAGGACATCGCTTAGAAATTAAACTGCGACACAGTTACGAGTTGCGATGCTGGGAGAGAGTAAAAAGGGAAAATTTAATTTTAGCACATGCTTTTGATTTATGATTAATGTTTTTTCTATTATCTGCTTTTTAATTTCTGTATTTTTCAGAATCTGACTGGTTTTTCTTCCTTGTAGCTTGGAAACCAAAATTGAAGAAAGGAGAAGCATGAGAAGGATGTTCATCAAATCAAAGTGTTTTTAAACACTATAGTGTTTTCTTAACACTTTTGCATGAAATTGTTATCTTTTTCTTCCTTAAGGCACTAGTTTTCATTTGGATCTAAAAATAACCTTTCAATTTCTTTTTGCAAAGGCTAAAATGAACTTTAGGATCACAACTTACTAGTTTTGTTTCTTTGATTAATAATTGAACAAAGTATCTCTCACTTGTCTTTTGGTGCTTAAAAAGAACAAGTGCAACTTTGTTTTTCATAAGGGATTACTTGAACTAAGGCCATTGAAAAAGGATGTATGCGCTTCTCTCGCACTTTATAGCGATCTTGAGAATCAAAAGGCTCTTTTCATGACTTTAGGGTGAGACAAAGCAATCACCTCCACCCTTCGATTTGGGTTCAAAATTCAACATTTTGTGTGAGTGTACATGGGGGCATTGTTGCGCATATTCTCTGTCTTTGTTGCCAACAAGGATTGATCGAGTTACGAATATTTTTCTTCATTCACTTTTGTTTATCCTAGAGGGCCTACCTTGGGGAAAAAGTACTCACCCAAGGGAACGACTCAACCAGTAACACTCTAAAGCCAAGAGTATTTCCAACTAGTATATAAATGTGCATATTGGAGTAAATGCCAATATCAAGCCGTTGATTCTGACAAGATGGATCCGAAAGGGGACTCTTGCCATATGGGTCAATCTCCATGAATGGAAAGTCCTTATTAAAACCCATGTGCTAGAATTTTCCAAAATCCTTTAAACTATTTGTTGGTGCAAGAATGGTCATTCTCAAGCCACCCCACACTTTTACAATCTTCTAGTAGAAATGGAAAACATTCCATGGGAGTTTCATGGGTGTTGATGCTTGGCTGCCCCGTATAAATGAGTGTCATGGAGGGGAGCCAGTGGGGTTAAGCATCTAACCATTCGCTAGAGATAAGCATAGCTAGACTTGTCCAAGTGGGAATCCAACAAATATTTTCTTACACATCCATAGGATTGTACTTATTTTTCGGTTACAAAATGCATTTCTTGATCGAAAACACCATGGAAACAAACACTTGAACCTCATCCAAAATTCAAACCCTTTTGAAGACAAATAAAATTGACTCAATCCATATGTTATTGCTTTCCCTTGGGATTCATGTCCTTAGAGGTTTCTCAACATTGTATTATATCTCAATTTTTCTCCTTAAGTAAACAATAGAAAAACTCTTGCCTTAAGTTCATCAAATTTCCACATAACATATCTTGTGGGGTTTGAAGAAATTAAGACATTGGACATCTTAGTTTGAAAACTTAATTGAAGAAAATGTTTTTGGTAAAATAAAGACATTAAGCAAAGATAAGCAAAATGAACTTTCATATGTGTTGAAGACTCACAATCCTAAAGCAAAAATCATTGGTTGGAAATCTGAAAATGAATGTTCAAATGAAATCATTTCTTGGTTACAAAGGTCTTTAGGAAGCATTTGCAGCTCTTCAATACCTAGGTCTAGGCAAACAAAGTGTCTTTTTTAGGTTCATCTTAGGATCAAAACAAATCAAAATCTTTTTTCATCCATCCTCCAAAACATCAAAACAAAATAATCTCATCATCACCTTTTGGAAAATCTTGAAAATCATCCTTAATACTAGGCTTTTTGGCAAAATAAAAAAATCATCAAAATGTTTGAGACCAAATCCTTGAAAACATTATCAAAATCCCTCTTGGCTAGGTATGTGTAGATGCATCCTTTTGCATATGCTTAGTCAAAATCATCTTATCTAGCTTAGTATATGAAGATGAATCCTTCTTCATATAGTTAGTGAAACGATAATCTTGTTTGAATAGGTGTGGGTAGATGCATCCTTCTCCTCGTACATATTCAAATCATCATCCATTGAACAAAGCTATCCCTTAGGTCATCATCCAACATCTTAGGGTATTTTTGTTCAAAATCAAAAGAAAATTAAAATCAAAATCAAGGACAAAATCCCAAAATCCAAAAACAAATCAAAATAAAAAAGTCCTAAGAACCTAGTATTTCATTCAAGATTTATCAAAAGCCAAGAACATCCGTATCATCCATCCATAGCATCATCATCACCTTTTGATCCTCAAGACATCCTAAAACTTTCTATTTTGGGCATAAAATAAAGATCGATTCAAATAATTAAGAGATTCATCTCCCATATTCTTGATCCTTGTTTTATGCTTCTAACTAGATCTCAATACAAGAAGAGTATGGAAGCCAACAAAGAAACACCTACTTCAATCAATCTTAGCCAAAAAATGTAGAAATGAATCCTATTGAATCAAGTAATCCTTTGACCCTCTCATCATCGCAAAATCTGCAAGAATATAACCTAGAAGAGGACCTTACTTTTGGAATGTCTCACGAGGAAATGACTGAAATGCTCCAAAATCCAAAGAATCATAGAATCATCAACATCATGATGAGGCTCAACCCTTCGTTATACATGCTTGAGCTAGCAAAAGAAGGGGCCAAGTTATCTTCGGATTTTGATGTGAGTACTATAGTGGAGGCATCTTTTCTACCAATTTCATCCACCATTCCCATCTCATCTACACCCCCATCTCAAAACATCACGCAAAACATTCTTCAAATCACATTGTTTGCTCCGACCAAACCCAATGTTAATAAGGGAACTGCATTTCTCAATGCAATTCAAACACACTCCCTTGTTAATAATCAAAATTTGCATGCAAACACCACCTTGGAACAAAGAATACCCCAAAACCCATTACACAAAAATGTTCCTCTCACATTCCATCACAATCCATCATCATCATTTTTTCACGCAACACCTCAAACACCTCTTCTCACAAATTCACAAGAAGAGGGAGATATGTTCGGACCAAGGGGCATATTTGACACCATGACATTCTTAAACAACTCACACCCCTTACGTTTCTACCACTTCCACCATTGCCATCATCATTTGTACCACTCCTTGGTTTAGGGCTTCCTCCCCTACCAAGTATCAATTAAAGCATTACACCAAACACTCAAAATTTGTTGTTGATATTGACACAACAAACGAAAAATTCACAAGCAATTGCAACACCATCAAACACCCTTCTAACATCGCAAAGCATAGGACCAACCACCACACCAATACCACCATCCACCACTCAAAATATCAACATGACATTATCACTCACTACAAACACCATTCCAAATCCACCACCACCTCCACCACAACCAACTTCCACCATAGCAAGCTAATACGACATAGCATTGCAAGTTGCTCAAGCTACACAGGCCGCCCAAGTAGCTCAAGCCGCCTTACAAGTGCGACAAGCCCAAACGTTATTGCAACAACAACAACAACAAGCTGCCCAAGCTGCACAAGTTGCCAAGCATTGCAAGCACAACTTCTATTGCAACAACAAGAAACAAAAGCATGAACAACACAAGTGTAGGCTCAAGTGCAAGCTCAATATCAGGCACAACAACCCCAATATCAAGTGAAACTTCATGCACAAAGAGAAGCAGCGCAAATTCAAGTATATCAACAAGCATTAAAGCAATACCAAGAGTAGCAAGAAGCAGCAGAATTGGCAGGCCATCAACAAGCGTTGTTGGAAGAACAACAAGCACAACAACAAGCATTGTTGGAACAACATCAAGCATTGTTGGAACAACAACAAGCGCAACAAAAAGCACAAATCTTAGCACAACAACAACAAAATCAACAACAAGCATTTTTCATACAAAAGCATGTGGAAGCCTACCTCACTCGTCAGAACATACAGATGTTATCAAACAACACACCAACCAACCCATCCATCCAACCCATGATTGAAACAAGCCAAAACACTTTCATCCCACCCCTTGATCCACAAAATGATATGACAACACAACTCAGGTTGCTCTCACAACAAGTGCTCAACCTTCAATTAGGGTGAACAACCAAAAAACCAAGAAACTTGTGTCCCTATCCATTTGATAGGAGCTTGATAATGAAACTATTCCCCAATGGATTTGAAATCCCAAAATTTGACAAATATTGGGGGATGGGAATCCCTGAAGATCACATCAGGGAATTCCAAGTTCATTGCATGGACGTCGCATATGACGACACTTACCTAATGCGACTATTTCCTAGGATCTTGGTAGGCGTGCAATATACAATGGTTCTCTCGCTTACCTTTAGGCATTAGAACATTCCAAGAAATTAGGGACACATTCATTAAGAATTATTCATGCAACATTGCAATGGATGTTAGTCTTGAAGAAATCTCAGCTCAAAAACAAGGAAAGGGTGAATCATTTGCCTCATTCCTACAACGATGGTGATCCAAGGCCAATTGGAGCAAGTGGACAATGCCAGAAGAACAACAAGTTTGCACCATCATAGCCAAGCTTGAAGGCCACTTGGCATTTCATCTTAAGGTTCAGGGCATCACCACATATGATCAATTGATCTCCAAGGTTCTTAGTATCGAAAGAGCCCTTATGACTCAACCTGCGGAATCCACATCATACCATGAACAACAAAACAACCACCCACCATCCAATTATAATGATAAACCTCGTACATGGGAAAGAAGCAAAACCACTACTAATGATGGTGTCATCGATGCGAAGGTGGTCAGTAGTGCCCCACGCCAACATACACCTACACCACAAATCCAAATTCAACACCAAAACCACCATCACACAACACACCAACCCAACAATAATCCAACCATCAATAATCTCAATGATCAAAGGGGACCACCCCAACGCAAAAGCTATCCCAAATGAAAATACACCATTTTGGGGGAACCACTTGAGGAAATAATGAAAAAGTTGATCGACGAAAAACTCATCAAGCCTCCTACATTTGAGAACTACCAAGAAATCGATGTCAAACCTCCTTGGTATAACGAGAATAAACTTTGTGAATTTCATAAAATCAAAGGCCACACCACAAACAGTTGCATGAGACTCAAAAACATCATCCAAGGTCTCATCGATAAGAAAATCATGAATGTGGAAAACCTATAAGAAATTAGGATCTTAAAATATACACGAATTTGATGTTAAATCATGGCAACAAAGGGAATAAAAATGATAAAGGGAATGGCAACGTAAATCATGTGTATGAAATAGTCATTGCCTCCCTAAATGAAGACTGCATGGTCATCACCATCAAGGGCACCCATGCCAAAGATTGTGGAGTCACCACAAGAGGCAACAAAGTCACCATCATAGGATCATCCCAACAAAAGAGAGTCCCTACATCTAGATCCATTCCTAAGGGCTACAATGTCCTAGACTAACACAAGAGAACACCAGCACACATCTCCATTGATGAGCCTAAAATATTCTCATAATTTGATGTTATGATAAACTTTTAAATGACTTTATTTTTTCTATTTCACAGCTGTTTAAACTTTGTTGAAACCTTTTGTGGGGATATCCTGTAGCAAGACACTTTTATATTCCTGCAACCTATTGTGTTGACTTGATTACATTTATTGCCCTATTGACTCCTGAAAATGGCTGGTATACTGTATACATTTTTTGAATGGTGAAGTAGATTTAAAATGTGTGATTAATGAATAGATATCGTGTATGTGCCATATGCCTTTTCTTGCGCATCTATTACCTTTTGTTTCGTAGGTTGTTGAAGAATGATCGAGTCAAGCGCAACCGATCTCGACCTTGCAGTAAAGTCCATTTCCTGCACGACTTTGAGGAAGCTCTGGCAAAGACTCTTTGACCGAAACCGATTGGGAAAGATTTTTAATGATAAGTCAATCTGGAAAGAGTGGAGCGCTAGATTCTCTCTGAATCGGGTTGAACACATAAATTCATTTATGAAGTTTGTTCCTTGATTCAGGGATACACTTTACTTCCACGTCTTTCTTTGATGAAGTTAGTTAGTTAGTTGTTCTTCTGATTTAAAAATAAGATACTCCTCCTGTGCGAGTGAGTAGAGGATGAATAGAATAAGTAATAGATGATATTCAAGGTAAGATAGAAATAGAGTAGCAGATATCATGTAAGAATCAGTATGATAATGAAAGACAGAATCTGTTTGACCAGAAATAGAGTTTGTTGTTAGTTTTCACATCAACAAAACAATGTATCTCATTCTATTTTCATGAATAAAGATCGATGAAGTTTTGAGTTCAGCATCTGTGTAATTAGTATATGCTTGCTAAGGGGGCCCACTTAGTAAGTATCTGTAGTTAATTAGTTAAATGTTCTTTTCTGCTGATATCCAGTTAGCTTTCATCTTTGAAGTTTTTATACAAACTTAGTCTTATACTGCTCCTACAGCATAGAGAGTCCATCCTTGTGACTGTTCCTGCAGCATAAGGCCAGTTCATGGTTTGTGCCTCAGTCGTAGGTGTTACAGTTTCTATTTTAATCAAGCATAGTTGAGTTAAAGAATTCTGCATTACCATTCTGTGGCTTAGATAGAATTTCTTTCCAGTATGTATTTTTTCTAAGATTTGACCGAAACAAATTCCTAGTGCATATATTTTGTTGCGCCATTTAAAGTCTACGTCCCCTAGTTTGACAAGTAAAATGAACGTCCACAGAGAGATATTAGTCACCTGTCAGAATTTCCAATTCCCAGGAAAGTTTTTGTGATATTCATATCCTTTTGTGAGTGCGAGCCATTTTTGGACGAAATGAGAAAAGCCGCCTGCAGCATACATAAATAATCCAACAGCAGAGAAAGAAATGGCATGATCAACACATCAAAAACAGAAAATTTTCTGCTGGAGATTGGGCTCTGTTATATGATTCCAGGTACCAAGAAAACCAGGGTAAACTCACAACACGCTGGCTTGGCCCCTATGAAGTTGAAAATGTGTTTGACAACGGAGCTGTGTAGCTGGTCACAATCGATCCATTCTATTTCAAATTGCTCGTCAATGGCCCTGACTCTGGTACCATAAGCCAGTTTCCAAGGAAGACTTCATGAAGCAGTTCATTCAGGTTCCTCCCGCTACTCTTCCTGCAGCCGAAGGTTCTAGCCTTTCTCCTGCAGCGTTCCTGTAATTTTCAAAAAGTATGCCCATAATAAAGGTTTTCTTTTTAAGGAAAACCCTTTTTCTCCATTTTCATTTATCGCCCCCATCTCACTTCTTTATCTTCCATCCATCCATCCCATCCATCCATTTCATTCGTACATTTCATCCGCCCACGTCACGCATCCACTTCATCCGTCCACATCAACCTTAATTAAGATATCTTTCCCACTTGTCAATTCATGCAGCGCAGTCATCTTTCTTCACACATATGTGCAATTACTAAAGGTACGCCATATCTTTTCTTATCGCATATTTGATTTATTTCATCCTATTCATTTACTGCTATGCATGTACTGGTCATTATCCCCCGAATCTCTACCTATTCTTTAGTACATGTGAGGACACATGTCATCCTTTAAGAAGGGGGCGGGGTAATCCATCTTTTGAAACCTGTCTTTTTGCCGCTGCCATAACTGCAAAATAATCTTTCTTTAATAATTTTCTGGTACTTTCCAAACGTGATTGCATGTCCTTCTTTAATGCATCTTTTTCTTGCAAACTATGATTAAGACTGCTTGTTTAAAAAAGGTTCATTTTTGGAAAAAAAGAAAGAAATGTGGCGGCATGACAGAGAAAAACCAGAACAGAAAGGGAAATAAAGAATTTGAATCTTCAGCAAGAAATTGAGTTCAGCTAGAAAAACTACAAACATGGGTGGTCAGTTGGTGTGACTTGAGCCTGTAGCTCATGAATTGTTATTGCAAAATCCGCAGATAGTCCACGCATTCAACCTCTGTGGATGGTTAAATTATTTCTTGAGTTTAAATGATTTTGATGAGGAGGCTGCGGGAGAATTTTTGAGAACACTTTCTGAAGGGGAAGCCACCGTATGGGGCCTAACAGTTGTTGCAACCGAAGACAGATTTTGCTGAAGTAACCGGGCTCCCAGCCGTTGGAGAAAACTTTTCTTCAAATGCTGCAGCTGCAAGGGCTGAGTTTTCAATGCCTGCTGATGGACCTCTAGAAGTCTCCAAGCAAGGATGCAAGCGTGTGTCACTACATCTTCCATATTCAGAGTATGCCACTTATATAATGAGGTATTTAACCTGTGAAGGCCATTTTTCCTACCTGCATTCTCATCATTTTAAATTATTAAGCCATATAAGGCATGGGTTAGTTGTGAATGTTCTGAATTTCTTGTTAAAGTTTTTAGAGAAAAGTGCCCATGGAACTCAACAGGGGAAAGATAACTCTGTCACTCATCATGGCCTTATTAAATTACTGATTGAGCGCTCTTTGAGAGACGTCTCACCTCTCTCCTGGCAACAATTTGTTGCCCAAAAGAGTTTGCAACCTCCACAACCCCCTAGGGTAATTACCCCACGGCCTCAAAGAAAGAAGAAAGAAATTGCATCTACCAGTGGAACAGGGCAAGGGTCATCTACTCCTATAGCACCTGATCCTGTAGCCGTCACAGTTGAATCCTCTGCTAGGGTACAAACTAGGTTTGCTACTAGGAGGGAGAAAGGAAAAACAAAGGCAAAAGGGTCCCCAGAATCTGACCCTCGTTCTCAGAAAAGGCAATGCTCCTCTCCTGCAGCACCTTCCCCTGCAGCAGTTTCTCCTACAGCAACAACGGTTGATATTACCAATTCACCATCATCCTCTGGTAGGGCAGAGCCCCCTGAACAAACAATAAAAAGAAAAGCTACCAGAACACCTCTTGCAGCCACATCAGTACCAAGAAGGGTTTCCACAAGGAAACAATCTAGGAACTCCCCTGTTTAACCGCAACCAGAGGTGATTGTAATTTCAGAAGGGTCTGTTGAATCTAAATTTAATGTTTCTCAGAATGAATCTAAGAATGCTACTCAGAGTTCATTCGTTCCTGAAAAGGAACAAGTTGAGACAAAGGGAGCAGGGCATAATGAGCACGAGTTGCCAAATCTTGATGATTTGGCTACTGCTGCTATGCAATTCTTGGAGGAAGCACCGACTTCTCCACTGCAGCAACAAGAAGAATTTATCCTGCAGCAAGAACAAAAACAGGCTGAACAACTGAATGTGCCTAGTGAAGTTGTATTTCATCCTGCAATTTGTAAAGCCATTGTTGTGTATAGGAGGACCTTTTTAATTGAGTTTCTAGAATATGTTAAAGATAATTGGGAAACAGTTACACTGCAAACTTTGAATTTTCGACACATAGCCCAGACTGACATGCAACAAAGTCTGTGGGAAGTAGAAAAGAAGAAATTGAAAAAGAAAATTGAAAGTCAGAAACAGGAAATTGCTGAGTTGAAAGCAAAAATGGACGAAATGTTAAAGGTAACTGGTCAAATTATGGAATGCAGACCGCCACCCAGAGTTTATGCTCTGTGCCTTAAATAACAGTTTTTATGGTTTCAATTGATGAGAATTTTCAGAAACCAAGACCTTATAATTCATACTGCCAAAGAATTTTATGAAGCATATCAAGTAGCCCCTAACTGGTTAAGGAATTCTCTGTGTGAATTCTATTTGCATGGCTTTTTAATACCATTTGAAACAGAATGGAATCCTCTTCTATACATTGGTGATATTCATTTGAGAGCATTTATGTCGTGGGCAAAAAATGAGGTGAATTATGGCAGGTAGTGGGAAATGTATGAGGAAGCTGAGAAAACAGAGCCTGTCCCATTACGCTCTCAAAGTTCAAACCCACATGCAATGTTGAAAGATTGGTTTGCTTTGACATATGGTATTAATAATGTTTCAGCTAGAGAGAAAATATTTGACATCAAAAAGCAAGTATATGATGAATTCCAGGCACAACAATATTCGTTTTGGAGATTAGCATATACCAAAAATGAGAAAAGATGGGAAAAATTAACTGTTGGGTTAAGAAAGTCAGAACCACATGGTCCCCTAAACTTTACAGCTGCACTCAAACGAACCAGCAAATATATCCAATTGGGACTTCAAACAAGATTTGAACTGTGGCTGCCACTGACATTCAGACCCCCTGTGCTAATGTGGCCCCTGTATCCTCATCAGGCTACAAATCTTAACAATAAATTAGAAGACCGAAGATATGAAAGGTGCCAGGATTTCAGAGGATTCTATTACAAGTTTGGACATCCATTCCAGAGTCATGCAGCCACTACTGACTTCAGAGAAACCACCAGGAAAGTTAATATTGGAGGACCAGCATTGGGCTAAGTAGGGGGCAGTGATGAGCCTAAAATATGCTCATAATTTGATATTATGATAAAATTTTAAATGACTTTATTTTTGCTATTTCACGGCTATTTAAACTTTGTTGAAACCTTTTGTGGGGATATTCTGTAGCAAGACACTTTTATATTCCTGCAGCCTATTGTGTTGACTTGATTGCATTTATTGCCCTTTTGACTCCCAAAAATGGCTGGTATACTATATACAGTTTTTGAATGGTGAAGTAGATTTAAAATGTGTGATTAATGAATAGATATCGTGTATGTGCCATATGCCTTTTCTTGCGCATCTGTTACCTTTTGTTTCGCAGGTTGTTGAAGAATGATCGAGTCAAGCGCAGCCGATCTCGACCTTGCAGTAAAGTCCATTTCCTGCACGACTTTAAGGAAGCTCCGGCGAAGACTCTTTGACCGAAACCGATTGGGAAAGATTTTTAATGATAAGTCAATCTGGAAAGAGTGGAGTGCTAGATTCTCTCTAAATCGGGTTGAACACATAAATTCATTTATGAAGTTTGTTCCTTGATTCAGGGATACACTTTACTTCCACATCTTTCTTTGATGAAGTTAGTTAGTTAGTTGTTCTTCTGATTTAAAAATAAGATACTCCTCCTGTGTGAGTGAGTAGAGGATGAATAGAATGAGTAATAGATGATATTCAAGGTAAGATAGAAATAGAGTAGCAGATATCATGTAAGAATCAGTATGATAATGAAAGACAGAATATGTTTGACCAGAAATAGAGTTTGTTGTTAGTTTTCACATCAACAAAACAATGTATCTCATTATGTTTTCATGAATAAAGATCGATGAAGTTCTGAGTTCAACATCTGTGTAATCAATAGATGCTTGCTAAGGGGGCCCACTTAGTAAGTATCTATAGTTAATTAGTTAAATGTTCTTTTCTGTTGATATCTAGTTAGCTTTCATCTTTGAAGTTTTTATACAAACTCAGTCTTATACTGCTCCTGCAGCATAGAGAGTCCATCCCTGTGACTGTTCCTGTAGCATAAGGCTAGTTCATGGTTTGTGCCTCAGTCGTAGCTGTTACGGTTTCTGTTTTAATCAAGCATAGTTGAGTTAAAGAATTCTGCATTACCATTCTGTGGCTTAGATAGAATTTCTTTCCAGTATGTATTTTTGCTAAGATTTGACTGAAACAAATTCCTAGTGCATATATTTTGTTGCACCATTTAAAGTCTACGTCCCTTGGTTTGACAAGTAAAATGAACGTCCACAGAGAGATATTAGTCACCTGTCGGAATGTTCAATTCCCAGGAAAGTTTTACTGTGATATTCATATCCTTTTGTGAGTGCGAGCCATCCATCATGGAGTTGTTAAAAAATATCATCAGCTCATAAAAATATCCTTAAGGAAGCATTAGCCTCATCCACTGTCCCCAGAGATCTTGATGCAGAGCAATTCCAAGCTATGGTCAGCAATATCATAACGCCTAATCTCCTTACATTTTCTGACCAAGATTTCCCCACCTGGAACCATCTCACAACCGTGCACTTCACTTGGAAGCCATTGTACATAAGAGAAAAATCAAAAGGGTCTTGGTGGATGGAGGTGTCGATTTGAACATATGTTCCCTAAGCCTTATCAAGCAATTGAAAATATCAAAAGATTCCATCAATAAAGGAAAGGGCATCACGATAAGAGCATATGATGACCAAGAAAGATTGTCTCAAGGCATGATTAAACTCCCTATTCAAGTAGGGACAACTCTCATGGAAACCACTTGTTAGGTCTTGGACCTTGACTTGCCATATAATAT
Organism: Sequoia sempervirens; assembly: GCA_007258455.2. NCBI lineage: Eukaryota > Viridiplantae > Streptophyta > Pinopsida > Cupressales > Cupressaceae > Sequoia > Sequoia sempervirens. The sequence continues at coordinate 12,634,162 of VDFB02168118.1, forward strand.
CCTCCTGGGATGCCCATGGATCCATGTGATGAAAGCCATAGCATCAACCTTTCCCCAATGTGTGAAATTTATACATAATGGACAAGAGTTACTATCCATGGAGACCCCGAACCATTTTCATATTGCAAAAATATTGAAGCAAAATATTAGAAAATCCCCCAAGTGCCAAAAAATGATGAGGGCCCATCCACACCATACATCGATCCTGCCACTCTCGTGTCCACTTTTGCGATAGAGACACCCGCCACTCCCACCATTCCCACCATCTCCGACATCAAGCTTATTAACCAGGAGGACGGTTGTGGAAGCTACAAGCTCCATAACAATGCTTTTGTGATAGGAGAGTTACCACAATCTCCTAGATCATGGGGATGTCCACAAGAAAACCAAGCTTCCACATCACAAACATTTCTTGAAGACTATCCCAAATTCACAAGATGGGGAGACATTGGCCAGGAGGTTATTGAAGTAGATCCATCTCACTTGTTATATCAAGATGAAAGACCAACACATGAATTACCAATGGATGAGACAAGCAAGGGCCTACAAATGATGCTCGCAATGGGTTATGATAGAAATCAAAGACTGGGATAAAATGACAATGGGCTCATAATACCTATCATGCCAGAGATGCCACCCATAAAAATCTTGGCCTTGGATGTACCCCTTTGAGTATAACCATACATGGGCGAAGTCCTCTGGTTAGAATGGTTAATATCTCTCCTCAGCCAATACTAGCAGAAGTACGCTCACCAATATCCATAGGTAGAGACATACATAACCTTATAACTGAGGCCTATATTAGTAGCGATGACGAGGATACCATGACCAATCTACCTAGGTTATTTGAGGACACCACCTTGTGTATGATTAGAACCATCTCCTTTGAAATAGACCATCAAAATCATGAGATCCACTTAGTATATCCCCAACTTGTCAACTAGGACCAACGAGGACCACCGATTCTTGATACATTCAAAAATGATGAGGCACTCTTAGAATTCATGGGATTGCAGGACAACATTCCAGATGGGGATCACAAGGCAAGGTTTATAATGGAGTTGACACACATGCCTATTATGGGGAAATGATTGAATCCTTCAGTCGCAAAAGTGAGAAACTAAGAATCATATCTAAGTCATTGAGTGAAAACCACACTATGGAACTCTTTGACAAGAAAAAATTAAAAAGAAAGGACGTATCCAATGGTGAAAACCTCTCTGAGGCACCCAATGATGAAGGATTCAATCTTCGTTTAACAACTATTCATCAGGAGAAGTCAGTAGTCTTGGCCGAAAAATGCAATCCTGTCAACCTAGGAACAGATGAGACCCTGCATATCACATTCTATGTGGAATCACTACTTTCAGAAGAGCAAGAACTCCTAGTGGCATTCCTAAAGGAAAGGAAAATAAAATTTGCATGGAGTTATGTTTACATGCTAGTACTTGATCTAGAGATTATGGTTCATCACTTAGTAGTGTATCCAGAAGCAAAACCAGTCAAACAAAAGCTTCGAAAAATGCATCCTCAAATCGCCTTATTGGTCAAAGTGTAGCTCAAAAAGTTGTTAGATGTGGGCTTCATCCGACCAATCAATTATCCAAAATGGGTGTAAAATTTGGTACCTATTTCAAAACTTGATGGAGACATTAGAATCTATGAAGACATCAGAGATTTGAACAAAGCATGTCCAAAGGATGATTTCCCACTTTCGAACATCGACATGATAATAGAAATGATAGTAGGACATGAGATACTATCACTAATGGACGGATTTTTAGGATACAATCAGATCATGATAGCAAAAGAAGATCAAAATAAGATAACTTTCAGTTATCCATGGGGGACCTACTACTGGAACATGATGCCATTCGGCCTAAAGAATGCAGGAGCAACATATCAAAGGGCCATGACATTGATATTCCATGACATGATCCATAAAATAGTCAAAGACTATGTCAACAACATTCTAGCTAAGTCAAGAAAAAGACAAGATCATATAGCAACCCTAAGTGTTATCTTTGACAGACTGGAGGAATGTGAAGTCAAACTAAATCCCAAGAAGTGTGTCTTCAACATACAATCAACTAAATTGGTAGGATACATAGTGTCCATGAGGGGTATCGGGGTGGATCCGAAAAAAGTGAAAGCAATCCTCGAGATAGAAGCACCAAAAACATTAAGGAAACTAAGAGCTCTCCAAGGAAGACTTCAATCCATTCGATGATTCATAGCACAACTGGCAAACAAGAAAAACCCATATTCTCACCTACTCCACAAGGGGGTAGCGTACAAATGGGATACAAAATGTGAAGAGGCATTCAAAAAAATCAAGGAATATCTACTGACACCACTAGTCTTAATGCCACCCATCCCAAGAAAGCCATTGATCTTATATGTATCAGCAACAATAGCAGTCCTTGGAGCTCTCCTAGCTCAGCATGATGAAAATGGAACAGAGAGGGCTATCTATTATATTAGTAGAACAATGGTCGGGCATGAGCTAAAATATTCATTCATTGAGAAAGCATGCCTCAAAATAGTGTTTGCATCACAAAAATTCAGACATTACATATTGGCACACAAGATAAGCTCATCACCAAAATTGACCCCCTCAAGTATCTCTTATCAAAGGAAATGCTCACAAGAAGAATGTAAAAATGGGTAATGATATTTTCAGAGTATTACATCGAGTATGTAGAGTGGAAAGCCATCAAGGGACAAGTCATCGCAGACCAACTGGCAGAAGCACCTATCTATTCTGAGAACCCTCTCATCTTAGAATTTCCTAATGAATCCATTTTTAACCTCAATGTAGCAGACCACTGGAAACTATACTTTGATCTCTCATACACATAGCATGGATCAGGAGCTAGTGTCTTCTTCATCACCCCACAAGGGATTGCATAACAAGGTCATACAAACTGACATTCCCTTGCACCAACAACATTGCGAAATATGAGGCTTTGACTATAGGTCTTAGGATAGTAGTACAATGGAAAATCATAGCTCTCAAAGTATATGGAGACTCTCAGTTGAACATAAATCAAGTCAATAATGAATATCAGACCAAGGATGACAAGCTCACTCCATACAAGAAATTGGTGGAGATTCTCAAAGAATCTTTCATTGAAATAACATTTGAGTATATTTCTAGTGTTGGTGTAATTATTTGTCTTGTACCTTGTCCTAGGTCATGATTACACCTTAGTTAAGTTTACTTAGGGACCACATAGGAGGTTGTTGGAGATTTTCCACCTTTGGTGGACTTGACATGTCATTACCACATCACTTCCACCTTTTGTGGACACATCATGTGATCATCTCTCCACCTTTTGTGGGTGATCCACCTTTTGTGTTGATTATCACATTATCACCTTTCCACTTTAGGTGGAGTGATAACTTTTCATAGTTGTCTTATGTCATAAGATTATGACACTTGCCCTTCTATGTTCTCACCTTGGCTATATATCCAAGGGGTCTCCTATGTACTATGAGCTCATTACATTCTATCATATTGACAGAATACAGTTTATTCTTGTCATCTTGTCTCTATCTCTCTTATGCTTGTGCTTTCTATTAGGCCTCTAGATCTTGGGTGGCTACCTTCATAGCCAATTCTTACATGGTATCAAAGCTTTTGGAGTGCCTTTAGTTAGTCATTTGGAGAGATTCTTGGAGGGTTCCATTATTGGCCTTGTTTTGCAAGTGCATTTTGGGAGCTTGTTGCATCAGATCTGAGCTCGCCATTGCATCCAGAGTGTCTGAGATAGTCAGATTTTCCTTTTGTTTCGTCTTAGTTGGAAATTGGAGGCCAAATCTGCAAAGGGTTAAAGATCGGAGGTGGTTACCAAATCCAGGAGGTAGCTACCACTTTGGAGCATTTTCAGCCGAAAAGGACCTCGCCATCATGCTTAGAAGGGCCAAAAACCTATAGATCGATTGCCAAATCGTCCAAATCGGAGCAAGTTGTCCGTTGAGGCAAAAAAAAATTTAGCAAGCTGGCCATACGGCCAACCTGCGCAGTTGGTATGATTTTATTTTTTTAAAAATAAATTGTATTTTCTGCGAAAATTTTATTTCAAAAAAAAATCAAAATATTGTATTTTATTTCGCAGATTTTTATTTATTGTATAGCTTTTTTATTAAAAAAATTTAAAAAAAAACACAAAAGTTTTTAAGTCTGCAGTTGCAGACTATACCTGCAACTGTAGGTACTAACAGTACCCGTAGCATACGCGGGTAGCCATGTGGCCAGGTGGTCCTTGCCACCCCTTACCATCGGTAGGCGGCCGGTTCACATCTACCGTCGCCAGTAAAATTCCACTGGCCCATGAAACAAAATTCTAGTGGACGTCTTTGAAAACTCTGCTTGGCAATGGTGAAGAATATTCCGGCGGTATTCCGGCAAGCATACTCCGTCGAGAATATTCCAGAACGATTCCATGGCAAGTCTGACGGGGATGGTGATGGTCAAACGACCATCAAAATTAAACTCCTATGGCACGTGATGGGTATACGACCATCAAATTTAATGTCATGAACTGCTGACATTAGCACTACGTTGGCAACTTTTTGAAATTTTTCAAACCCCTCTCCGTTGAGCTTTTTGATTTTGCAGTTCATCTTCAAAGGCTCATATCTTGGTCGTTTTGAGGCCTTTTTTGTTGCAATTTTTTTTTATTTGGGATAATTTTTCATGTACATCATAGTTGTGAAGTTATTTTCTAATTTTGGTGCATATATTTTCTAGAAAATTGGATTTGTCTCAGATCTTGCTTGATTGTCACCATTTTTGCAACTTTTGGGGCTCTGTTCAAGCTCATACGAACTCCTTTTCAGGTGCCTTTTTTTTGAAAGTGCATGATTTTTTCCGAAATTCACAGTGGTGCTATCAATTTGTAGCGATTGTGATCAAAATTGTACTTTCAACACTTGGTCATTTTTGGCCTATTTTGGGCATTTGTAAAGATAAGATCTCAGTTTGGTCTTTTGTATCAGTCATTTGAGTCTGCTATAGCCTACTTAAGGCTATTGTAAAACATTGAAAATCAGAAGCCCACTTTGCTTGGCTTGCAAGTGGCCATTGTACATGCACTAATTATAAAGTGCCAAATCATCTTTTTTGGGGGGGGTTCTTTGATTGAGTGAATTTGGGGGGTTGTCTTGAGTGATTGTGCCTCTCTCTCTCTATCTTGTTCTCTTTCATTTTGCTTCTATGGGTTCTCCTAGGTTTCCTTTGTTAACTCCACATAATTATGCTTCTTGGAAAATTGATGCATGGAGTAAGTTAATGGAAAAAGGATTAGCTCATTATATTGATGGAACTGTTGTTGCACCATCTGATCCTAAAGCTAATCCTATTGCTCATTTGGATTGGCTCACTAAAAATACTATGGCTCTTGGAACATTAAGAAAATATGTATCAAAAGATCTAATCTTTCAAATTCATAAGTGTAAAAAAATTAAAGAAGCTTGGGAAAATTTTGGTCAATTGTATGGCCAAGTTGATGAGATTAAAGGTTATCAGCTTGACAATGATCTCACAATGTTAGATCCCAAGAATTTTGATACAATCCAAGACTATGTCACTAAGGCAAACGAGTTAAGAGCACAACTTAAGGATTGTGGCATTGATAAGAAGGATGCACAGTTGGTCTACCATTTGTTGGGAAAACTTCTATCAGAATATGCAGCATTTGTTTCTAGCTTCCAAACCCATCGCTTGATAGTAGATAGTTCTTTCACTATGCCTACATTCGATGCTTTTACAAAAATGTTGATGTTAGAACAAGCAAAGTTGGTAAGCATGGGGATTCTCAAGTCTTCAAAGTCCAAAGATTTGGTGGCTAATCAATTGGGAATCAAGGGACTCAAGGAAAGGGTTCCAATAAGAAGCAGAAGAAATCTAATCCAAAGAACCAATAGGATAAAGCACAATCATCCTCTCCAAAACAAGAGAATTCTTCATCACAAGGGAATTCTACATCTCCTCCCAAGAAGGGAAATTCAAGCAAGAAGAAGAGACCAACTTGTTCATATTGCAAGAGGGTTGGTCATGATGAGCATCATTGCCACACTAAGCAAATTGATGAGTTGACAAACATCATCAAGAAGAATAACATCAATTTTCCATCTGCCTACAAGAAGAAGGATTCATCTCCTTCCACTTCCTCGCAATCAAAAGGGAAAGGGCAAGCATTTGTGGCTACTTCAGGTTCTTCATAGCAATGGATACTTGACTCGGGTGCCACTCATCATATGGGTTCTTCAAGGGAACAATTTTCTTCTTTGGAGCAATCTAAGGTACCTCACATCTTCATAGGAGATGATACTCAAGTGGAAGTTGAAGGCAAAGGTTTGGTTGCCATGGATAATGGAACATTTGAGAATGTTCTCTATGTTCCTAACTTGAGCGCCAATCTTCTCTCAATCTACCAAATCACTCACTTTGGAGATGGAAAGAAAGTTGAGTTTCTACCAGATTCAGTTGTGGTCAAAGAACTTAAGGATGATGCCATGGTTGCAGTGGGACAAGCCAATCACAACACATGACTTTACTCATTTTCCCACTTTGTACCTAAGTCTCCTTCTACAGCTTTGCTCACTCATTCAAATTCAGAAAGCAAGCTATGGCATGAGCAGTTTGGACATATCAATTACCGCTATCTTCAGCAAATTAGCTCCAAGGCTATGGTTACCAGACTACCTCAAATCACCTTTTCTGAAGGTGTATGTTCAGGTTGTTCCATGGGTAAGCATCCAGAAGAGAAGTTTGAGAAAGGGAAGTCTTGGAGAGCTTTACAAGTTCTTCAGTTGGTTCACAGTGATGTAGTAGGTCCATTTCCAGTGCCATCATTTAGCAAGGCTCGCTATGTCCTCACCTTCATTGATGACTAGTCTCGCTTCACATGGGTCTACTTTCTTGTTCACAAGAGTGAAGTGTTTGACAGATTTCTAGCCTTCAAGGCTCATGTTGAGAAGCAATCAGGGAAACAAGTCAAGATTCTTCGCACATACAATGGAAGGGAATATGTGAACAATAGTCTTGAGGAATTTTGTACTCTTGAGGGGATTGATCTTCAACATTCAGTTGCATACACTCCACAGCAGAATGGTGTAGCTGAAAGGAAGAATAGAACCCTTAAGGAGATGGCTAGTTGCATGATTCATGCTCAATCTCTTGGTCCTCAATTTTGGGCAGAAGCTATCAGTTGTGCCACTCACATCCAAAATCAGGTTCCCCATAAAGCTTTGAAGGTTATGACTCCTTTTGAGGCTTGGTGTGGTAGAAAACCAGTTGTGAGACACTTCAGAGTTTTTGGTTGTCCAGCTTGGGCAAGAATACCTCCAGAGAAGCGCAAGGCATTGGAACCTTAGAGTAGGCCTTGCATCTTTGTTGGATATCCTGAAGGTGTTAAGGCATATAGACTTTTGGATCTAGAGACACATGAGTTATTCATTGAGAGGAGTGTTCACTTTGAGGAAAGCTCTCCTAGCTTGACCTCTAATCCTCCTCTTCCTTCCTCCATAGAGGAAAGTGATGATAGTGACTCCAATGATGATTCTTCCTCAACTTTGACTCGCAAGATCACACCTTCGTAGGGTCCACTTGTAGTTGAGGCACCTCATCCTTCATCTCCTACTAGACCTCGTTGGGCTCGACAGACTCTTGAGTTAGTAGGTTCTCTTGCTGGGGATCCTTCAGATACTCGAAGGACTTGGTCACAACATCAAAATTTTCCACATGCTTATATTGCTAGTGCTTCAGATCCACAATCCTTTAAGGAAGCTTCAGGCATTCCTGAATGGGATTTAGCAATGGAGGAAGAGTATAGTTCCTTGATGAGGAACAACACATGGGATTTAGTTCCTCTTCCTCAAGGAAGAAAGATGGTTCGATGTAAGTGGATCTATCAGACTAAGTATGCAGCAGATGGAAGTGTGGATAAATACAAAGCTTGGATTGTGGAAAAAGGTTTCTCACAGGTTCTAGGTGTTGACTATACTGAGACCTTTGCACCCATTGCTAAGATGAACTCCGTTTGCTTGACACTCGCTATTGCTACAGCTCATGGTTGGGTTGTACATCAGATGGATGTGAAGAGTGCATTTCTTCACGGGGATCTTCATGAGGAGATTTACATGGAGCAGCCACAGGGATTCATACAGGATTCTTCATTGGTTTGCAGATTGAGGAAGTCTATCTATGGCCTCAAACAGGCCCCTAGGGCTTGGTATGCCAAGATGGATTCCTTTCTTCTCTCAGTAGAATTCACAAGGTGTCATTTAGATCTGAATGTCTACATTTTGCAATAGGATGATTCTCACTTGCTACTTGTGCTCTATGTTGATGATTTGATCATTACAGGGAGTATCTCATCCATCATTGGTAGTGTCAAATCTACTTTGCAGGACAAATTTGCTATGACCGACTTGGGCCTTTTGCACTATTTTCTTGGGATTGAGATCACACAGTCAACTTCTGGGATTTCTCTTTCTCAGCCCAAGTATGCTCTTGATCTTCTAGCTTAGTTTCACATGGCTGATTGTAAGCCTGCTCTGACTCCCTTTCTTTCAGGAGTCAAGCTTGAGGCTAAGTGTTCTACTCCACTTGTTGATGCCACTTTATATCATCAGCTTGTTGGGAATCTCATCCTATTGACTCACACATGCCCTAATATCTCCTTTGTAGTTGGCATGGTTTCACGCTTTATGTAGGAACCACATGAGCTTCATTGGAAAGTTGCCAAACGCATCTTGCATTATATCCAGGGTACACATCATCATGGGATTCATTATGCAGTAGGTACAGGACTTACCTTGGTAGGATATATAGATTCTGATTGGGTTGGTGATATTGATGATCATAAGTCCACTTCTGGCTACAGTTTTCATCTTGGTTCTGGCCCCATTTGTTGGCAGAGTAAGAAACATCATGCTATTGATCTTTCTTCGACTGAGGCTGAGTATCGAGGAGCTGTTAATGCCGCTACTAAGGCTATTTGGATTCATAATATTCTCATTGAGTTTGGATTCACTCTTCCTTGTCCGACAGTCATTCATTGTGACAATTAGAGTGCCATCCAAATCTTGAAGAATCTGGTTCACCATCAAAGGACCAAACACATAGAGATTCATATGCACTACATTCGGGAGCTGATTCAGGAGCAGGTCATCGATTTGCAGTATTGTCCTACAGCAGAGCATGTTGCATATATCTTCACCAAACCCTTCACTGAGAGTATCTACCATCATTTGCGATCTCTCTTGGGGGTGCGAGATGTTTCTTCTGAGGAGGTCACTTGACTTCTTCATTCTCTCTTATGGGGGGGCTTTTTCCTCACTCGAGGTTTTCCCTTCTCATCTTTTTTGAGTTTTTGTTTCATCTCTCTTTTTGGGAAGAGTTTTTTCCCATGTGGTTTTCTCCCTTTCTCTGCTTTATGAGATATTGCATTGCATTTGTACATGGGTACCTAACATGGCCTAGTAGCCGGGACCCATCTTGCATTGTTTGCTTTTGTGTACATTCTCTCTAAGTTGCACTTAAAGGGGGGTGTTGGTGTAATTATTTGTCTTGTACCTTGTCCTAGGTCATGATTACACCTTAGTTAAGTTTACTTAGGGACCACAGAGGAGGTTGTTAGAGATTTTCCACCTTTGGTGGACTTGACATGTCATTACCACATCACTTCCACCTTTTGTGGACACATCATGTGATCATCTCTCCACCTTTTGTGGTGATTATCACATTATCACCTTTCCACTTTAGGTGGAGTGATAACTTTTGATAGTTGTCTCATGTCATAAGATTACGACACTTGTCATAGTCTTATGCCCTTCTATGTTCTCACCTTGGCTATATATCCAAGGGGTCTCCTATGTACTATGAGCTCATTACATTCTATCATATTGACAGAATATAGTTTATTCTTGCCATCTTGTCTCTATCTCTCTTATGCTTGTGCTTTCTATTAGGCCTCTAGATCTTGGGTGGCTACGTTCATAGACAATTCTTACACCTAGAACCAACACCAGAGTAGCAGATGCCATGGCAACAATTGGATCCCTATTAAACATCCCTCACAAGGTTCCAAAATATGAATTCTTGATTCAACAACTTCTTGTTCCCACATTTGAGGTACCGGAATCAGAATTCATGTGTGAAATCGTTGGTCCTGGTGATCCTTGGTATCATGACATCTACACATATTTTTAAATAGGAGTCATACCTGCTGACCTACCATCAAACCTAAAATGAACCTTTGTTAAAAAGGCATCCAGATTTGTCATCCTAGGTGATACCCTATACCGTAGAAGCATAGAAGGTACCTTACTACGCTGCTTAAACACTGAGGAGGCATTAACCGCTCTAACTGAGGTACACAATGGTATCTATGGTTCACACTTGAGTGGAATGACCATAGCCAAGAAATTGTTGAGGATGGGGTATTATTGGCCCACAATGGAAAGAGAAGCACATGATCATGCTAGAAGGTGTCTATAATGTTAGTAGTATGGGGACCTCATCCATGCACCAACTCAAGAGCTTCATCCTATTCTCACACGATGGCCCTTTTCGTAGTGGGGACTTGATCTCAATAGGAAAAACACACCCACCTCATCTAATAGCCACAAATTCATCATAACTACAACTAAGTACTTTACAAAGTGGGTGGAGGCCATACCCATGACGTACATAACTGGGAAGCAGATTTGAAAATTCATCCTTAACTATTTCATCTATCGTTACAGGGTCCCACAAGCCATTATCTCAAATAATGGAACACCATTCAAGAACTAGGAGGTTCATGACTTGTGCAAGAAATTCAAATTCCAACATCGCTTCTCCACCCCATACTATCCCTAGGGCAATGGCCAAGCAGAAGCTACAAACAAAACCATTCTGAAAATACTTAAGAAAACAATCAATGACATAGGTTGTGACTGGCATTTGCAGCTTAATCCCGCTGTTTGGGCCTATCAAACTAGCATCCGCACACTCATTGGCACCACCCCCTTCTCCCTGGTCTATGGATTAGAAGCTATACTCCCCATTGAGATCGAGCTACCATCCCTCAGGATATCACTGCAAAACCTCATCACAAATGAAGAGTAAAGAGTATCAAGACTAAATGAGCTAGAGATACTGGATGAGAGATGTATAGATGCTTTCAATCATTTGCAAGTATATCAGAATAGACTCAAACGGAGCTATAATAAGAATATCATAAGCAGGACATTCCATGTTAGAGAACTAGTCTTAAAAGAAAATTAGAAAAATGTCCCAAACCCAAGCAACAAAGGAAAGTTTGAACCCAATTAGTTAGGACCATTCATCATCACAGCAAGTTACAAATCAGGGGCATATCAGTTATCAACACTGAAGGGAAACCTCTACAGGAGCCCATGAATAGCTCCCATCTAAAAAAGTTTTATGCCTAATTCTTTCAGGGTATAGAACCAAAAATCTAGAAAAAATCATTACTTCAGCAAAAACCTGGCAAATAGGCATCTTGGTAACAACAAAAAAATCAAAAAAACAAAAAATCCAAAAAAAAGGGGATCAAAAAAATCATCCTCTACTGAAAAACACTTCGGTGGCACTTTGGACAAGTACCTTGGTGAAAACCTGGCAAACAGGTGCCTTGCGTAAATAAGCACTTACCATCCACCAGGATCTTTACAGCTTATTTGACATCATCCCTCTATTACACTTCCATCATCCATTGCATTTAGGTCTCCATCCATCACTCATCCACTCGCATCTGCACTATAGCTTGGTCCTATGTTCATATCATGATCCCTTCTAGTACTATTCGGCTTATCTGCAAGGTCAATTTTTCCTACCTTTAGCAGAGTAGTCTATTACATCACGCTGGGGGCATGTCCTCATCAGATTGGATTCATATATGATCTTAAAATCCTCAAATCAGAAAATCCAAAAACATTCAAAACATATCAAAATCTAGAAAAAGGTCAAAAAGTTAGTCAAAAATTCAAAAACAAGGTTGTCTTGTCAAACTACATCGTATATGAGTTTGAACGTAGGCAAGATTGATCTTTGATCATCCCTCAAGACACTTAGGTTAGTCCTTTAGGAGTTCATCATAATAAACTAACATCTCATCATGTATATCATCATCTATAAATCAGTCAAGTCATCTTGTCGAACTATGTCATCTCTGAGCTTGAACGTAGGCAAGGTTGATCTTTGATCATCCCCCGAGACACTTAGGTTAGTCCTTTAGGATTCTGTCATAATAAACTAACATCTCATCATGTATATCATCATCTGTAAATCAGTCAAGTCATCTTGTCGAACTACGTGGTCTGTGCGTATATAACATAGGCAAGGCTAATCTGTTGATCAGCCCCTGAGGCCCCTAGGATAGGTCTTTAGATTAGTTTCTTGGTCAAAATCTCAGAAAATCCCAAAAAAATTTGAAAAATAAAAAACCAAAACATTTGTAAAACCTCAAAAATTACCAAAAACAACCTCAAAAACATTGCAAAACTCCAAAACATCCAAATATTTGAAAAAAAAATGGTCCATTTGCCTCATCTCACTTGCACCCACAATAAACACCACTCATAATAATATTGATCGCCATCATCAACCTTTGGTGAAACAATTTGAAACAAGTCTAGCAGATTAGAAGTAGAACTCCACACGTCAAGTATTAAGTCTAAGTTGGTGCGTAAGCAAGTTGGTTATCTCTTCATATTGGTAACTCATCATCTAAATTAGTCCCATATCAATCATCCCTTAGAACACTTTGCATAAATGAAATGGTGTGCTGCCATCCACTAACATGTCCTAGGATGAATCCTTCCTTACAATGGGCATTATCTTTTGGAAATAAGTTTAGCTTATCATCCTTAGAAAACACATCCTCTTTATGTTAGCGGTATTGAAGAGCATCAGCTTGTTTGTGTGCTTTATCTTTTTCTTTTGACTTATCTTGTTGTGCTCATTCCAAGGATGTCTTGATGATATCCCAAAACAGAGGATTTAGAGAAATGAGGATTGGGGCAATGATCATTATCTTTTGTCTGCTATGTTTGTTGGATGTTCTTGTAATATAACCTCAACGAATACTTGCTTTGTTAGGTATGTATGGAAGAAGTCTAGGGAAACTTGTTGACTATTGCATGGATAGGTTTACCTTTCCGTGTCTTGGTTCGAGGTGCCTAAAACTTCTGAAGTGCATCCTAGCAGGGTTTCCGTATGTCACGTGTGAACAAGAATAATCCTATCTGATTGTCAAGTCAAAGTTCATCTCGCTGGGTACAACGCCATCTTGGTTTTCTATACCTTGATGCATCATACCACGTGTGTTATCAAACATAAGAAAATTTAGCCCTTTGAAAATCCCAATTCCTCAGCAAGTAATCATCATCATCATCATTTGCATTTGCATCATCTTGTGTCTTGTTGAAATGACTTCTTCTTTTCTTACTAACCACACTAACAAGGTACTATGACAATTGATCATTATCGCCATCATCGCCATCGATCCTGCATCCAAAAATCATTAGCATATCACATAAACATATCCTATAGGAAACATATGCATTGCATAAACATATCATATAGGAAACACACATATTCCATTTTTATCATCATATAAACATGTTATCATAAACATTCTTCATAAATAGGTTCATCCATGTTAGTGCATTTCACCAATTACATTACATCTCATGGCATTATATCAATCATTGCATAAATATTCATTTACATTTCATAACCATTTCATATAAATCATCACATAAGCATCTATAGAAGCATTTCATAATCATTTTTCACATAATCAATAGGTATATAAGCATTTAATTCATTAGGCATACATACTTGCATAACATAAATGACATCATCTCACCACTTTACGTTCACATTACATTATGCATCAACATATCACTTTGCATTAACATATCATTGCATCACATCATCATTTATTACATTTAGGATAATGACATTTGTTATTCTAAGCATCTCATAAAACCATCTCATTATGCATTAACACCATTTCATTTGTAGTATATTTCGACCTTCGCATTTCATATTTCATTATCATCTCATAAATAACATCATAAAACATTCATTGTGTAAATCATTCCACATAGGCATAGACATATAGAATTCATTACAAACAATTCATTTATGCATCCATTCATTAACATTTCATAAGCATAATTTACATATCATTTCGCATGTACACAATGGATCATATCATTTCACAAATCGGACCATCGCATTTGTATTATCATAAATAGATCATCACATTTGCATATCATAAGTTAACATAATTTAGATCTATTAGTCATAATCATAATGCATGCATCATCAGAAATAAATGCATCCATAAAGACATCATTACAAAGCATATAGAAATAAACCATCCATGCATAAAAGAGAACACGGTACATTGCATCAAAATTGGCTCATATATATATTCAATAATGTCACTATCATAGTACAAAGAATAAATTAGATTGCTCTACATATATGTCAATCAGTACAAAACGACCATCGGGCTATCAAAAACGAGCCCAAAAGGCACAAAAAGTATATATCATCTCGATCAAGCTCGGTTCCTATGGATGCTGCCGTCTACCCCTGACTCTGTGAACATCTGGATCCTCACCTAGAATGGTCAACTGAAGTGGAGGTCAGAACTAGTCCCTAAAGGCTTGAGTGGTGCCTGGATCTGCTAAACCCTAATCGTAAGCCCATGGTCGGGCTACCAAATGCCAAAAACTATCAACTACCTCTAAGGCAGGAATACAATGTCTTTGTGACACCTATGTCATGTTGTGAGCAAAGACAACTGCATAGCCATCATTAGGCCAATCCTGCGGTTCTCTGAAATGATGCTGCATGTGCCTAGGTAGGTACCTCTCGATCATTGTATGCTTCTGCCCTTGCATATACCAAACCTGGTGGCAATAAAAGAGCTTATCGACATCATTGACCCATCCAAGCTGACCAAGGTATGGATGCCAAGTGAAAACTAGCATCTCGTCTAGGACCCGCCTCTAGTAGGGGATCTCGTGCTCACCGGTGTCTGTAAAGGACACACTGCCTCTGTATCGTGTCATGAGGGCACCATCTGCCCCCATCGGAATTGGAACGACATGTGGACATAGCACATAAATGTGCTTCCACGCTCAAACGTGAAGTAAAGTCACCCTAGCCCCCAATGCTTTGCCGTCCATGTATACATACTCATGAAGGTCCTTGTAAAGTGAAGCTAGGAGAATAGGCCCCCATGCAAAACAAACTAGCCTGTCTTGGACCATTTGCTCCTAGCAATACCCCTAGCGGGGACTGAAATATCACCCTCGTTTATCTAGGGTAATGAGACCCGAAATGATGGCTTCAACCACCCAGTGGTAGGGAGGTGCTATGACCCTATATCACTCTAACTCTATCTATCCCTCATAGAAGATGATGTCTTGTGTGGTGAGGACTCTATAGTATGCCTTGCGCCCCTTGTCCATATCAAATATCACTCATTGGCCATGAATAGGAAATTGTAGAATGTGCCAAATTTCCTCCAGAGTGATGGTGGCCTTGCCAGTGGGGAGATGAAATGACGACGTCTCGGTGTGCCACCTCTCAGCCAGTGCTGATAACATCCCTAGATGGCTACGCATGGGCCCTGCGTATGCAATGTGCCACAATCCCGCAACCCCAAGTTGATCTTGGTCCCTGTCACTCAAGTCTCGCAAGACACTAGCAAAATCCTGCGACTTCTGCTTCTAAGAGTAGAGCTCCCTCACCACGTCCTGCATTAAGGAAGGTCAACGTGTTAATTTTTTTAAAAAAATTCCTAGTTGAATGCTCCAGAAACTTCCCTAGCGATGTAGTTTTTGATGGCGTCGCAGTTTGATTTTACTCAAACTCCAACGCTAGGGCCCAAAAAGAGCCAAATGGCACCGCCACAATGCACTTTCCCTTCCAACGTCGCAGTTTAGGTGAATTCAGCGATGCCATGATGCACTTTATGAAACCAGCCCACCGAGCCCGAGCTCAGCGTCGAAGTTTTTAAACTCAGACAATGCACCGCGTGGCACAGTTTGAATGCCAAGCGGTGCTATATAGCACCACTGTAGGTGAGCAGCCCCTTTAAAGCATTAATTGAAGTAGTAAATGAAAAAACAAAGCTTGGGTAAGGATCACATACCAGTGCCCTGATGCCAAGTGGCCACTGGTATGTCCGAACTCGATCAATGATGTGCAGGGGAAGTTGTTGTTGCGCCATATCGCTGAAGCATCAGAGCTCAAATTTCAAGGTTGCTAGTGGAGGTGTGTGAAAATGACTTGAAACTGACCCCTCGGACCCCTTTTAAGCCTAAAAGTTAGGGTTTTTAATCCTAAATAGCTATCCTGCTAGGGTTTTGGACCCCCAAACCTATTTTTGTCTGATTAAGGCTTGTTTTTCATCATTTTATTGCATTTAGACATATTTTTAGCCTCCTGAACCCCTTTCAGACCTATTGGGTTCTTTGTTTCTTTTTTTTCGCGAGATCACCCAAAAAATTAAAATTTTCATCTGATCTCTTGAGGGGGCATTATAATGACATGTTTTCTCTCGCCATACAGCAGTGGGGAAAGTTTTTAAATATCAATTTTTTTTGGCTTTGATCGAGATCGTTTATTCTTTGAACCAATGCAACAAGTGCATTTCTTCAAAGAGGGGAAAAATGTAGACACATAATATATACTGATTGACATTGTGCATCTAATCCTGACTTTCTAACATTCTTCCTAAATCATCCCTCAGTCTAACCATTTAATCAAATTCCCCTATCTAATTAAATTCATCAATATTCCACTCTTAATTAAATAAATCATTTTATCTAATCATGTCATCTCTTTTGTTAATTAAATCAATCCATCTGATCTAATTATCCCTATTTTATTAAATAATCAATTTATTTGATTAAATCTCTAAATTTTGTTCATTAAATTAAATAAATTAAAACATTATTTGATTTAATCTAACACCATCTCTTTTAATTAAATAAGGATAAATCCATAAATTTGAGTCAAATAGGTCACATCATCTAATCTCTCTCATTAAATTAATTAACCCTTGATTAATTTAGTCTCATCTCATGTCCCATCCTCTAGATAATGCAAGCTGCAAATGAAAATAGATTTAATTCATTTATTAAATCTCTATTTTCCTCACAAGGCATCTTTTGGAATATTCTCTCAATTTGAATTCAAAAATTCCAAGTCAACATGTGCATCCAACAAGGCATTAAATTCATCTTACATGTCCTTTTCCTTGAGCCAAGTGGTATTTATTGCATTTTCCCTTCCCTCTTACATGTCATTTCAACAAATTTGAAATTCAAAATTATGCATTTATTGGCATAAACCCCAAATCTTGCATATCCTTCATCCATTCATAGCTTGACAAGTGGCATCATACCATTGGATGAATGTTAGTCCCACATTGCTCAAATTTGGACATTCATCCATCTTGGAATTCTATAAATAAAGGGCTCATATCCTCATTTTATCATCCACAATCTAGGCAAAGTTACCATGCTCAAATATCTCTTGAATTTTATCCATTATCATTGAGTCATAGCTAGGTTTTTGTAGATTTTGGCTTGGAGTTCTAATTCTTCACCAACAAAGTGGATCAATCATCTTCAACACATCAAGCTTGCATCATAGGAATTGGGAAAAGGCTAATTTTCACATCAAATTGGCAACAATTCCCCCATGGGATCATGAGTTTGGACATCTAATTAGGATTTAATCTTTGTTTTATCACTTTCCTTGTGTTCTTTGTTATTTTCTTTCCTAGTTTGAAGTTGTAAATGGATTTCATGGGGAATCCTTGTTTCGGATTGCAATCTCTTGTCTAACTCGTTTATTCTTGTTGTTTTGCAGGTACCAAGTTTGGGGTTCACACACAAACCCCAGAATCTGACCCTCATGCTCAGAAGCGAAAATGTTCTACTCCACTCTCTCTTGCAACATCCTCCCCTATAATAGTTTCTCCTATAGCAATGCCTATTGCCACTACAAGTTCACCATCATCTTCTTTTGTTGAGTCTGAATCCTCTAGGCAAGTAAGAAAGAGGAAAGCCACAAGAGTGCCTCCTGTAGCTGCAACATTGCCAAAAAGAGTTTTAGCAAGGAAACAACGTAAAGTCACCTCAACCTCTACTCAGCTTGAAATTATAGTAATTTCTAAGGAATCTGAAGAACTCAGTCATGATGTTTGTCAAGATGTATTTGATAATGTTGCACAAAGTCCATTTGTTGTTCCTAGGGAAGTGCAAAATGAGCCAATGGAAGTTGAGGAACCACATGTTAGTATTAATGGAAGGGGGATGCCAAGTCTTGATGACTTGGCTGAAGTGGCTAGGCAAGTTTTAGAAGAAGCACAATCTCTTCTAGTGCAATAACATGAATCCTTCCTACAACAAGAGGAAGAATAGACTGAACAATTAGAAGTGTCAAATGACACCCCGTTGCCCCTTGTAACTTGTTAGGCAATGGTTTTTTATAAAAGAACATTATTGATTGAATTTTTGGAATATCTTAGGACCACATGGAGGCCTGTCACATTTCAAACCTTAAGTTTCCACGATTTAGCCAAGACTGAAATTCAACAAAGTCTTTGGGAAGAAGAAAAGAAGCAATTGAAAAGAAAAATTGAAAGGAAAAAACAGGAAATGTAGGAAATGAAAGAAAAAATGGATGAAATGATTAAGGTAACTAGTAAAATCATGGAATGTAGACCACCACCTAGGGTGTATGCCATGTTCCTTAAAGAACAATTCCTTTAGTTTCAATTGATGAGAATTTCAAGGAATTTAGATCCTATTATTCATACAGCCAAGGAATTTTATGATGCATATCAAGTAGCCCCTAGTTGGCTGAAAAATTATTTATGTGAATTTTATTTGCATGGTCTGATAATTCCCTCTGAAAAAGAGTGGAATCCACTTCTTTACATTGGTGATATTCATTTGAGGTCAATCATGTCTTGGGTGGCCAATGAAACTAATTATGGTAGACAATTAGAAGCTTATGAAGAGGCTGAGAGGAATGAACCTATTCCACTGTCACCTGAAACCTTAGATCCCCATACAATGTTGAAAAATTGGATTACTATTGCATATGGGTTCAATGCTCAAACAGAAAGAATAAAAATATTTGATATCAGGAAGTAGGTGTATGAAGAGTTCAAAGGCTAACCATACCTATTTTGGAAGATTTCATCTTCCAGAATTGAGACAAGATAGGAGAAACTGACTGTTGGTCTGAGAAAATCTGAGCCTCATAGCCCTCTGAACTTTAAAGCAATCCTTAGAAGGAAAGAGAAGTACATGTAGTTTGGTATTCAAAAGAGGTTTGAGTTATGGTTACCAATAACATTTCGACCTCCAATTTTTATGTGGCCACTTTACCCTTATCGGGCTACATATGTTAATGAGAATACAGAAACCCGTAGGTATAAGAGATGGAAAAATTTCAGACGTTTCTACTACAAATTTGGAACTTCATCATAGGGCCATGCTACTCCTACTAATTTCAGAGAGACAACCAGGAAGCTTAAAGTTGTAGGACTATCATTAGGATACGTAGGAGGCAAATGATGAGCTTGAAATATGTTCATAATTTGAGTATTATGATGTAATTTTAATACCCTTACTATTATTGCTAATGGTTGTTTTAACTCTTTGATTAAAGAATTTTTATCTAAAATTGAGTAGTATCATGTAGCCACACATTCCTATATTCCTGTAGCTTAACATCTCTATGTGTCTATATTAACTGCCCTATTTGACCTCCTGAATGACTGATATAATGCATATGGTTTTTGAATAATGAAATAGATTTAATATGTGATTAATGAATGCATATAGTTTTGTTTTCCATGCATGATTTCTTTCACTTCTGTCACCTTGTGTATCACAAGTTGTTGAAGGAAGCATGAATGATTCAAGCACAGAACATCTTGGCCTTGCAGTAAAGTCCATTTCTAGCACGACGTCGAGGAAGTTGTTCCAGCAAAAACTCTTTGACTAGGTCATTGGGAAGAAATCTAAATGATCATTAATCTTGGAAGAGTGGAATGCTAAATTCTCTCTTAATCGTGTTGAACAGATATGCTTTCATTTATGAGAAGTCTATTCCTCGGTTTAAGGATGCACTTATGTCCACGTCTTTCTCTGTTAGAGTTAGGTAGTTAGTTACTTTTATGATATAATAAGTGTTCCTCCTATGCGAGTGAGCAAGCAAAGTGTGTAAAAGTTAGATTATAATGAGAAACAGTGTTTTGTGTTAGTTTTCTTATGAGCAGAATAATCAATGTATATGGTTTCAAGTTTATGAATAAGAGTTGATGAAGTTTTGATTTCACTTCTTGCATAACTAGTTGATGCTTGCTAAGGGGGCCCACATAGTGAGTATCTGTAGTTAGTTAGTTTTTTATCTTTTGTTGATTATAAGTTACATTTCATTCTGGAAGGTTTCAACGCAAACTTAGTCTTATATTGTTCCTGCAGCATCGGGAATCCATCCTTGTGTTTGTTCCTACAGCATAAGGCCAATTCATAGTTTGTCTCTTAGTAATAGTCGTTATGATTTTTTCTTTGATTAAGATACACTTAAGTTAAGAAATATTTACATTACACTCTTGTAGCATAAGTAGAATTCCTTCCAAGTATTTAGTTCTGGTAAATTGTGACTGAAAACTGGTTCTTAGTGCACATACAGTGCCACTCCATTTCAATTATATGTTCCCTGGTTTGACAATGTAAATGAATGACCATAAGAAGATGTTAGTCACCCACTGGAATGTCCAATTCCTAGGTTAGGATTTGCCGTGACTTTTATATCCTTTTTTGGATGCGACTAGAGTTGACAGTGAATTGGTATGCTAATGTCTTGAGAGGAACAATGGTGTGTCCATTGATTGGAAGCAAGGTTATAGGACAAGCAATATCTGCAAATATAGTGAGTTATAGATAGGATGGTATGATGGTATTTGATATTGATAAGACATAGGGTCTGATGATAGTAATGAAAGGACAAGGTTGATGAGGAACAAAGGGTAGATATGAGCATGAAGCTGAGGTAAAGGTGAAGTAAGTGCAAGGAACCTCTAACAAGTATTTTTTTGTAGGCATGAAGGTAGGAACAATGCTAGGTTTTGACCAAGGAATAGATAGAAGACAATCTTAAGGTCTGATTGCAAGGAAGGAGTCATATTCCTATGAAACCAAGATCAAGGATGCAGGACATGATATAAGAACTCAGTATTTGAATCAATGAAGGATATTTCTAGACCAGAGAGTATGTGGAAAGCAAGGAGGAGCTGATACAAGATAGTACTCATGGGACATGAGTCATTTTCCAGGGGGGTTGTATGAGTGTAGGTGCACCAAGCACATAAATTTTACACTAGGAGTTCAATATGTTTAGTATAGGTGTTTGGGATCTTTTTTCATTTAATAATGTCTATTGAGACGATTTTCTATGTAATTGGGTCATTTGTGAGTCATTTAGTTGAAAGTTTCAAAAGTTGCAAAAAATGTAAGGTTGTCATAGCAACAAATTGTAAAAATGCAACTTTTCTAGAAGTTGAAGGGTCATAGGATTTTAAAAGTTAGTTATAGTCATTGGGTGGTTACAATTTTAATGGAATAAGTATATAAAGCCTCAAAAGGCTTGAGAAGTTGTTGATGAAGATTGTATTGAATTTTCCACATCAATAACAATGTTATTTTTTGCATTTACATTGTTATTTTGCACTTTTCAAAAGTTGTACGAGCTCGTACAGATTGTAATTGCTCTAAATCTTACTTTGTTCTATAGGGACATGAATTATCTCTCATTTGCATTGAGTTTGAGAGTCTTACATTGAAGTTTGAGGGAGATTTCATCAATTTTCCGAGTCTTCCTATAAAAGGCCAGTGAAGGGTTTGTTTGGGGTTTAAATGATGATCTAAGTCATTCCACCTACTGTCAGGACTTGTAACTCAGTGGAATGACTTCTCCCATGGTAGGCTAGTTTTTCTCATGGTTTGGTGGGAAGAGGAATCAAGTTGTTAGTTTTGGGGTGAAGCCCTAGGGCTAAACAAAGTGTTTTTCAAGTAAAAATTGTGTGTTAAAGTAGGGTTTTGGTAAAATTTTCAAGGAATTTCCTTTGTAATGGTTGTTTTAGTTTTTGTAGGGTTTTTTTGAAATTTTGGAGGCATTGGTTGGGTTAGATAAGCTTGGGACATAATACTTTCAATAAACCCTTGTCATTTGCACAAAGATTGAGGGTTTTGTGGTTCAACAACTTAGATGTCATGGTCATGTTGAATAATGGTGGAATTTGAAGTTTTGCAACACAATTAAGGACTATTTATTTATTTTAGGGACCAAATTGGTGCTTTGAGGGTACTTACTTTGTTAAGATGGCCTATTTTGTGGCCTAAAAGTAGGGACAATCTATTGATTCTCCATATTTTTTCAAAGAAACTTCTTGCAATATTTTGGAATGTTGTGTTAGGTCCTTTTGTGAATCTTAGAAGGTTTCTAGGTTGTCTTTGTATGGCCTTCTCTAAAATATATTGAGAAGAAGTTGATTTGGAAGGCTACAAGCCACTAGTGTGAGTTTTAGAAAGGTTAAGTCAATAGGATTGAAAGGGCTAGTCTCTTGTTTGGTTCCAATTAATTTGAGTTAGTTTGGGTCATCACCACCTTGCTTGACATCAATTACCAACTATTTTGAGGAGTCTCGAGTCAGCCAAGTGAAGCGGGGTGTCATACCAAATCAATCTTCCAGAGGGGTAGATCTGAGAAGTGTTCCAAATAATCTCAAACCTTAAGGCCTAATATAATGTAGAGGTTTAATTTGATAGTAGAGTAAATCAGATAGAGATCAAGATATTTCTTTGAAATCCACCTTTTATCCAAAAAATAAATTGAATTATTAGTGTGGACCTACCAGAAGATACAATGAGAAATTAAATTCTTATTTTTGAGGAGGTTGTTCTAGATAATGGACCCTAAGGGGATTTGAATGTTATGAAGGACATAATTTCCTTCTCCACCATACAAATATTTAGCTTTAAGGATGAAGATCCATTCATCCTACTAATTTAATAGTCTCTAACTAACTTTGGTAATGAGGGCCATGTTCATCTACCTAGTTTTTCTTAAGCCAAGACCACTATATAATGTTTAGGAGAAAACTGTGTCCCAATTTATGAGAGAGTGGTGATTTTTTTCTTTTGTTCTCAACCATAGGAACCTTCTTTATATTTGTTGTAATTTATTGGACCATGAAGAGGGCACGAAAAATAGGGACATGAAGTCAACAACTATTCTTTGGAGAGTGGACTTCAAGAGGAGTAGTTTACCAACATTTCTAAGAAGGCCCCCATCCAAGCCTTAAGTTTTATTTCAACTCTTTCAAGTAAGTTGGAGAACACATAATTATCAACCTTACACAAAGTAAGAGGCGTATTCCCAATTAAGTGGAAGGGATAGAGAGGATTTGGTAGCTAATAATCCTAGAGATTTTGGTTTGGAGTTGGAGGTGAACATTGAGCTAGAAAACTACACTTTTAGATAGATTAATAAATTGACCAAGTGCAAAAGAAAAAAAATTAAGAATATTTTTCCACCCCTTTAACTCCTCAATAGTGGCTTCCCAAAGAAGGATCGTATCATCAAAAAAAAATTGATGATAATTTTTTTGGGAGATGGAAGAATGAGTAAAATCAACCAAAGTACCATTCAAAATATCTTTTGCAATATTTTGACCAACGACCTCTACCATCATTATAAAGAGATGGGGGGATAAGGGGTCCCATTGCATATATCACCAAAATCCAATAATTGGCTGTGAGGAGTGTCATTAATGATCATTGAGAACATAGGAGAGGTAACACAACCTTTAATCAGTTTTAAAAAATTTCTCATGAAACTGAATATGAGTAAGACTTCAAACAAAAAATTCTAAGATAATTTATCATATAATTTGGAAATTTTGAGCTTGAGGGCCATACTTTCCTTATTACTTGTTATCATAGAGTGAAGGATTTCATGGATCAACATGATAGCATCAATAATTTGATACCCCATAAAAAAAACCTTTTTGGGATGAATGGACCATTTTATGAAGGGAAGGTTTGATATGGTTGACTAGTAGTTTAGAATAAATTTTGTAGAAGGTATTACAAAGGCTAATGGGGTGAAAATCAAAAATATTGTTGAAACCAATTTTATTTGGAATAAGGATGATAAAAGTATTATTGAACTCCTTTAGAATTCTATCAGAGGATAGCAACTCCCTAACAATAATAATAACATTTGGGAAAACAAGATCTCAAACCTTTTGAAAGAAGAGAGGAGGGAAGCTATCAAACCCTTGACCCTTAAAAGGGTTAAGTGAAAAAAAAATATCACATTCCTCCTTCAACTGTAGCATCCATACCCACCTATACCACTCCTCACGTTACAACAACTATGCAACAAGTTAGTCATGTGACTCCTTTCGCTATTTCAACTAGCATTCCTAGTTCTTTTGTGGCATCGAATATTCCATCCTCCACCACCTTCACCTCCCTTAGTGTCCCTTTGACTTGTCCTAACATTACATACACTCCATCACCATTCTCTCTTCCACCTCATATCACTTACATTGACCTTCTCATTACACAGCTCTTTCAGACCGTTTTCTCCATGCAACAACAAATATCCTCCATTAACCAAAACCAAACCACACCACCCACATACTATGTCCGTAATAGCCCATTATTTTTAGAAATATTAAGAACACCAATGCAACAAGGAATTGAGATGCCTAGGTTTGAGAAGTACGGAGGCAAAGGAGACCCTACTAATCATGTCAATGCTTATTTAGCCTTGTACAACAATTTTGTCCTTGATGATAAACTGTTAGCCAAAGTATTTCCTAGGACTTTAAAGGACACTACCTTGGAGTGGTTTTCAAACTTACCCAATCATTCAATTAGATCATTTAATGAACTTTTTGATTCCTTTATAACTCATTTTCAAGTCCATATGACTCCCAAAAAGATAATGGCTGATTTAATTAGGTGTAAACAAAATGCGGATGAAAAGGTCATTGATTTTATTTCACACTATCAGTCATTATATGCTCAAGTAGATTTCAAGGTTCCCAATTCACATCTCCAAAAGATGTTTATTGAATGATTGCAAGCTCAAATTCAAGACAGGATGACCATGATGAAATTTCCTTCTTTCATACATTTGTGCACAACCCTATGTGACTACCACAACTTGATTTCTAGTCATGATTACTTTTTTTTACCCAAAATTGATGAAACAAAAAGAGTTTTTAAAGGTGATTCTTAGGTTTCCACCAATATAAATTATGCTTTACTTTAAATTTAATAAATTATTATTATTCATAATGTTTTCTATTTGAATTACGACTAAAGTCTTGATTGATAGGTTGATTGAAAATCATCTATAGCTTTCAAACAGTATCACATTTTTTTAATCTAAAACATGCGTCACATTCTATGCTTTGCATACTATAGGATTAAAAAAAAATTGAATTTCCTGAAGTTCTGACCAAGTTAAG
Organism: Sequoia sempervirens; assembly: GCA_007258455.2. Lineage (NCBI taxonomy): Eukaryota > Viridiplantae > Streptophyta > Pinopsida > Cupressales > Cupressaceae > Sequoia > Sequoia sempervirens. Next base: position 12,659,778 of record VDFB02168118.1, read on the forward strand.
GTGGTTAGACAAACAATATTTTATATTTTTTAAAAGTTGTAATAAAAATTCATAATTAATTATTTACTTGGAAAAAAATTACAAAAAAATATGTATCGCATCAGGACATGAGTCCTCTACTTATATCTAAAATATTATAAAAAAATATTATCATTTTATTGTGGTTAGGGTGGTCAAACAGACACCTACTTCTTATTTTTTCCTTTAAATTTAAGTACTAGTGCATTGAAATTTCAAATTTTCACCAAATAGATTTTTATTTTTTAAATAAAGCTAGTAGTTTAGAAACTACATTTAATTTTCTACATATTCTATTCTTACATATTTTTGAAATAATATAGATAACTTATTCAAAATTTTACATCAAATTGTGACTGATTTTTCTAAATTTTTCACTTAAGGGCCTATTTTTTCCATGATGATTCTCACATACCCAAAATGATAATATTTTTTATAATATTTTAGATATAAGTAGAGGACTCATGTCTCAATGTGATGCATATTTTTCTGTAATTTTTTTCCAACTACAAATAATTAATTTTGAATTTTTTATTACAACTTTAAAAAAATATAAAAACTTGTATGTTTGACCACCTTAACTTGGTCAAAAATTTATGAAATTCTTTTTTTTTTAATCCTATATTAAATGAAACATAAAATATGACACATGTTTTAGATTCAAAAAATGTGATACCATTTGAAAGCTATAGATGTTTTTCAATCAACCTATCAATAAGGAATTTAGTTGTAATTCAAATAGAAAATGAATAATAATTACTCATTAAATTTAAAGTAAACCATAATTTATATTGGTGGAAAGCTGAGAATTGCCTTTAAAAACCCTTTTCATTTCATCAATTTTGGGTAAAAAAAAATTGTTAGTCACATACCCATCATATCGCCACTTTTTGGCCCATCATGATCTTGCACATACCCATACCCTCCATAACACAATGAATAAACTACTACAAAAATAGATGATCACTTTTCCTACAGTCAAACCCCTTGACCCTACCAAACCTTTACCCCCCACCTTTAACCCAAATGCTTATTGTCATTTTCATTGCAAAAATGGACATGACACAAAACAATGCAAGTGTCTCAAGCACGTAGTACAAGACCTCATTGATCTTGGTCATTTATCCATTGCGGGTTTCAATGATCAGGGAAATAAGTCAGTTGCTCATCCCAATTAGAATTTGTAAATCTTTACCAGTCCCATGCCTCACAATGTTTCATTTGTCAAAGCCATTGAACCTTCCAACAATGATGTGATGAATGTCGATACAACTGATGAACAAGATAATATTACTCCAACTATTATTGTAGACACGTAAAATGTACATGCACCTAATCCTGATTACTAACACCATTTCGTCATGAATCATCTCCTTTGCTAGTCATTTATTTAAATAATCTTTATTTAATTAAATTCATCACATTTCATCTCTTAATTAAATAAATCAATTTTATTTGATTAAGTCATCTTCTCTTAATTAAATAAATCATTTTATTTAATTAATCCTATAGTCCCTCTTTTAATTAAATAATTCATTTCATTTCATTAATCTCTAAAGTTGTCTCCTTTAAAAATCAATCTTTATTTGAATTAAATCTAACATCATCATTATTATTAATTAAATAAATCAAAATCTTTACTTAATTAAGTCTAAATCATTATTCCTCTCATTTTGATTTAAATCAATTTAAAAGTCTAAGTCAAAATGGTCAAATCAGCTAATCTCCTTTTAAATTAATCAAATCCTGATTAATGCTAATCTTAATCTATCAAATTCTCTAGATTTTTCCACTAGCTCATGAAAATCATTTTAATTGATTTATTAAATCTCTATTTACTTTTAAAAAGGCATAAAAAAGGGAATATTCTCCAAGTTTGAATTCTCCCTCCCAAAGGACTTGTCCTCTCCAACAAAGCTTTAAAGTCTCTTGCATGTCCTTTTCTTGAGCCAAGTGATATTAATTTCATCTTTCATCTCATCCTCCAAGCCATCTTTTGAATTTCAAATCTCCCCCTCTTTGCACATTCTCTAAAATGTGCTCCATCTCTCATCAATAGCATATTGACAAGTGGCACTTTATCATTAGATAATTTTTAGTCCCACATCCTCCATATCTTTCATTCTTCCATCCTTATTGCCTATAAATAGAGACCTTCTCTATTTGTTTGAGAGAGCCACAATCAATGTAAAATCATTATGCTCATTTAGGAGGAGAATTGGAGCCAAAGTTATCACTTTCCTATCAAGTTCATCCATTCTTCATCCATTTTTAACATTTCTTAGCTATGTTATGCAAGATTTTCTGTAAGGAAGCATCAAATCATCATCAAACTTTATCAAAGATCATCAAGCTTGAAAAGGAGTTGGGAAAGGGCCAATTCCACATCAAATTGGCACCAATTCCCCCATGGGATTGAGATTTTGCATGCTTAAATAGGATTTAATAGATTTTCTTGTTTTGTTCTTCACTTCTTTCCTATTTTGAGCATTGTAGATGAATTGCATGGGGAATCTTAGTTCTAACTTGCATATGGATCTAATATTGTGTTTGTTTGCTATGTTTGTGTAGGTTTAGGATTGGGTTTCACATTTTTTGTGCTAGAAGGAGGGAAAATATTTCAAAATTTACACCTTTTGTTTGGTCAGATTTCATCATTTTTTATGTGTTTTTTCTTTCTAGGTCAAACAACACCATTGGAGGAAATTGCAACGCATTTGCAGTCTTTATTTTTCCAAACAATGCCACTAGTTTCACCAAAGTGCCACTCAAATCCTCAAATAGTGTCACTTTTGTTCCAGCATCATTGTTTGGACCCAAACAATGTCGCTACAAAGGGCGTTGCCTTTTCTTTCTTGCTTTTTCACTCAGTCTTATTATAGTTGTATCTTGGTCATTTTTTGGTCTCTTTTGGAGCTTTTTTTTTAAATGCGGTAGAATTTCATAAGCTATCCAATGGTGTAGGTGTTTCTCAACTTTGATAGAGTTAACTTTTTGAAATTTTCACCTAATGTCAAATCACAATGAAACTTGATCTAAATTTTAGGGTTTTTATGCTTAATCATTTATCTAACCCTCATATCTTCTTGTTTCTTGATTTCATCTAACATTTGGAGCTTGTATTGTAGGTTTTATAGGATCATGGAGCATGCAAGTGAAAGAAAAATAATTATCACATCATTGTATCAAGTGTTTTTGAACACTTTGGGGAGCAATTATAATCCCTTTTCTAAGGACTTTGTCATCTTCATGCTTTTTTATGACTCAATAATCTCATTTGGGCTCTAAAAGGAACAAAACAAAAGGATTAAAAAGAACCTTAAGGAACTTACTAGATTTTGTTTAAGGTTTAACAATTGAACAAACAACTTTCATGTTTCCTTTTGGTGCTTAAAAAGAATCCAATTATTGCTTTGAAGGATTAAAATGAACATGTGCTTTTATGTTTTGTAGTCACTTATCCAAAATAATATCATCTAAAAAATGTATGTGGTTCTCTCATGCCTCACAAAGATCTTGAGAATCAAAAGGATTTTTGTGATATTAAGTTGTATAAGTGATTTCCTCTACATTTAAATTTGGATTCTTAAAATTGAACAAAATCCTATGAGTGTGAGTGGAGTATATCATGTGTGTTATCTCTTTGTTTCTCAACAAATATTGATCGAACTACAGATGTGCTTGCTCACTGTTTTTAATATTTAGAGGGTGTACCTTGTGGGAAAAAGTAATCACCCAAGGGAATGACCCAATCAGGAACATGCTAAAGCCAAGCGACTTCCAACTGGTATATAAGTGTGGGTACTTGAGGAAAGTTTAAGTATCACGAGGATTATTTTGACAAGAAGGATAACAATGGTCTCTTGTCATATAGATGATCCCCCATGAACAAAATGCCTATACTAGAACCCTTCATCTAAAAAGACCAAAATTCTTATCTATTTGTTGGTGGAAGAGCAATCATTCTGAAGTCGTCCCACATTTTTATGGCTATTGGTAGAGATGAGAAGTATTCCATGGGAGTTTTGTGGGTAATGATACTTGGCTGACCTAAGAAGTTTGTGTTGTGGAGGGGAGCCAGTGTGGTCAAACATCTAATCATCTGCTAAGAGTAGGCATAGTTGGATTTATCCAAGTGGGAACTCAACAAATATTGTCTCATTCTATCCATAGGATTGTGCATCACTTTGGAATCAAAACACTTTGCTTGATCTAAAACATTGGAAAAACAAACATTCAACATGAGCATCAAATTTCAAACCCTATAGGAAGAGAAAATACCTTTGACAAATCCAAGTGCTATTGCTTGCCCTAGGGATTCTATCCATAGAGGTTTCTAAGTAAATTTAAGTTTTCATCTCAATTTTCTATGACTAAAGTCAACATTAGGGAGCTTTTTCCTTAATTTCCTTGATTTCCACATAATGGACTTTATGGGATGAAAATAAATTGGGACATTAGACATTTAGTTTCAAAATCACAAGCAAGACATTGGATATGGTAAAATAAATTCATTAATCAAGATGAAATCAATTGAACCACACACATGTGCTTGTTTATCTTTTGTCTTATGGTCTTTTGAGTAAACATTGATCTTTTTGTTTGAAGTACTCTTAGGGAAAAGCATGTTCTTCAAAACCTTGGTCTTGTAAACAAGTCCCTCTTAGGTTCATTTAGGATCAAAACAACCAATCATTTCATCAATCTCAAAAACCAATCAAATCCGTTCTCACAAACAACTCTTATAAATCTTAGTAAAATCTTTCATGCTAGACTTTTCATAAAATCCTTCAAATCAACATCAAAATCTCCTTGTTTTGCTAATTGTGTGTGGATGGATCCTTCCTCATACACCTAGTTAAATTATCATCCCTGTGGACAAGTTTATTCCAAGATAACATCCAACATCTTGGGGTTTATAAGTCCATTATCCAAATCAAATTAAATCAAATCCAAAATTCCTAAAGTCTAGTATCCCTCCAAGGTTCCTAAAAGTTCAACACCCATATCATTCACCCCTTTCATCCTTCATCTCATTTGATCCTAAACACATTTGAGGTCACTTTTGCAACAAGGTAAAAACACAAGAATAACATGGAATATAAACTTGATCCATACATCATGAGTAATCCAAGTCAACCAAACTATCAAGGCCTTACAATACCGATTGATTATCGAAACTCACATTTATACAATCCATACATGGGATCATTATCTGCTACAAACCTCAATGATACAACAAATGTGAGTATTCCCAATCTATATGTTGGAATAACTTTCCCTATGGTATATTTAAATCAAATCCAAAACCTATAAATCTATCAACCAAGCAACCAATGCATGAATCTTCAAGCAAACAACATTATCCCACCAAATACATTCATGCCAAATGTGAATATACCAAGTACAGGTTTTCCAAACATGAACATTTCAAATCCACACTCAGTAAGCTTTGGGATAAATATGTTTGTGAATCATACAAATGTTGTTCAAAGTCCAAACAAGATGTTAACGACTCCATATATTGATCCAAGTCAAGGTAACACAATGCAAAATTGAAGTTGCCTAAATCAAGGCAATATGTTTCCAAATCAAAAAAAAAAAAAAATTCAACCTATAATACCAAACCTAAACATCATCCCAAATCAAAACATTGTCCAAAATCAATTTGTACATGATCCCATAAAAACATAAGTACACATTCCAAATCTACTCGAACAAAAGAATCAACTATATCAAGGGAGTCAAAATCAAAATCAAGATCAAATTTCGCTAGATCAACTTGCATCACTTGCCAAAATAATTGACATATTGAGCCAAGAGACATCTCCACTACAAAATCAATACACTCTTCCATTGGTTAAACTATGTCATCAAAGAATTGAGTTGTGTCCACAACCACATCAAGAACAAAATCTATAATGTGAAGAAGTTGGATATCAAGATCAACAACATCAACAACAAACCCAACCTCCACATCTCAAAGACCAACCACCACATCTCAAAGATCAATCACCACACCTCCAAAATAAATCATCACAAGGTCAATTTAAAGTACAAGTCTCATAGGGTAACAAACAAAAATACACACCACTTGGGAAACCAATTGAATCAGTCATGAAACAGTTGTTGTAGGAAAATCTCATTAAAATACCCATCTATGAGAACTATCAAGAACCCCTGGTAAAACAGCCATGATATGACAAGAAGCACCTTTGTGATTTTCACAAAATAAAGGGACACAAACATTAAATTTCATTCAACTCAAAAATCTCATCCAAGACCTTATTGATCAAAAAAATAATAACTATTGGGGACAATGATGAAGATCCAACCACTATCAATAGCATTGAAAATCTCTCCACCACAATTGTTGAAAAGAATGATCAAGGTCTATCTAAAAACAATGATCAAGATCTATCCATCAATGAGCACCTTGCAGATGTTTCTACCCCATCCAATGATCAAATCAACATGCATCAAGAGTCACTTTTTGGTCCTAATCAAAATCCCTCAACAATATTTGGCAATGATCTATTTCAAGGAGTGTTTGAATTATTTGACCCTATTGGAATAATCCACGACCCATTGACCAATGATCATTTTGAAAAGCTTTCTGCATCACCTAATGAGTTAAAGAACATATCTCAAGAATTTATTCCAAAGTATGATCAACATCTTCACCAAAGTCTAGCAATGGTCTGTTCCAAGACATATTGACATCCTTTGACCTCATGGTTACAGATATTGAAGAAATCCCCAACTCAACACTTGATCCAATTCCACTAAAAAATCCATAGGATATATAGCCACTTCCCATTCCTAATGAAGATATCCAAGGACCCTTTGAAATTGACCCATGTCAAGAACTTGATCCAAAGCATGTCAAAAGCAATTCCAAAATTAATCAAGATCAAGAATTTGTATCTCCAAGCTACTACAATGATGTAATGGAAACTCTCCTATCTATACAATATGATCACATCCACATAGCGCATACTCCTCCACCTACCCATGAGATGCTTTCTTTGGATAGACACATAGATGATCTTCATTCAGAACAAGATTCCTTTACTCTTGACATTATCACACAAACAGAGTAGGTTATTGATTGCTATAGTCAAACTAAGTTGTCAACATTAGGATCCAATATATCCCAAATTTAGACTATGGACATCATATACGAGGGTATGTGCAGGATAATCATGAAAAAATAGGCCCTTAAGTGGCAAAAAATTCAGAAAAATCAGAGTTAGGCAACTTGAAGTAATTTTTTTAATAAGTTATCTATATTATTTCAAAAATATGTAATAATATAATTTGTAGAAAATTGAATGTAGTTTCTAAACTACTAGGTTTTTTTTTTTTTAAAATCTATTTGGTGAAAATTTGAAATTTCAATGCAGTAGTACTTAAATTTCGGGAAAAAATAAGAGTGTGTGTATGTCGACCACCCTAACCACAATAAAATGATAATATTTTAAATATAAGTAGAGGACTCATGTATCGATGTGATGCATATTTTTTTGAAATTTTTATCCAAGTAAATAATTAATTATGAATTTTTATTACAACTTTTAAAAATATAAAAAAATTGTATGTTTGACCACCTTAACTTGGTCAAAACTTCATGAAATTCAATTTTTGTTTTTTTAATCCTATAGTATGTGAAGCATAGAATGTGAGCATGTTTTGGATTCAAAAAATGTGATATCGTTTGAAAGCTATAGATGTTTTTCAATCAGCCTATAAATTAGGACTTTGGTTGTAATTCAAATAGAAAATGAATAATAATTACTTATTAAATTCAAAGTAAAGCATAATTTATATTGGTGGAAAGCTAAGAATACCCTTTAAAAAATCCCTTTTCATTTCATCAATTTTTGGTAAAAAAATTTCGTCAACCACATACCCATCATGTTTCCACTTTTTGGCCCATTATGATCCTACACATACCCATGAATATATCCAACATTATCCACTAAAGGAAATAGGTTAGACAGAATAGGATATTCCAGAGTCAGTAGAACAAAACATTTAAATAACATCATCTATAGTGGTCATTTATCAGATGATGCATTCTAAATAGGAACTCTTGAAACAGGCAGAATCAAAGAAAAAAGGTGCTACTACCACGATACTGGGGGAAACTATGTCTCAATCAAACATCAATATAGGGAGCACAAATAATCCTTATGATTAAACTGATGCCAGTACTACAACTAGCCATGTCATGAATCTTTATTCACCCATCACCTCATCCATGAATTGGGACCAACATCAAAAGAAATATTTGAATCAAAGTACAAAGAACATCATCAAAGAAAAAGAAGCTAAGAAGCATATCAGAAAAATCAAATACAAATGGATACCAAAGAATACAAAGAAAGATTATCCCTATCAAAGTCCATTAGTCAAAGAAATTATGGGGAAAAATAAAAAAGGGAAAAGTATCCATCAAAGATGTCCACAAAGGAAAAATTACGCTTCCCAAGTGATGTACAAAGTATATCAACTATTTGGTCCTAATTTCATGCACACTTCTGTATCCACCCATCATTGCTCATCTTCCCATGTTTGGAGAGTCAAAGGTTCCAAAATATCAACCAATCCATCTTTTATTCCTAAAAGAACTCCATCCATGCCTCCACACATGATATCCAATTCTCACATTGACCTTGTATTGTAAACCACCCTTCATCATAAGGATTCAGAAGGCACTTTATTGTGATGTGTGCACAAAGACAAAGTTAAGTCCAGTATCAAAAAAGCAGATCAAGAATCTCAAAATTTGTATTCAAGTGCACATATCTTGGAAAAACAACTTCTTCAAGTAGGATATCAATGGAACATTATGACAGAACCATTTATTTCAACACCATTAGGTGATTCAACATGAGCTTAAAATCTTTCAAAAAATAAAAAAAATCAAAAAATATAAAATCCAAAAAAATATAAAAAAAGGATTGAAAACAGTAAAGATAAAAAAGGTCGTCTATTGAAAACCACTATGGTGGCACTTTGGACAGGTACCATGATGAAAACCTGTAAAATATGCATCATGTGTAGAATCGAGTATCTGTGTGTGCTAGTTCAGGTGAAAGCACCTCATCTCATCCATAATAAATCTAGCATTCCATCCATCTCATCCATATTAAATTCATTCATCCATGAACCATTTATCCATCTACATCCATCTTCCAAGTTATCTTGATCTTGATAAGTTTGGTGTACACTTTGCACTTGCTTATGGTAAACATCTTGACATGGATCTTTTTTATTGATCCTATCCTACCCAACATTATCTAAAGCCATGTAGCATTATCCAAATGAGTGTTCTTTATCCAAACACCTTATCACAAGATAACCCATATCCCTACATCCATATATCTATCAAAACATCCACCCATGGAATTCCATACATTGCTAGACACTGGGGGAAAATATGTACATCTTGCTTCAAAAATAAATCTTGATCTATATCCTCCAACTTATGTGGTGATCCAAACATTGGAAAATGTGATATCAAATTGGTCAAGCATTTGTAATCCAAAATCCAAATCACTAGCCCATGCCATATTTTGATGAGAAGACATTCCCTAGCAAGCTTCATCTTTCATCGAACATCAATCCAAACGGTCAATATCAATTGCATGTAATCTATATGTCAATGTCATATCAAATCATTCAAAACAATTTTGTTCCAAATCAAGCTTGAAAATCCTGATCAATCAAATCCAATCAATCCATCATCATCTCGGGATATCCTTCCCAATCCTTGTGTTGCTTAACACTCTCCTTGCATTATTGTGTATCCTCAACAATGTTATCATCATCAATCCATCAATCTAATCAATCAACCTTAGCTTGATTTTCAACAAAATCCTAAAACAAGGTACTGATATCATAATGCTTGTCTGTATCCAAATTGTCAAAATCATGCAAAAATTACAAAATCCAAAAACATCCAAATCATATCAAAAATCCAAAAGTTAGAAAACATCAAAAACATGGTATTTGAACTATGTTGTCCCTGAGCTTAAACATAGGCAAGGCTAATCTTTGATCAACCCCTAAGACAAAAACACAAAAAAAAGTCAAAAAACACCAAAATCCAAAAACATTCATAAAATCTCATAAAATCCAAAAACATTTGGAAAATTGAAAAATCAAAACACTTGCAACATCTTGAAAATACCAAAAACAGCCTTAGAACATTTCAAAACTCTAAAAACATCCAAATATTTGAAAAAAATCCATTCATCCCTTTTTGCTTTCACCCGCAATAAAATTTCATCCATAATAAATTGATCTTCACCTTCATCCTTTGGCAATACAAACAAAAACAACCACAATAGTCAGCAAAAAAAAACTTCAAATGCAAAATCAAAATGAAAATCAAACTTTTAAATGAAAAATCAAATCTTGATCATTCGCAAACATGCCACTCAACCTTATATCAATAGCCTTTCAAACAACCTATCAACTTGCCACCATCCACTAACATGTCCTATGATGAATCCTTCCTACAATGGTAATTATCTTTTGGAAAATTACTTTGGATAATTATCCTAAACAAAACAACTTGCTACCATCCACTAACATGTCCTAGGATGCATCCTTCCTACAATGGGCATTATCTTTGGCAAATCACTCTGGATTCTTATCCTCAAAACAAATCCCTTTGGCTAGTGGTATGAAGAACATTGACTTGTTTGTGTACTTGATCTTTTCTTTTTGATTTATCTTATTGTGCTCATCTCGATGGCCTCTCGATGATGTCTAATCAATATGATTTACAGAGAAAGGAATGGGGCAATGATCATTATCTTTTTTTTGTTGTGCTTTTTGGAAATTCTTGTAACATAACTTAGTGAATACTTGCTTTGTTAAGTACATCTTAGCAAGGTTTCCATATGTTAGGTGTGAACAAGAATACTCCTACCTATTTGTCAAGTCAAAGTCCATCGTACTAGGTACAACACCATCCTGGTTCTTTATACCTCGATGAATCATACTTGTGTGTGTTATCAAACATAAGGTAAATGGCCCTTTTAAAGTCCCAACTCCTTGGTAAGAAAATCATCATCATAAGCATCATCATCATCATCATCATCTCTAATAAAGTATCATAGATCATGGGGTTGTTGGATCCTCTTTTCATCATCTCATTTCTTCTTACTAACATTTCTAAATTTGTATAGGATCTGTGTGTTATATCAAAGTATACATGAGGCTACCCATGGCCAATGACTGTCTACATCAAATATTCAAGCTGAACTAATCTTGAACCTCTATGTTGATAGATAGACTCTCAAATCAAACTTTCTGCCCAATCTCTCGAGGGGCCAGTATACCAGCATGATTCCTCCACTAGGGTAGTAGTGGGGCATTTGAAAAAATCAAAGAATTTTTTAAATTTTGATTTCGACAAGTTTATTCTTTGAACCAATGCAATGGGTACATTGCTTCAAAGAGGGGAAAAATGTAGACACATAAAATGTACATACACCTAGTCCTAATTACTAACATTGTTTTGTCCCAAATCATCTCCTTTGCTAGTCATTTAATTAAATAATCTTTATTTAATTAAATTCATCTCATTTCATCTCTTAATTAAATAAATCAATTTTATCTTCGATTTAGTCATCTTATCTTAATTAAATAAATCATTTTATTTAATTAATCTCTAAATTCATCTCCTTTAAATTAATCTTTATTTGATTTAAATCTAACATCATCCTCTTTAATTAAATAAATCAAAATATTTATTTAATTAAGTCTAAATCATTATTCCTCTCATTTTGATTTAAATCAATCCAAAAGTCTAAGTCAAAATGGTCAAATCAGCCAATGTCCTTTTAAATTAATCAAATCCCAATTAAAGCTAATCTTAATCCATCAAATCCTCTTGTTTTTGCCACTTGCTCATGAAAATCATTTTAATTGATTTATTAAATGTCTATTTACTTTCAAAAAGGCATAAAAAAGGGAATATTCTCTATGTTTGAATTCTCCCTCCCAAAGGACTTGTCCTCCCCAACAAAGTTTTAAAGTCTCTTACATGTCCTTTTCTTGAGCCAAGTGATATTAATTTCATCTTTCATCTCATCCTCCAAGCCATCTTTTGAATTTGAAATCTCCCCCTCTTTGACATTCTCCAATATGTGCTCCATCTCTCATCAATAGCATGTTGACAAGTGGCACTTTATAATTGGATCATTTTTAGTCCCATATCTTCCATATCTTTCATTCTTCCATCCTTCTTTCCTATAAATAGAGACCTTTGAGCTATTTGTTTGAGAGAGCCACAATCAATGTAAAATCATTATGCTCATTTAGGAGGATAATTGGAGCTAAATTTATCATCTTCATATCAAGTTCATGTCCATTCTTCATCCATTTTTATCATTTCTTAGCTAGGTTATGCAGGATTTTCTCCAAGAAAGCATAAAATCATCATCAATCTTCATTAAAGATCATCAAGCTTGCAAGGAGTTGGGAATGGGCCAATTTCTACATAAAATTGGCACCAATTCCCCCATGGGATTGAGAGTTTGCATGCTTAAATATGATTTAATAGCTTTTCTTGTTTTGTTCTTCACTTCTTTCCTATTTTGAGCATTGTAGATGAATTGCTTGGAGAATCTTAGTTCTGACTTGCATATGGATCTAATATTGTGTTTGTTTGCTATGTTTGTGCAAGTCTACGATTGGGGTTCATAGTTACACATACTAATCGTATTGATTAAATGGTAGGAATGATAGACATTATCCCTTGTAAGGGCCACACAAAAAAATCTCTTGATATTACTTTTTCTTCTCACGATATACTTAAAAACCTTCCCAATGGTCCTCTTTACATAGTTGGCCACATCTATGATAAGCCCACCAATGGGATATTAATAGATCTTGCCTGTGGTGAGAATCTAATCATGAAATATTTTTTGGTATTATATGATCTTTATCAAAATGATTATGACAAACTAATAGCATGGATTAAAACACATACTGGTTTTGCATGCCCTACAATCAGATCAATCATACTTCCATTATAGATAGGACCTAAAACATTGGATGTAACATTTTCTATCATTCCATAATTGGATTAGTTTCATTTGCAGCTAGGTAATCCTTGGCTTTACTCGATGAAAGCTATCCCATCAGTAATTCACAAATGTTTGAAGTTTCCACTTGAAAATAAGATATTTACCATACACCATAGTGGCTTTAATCCATTGTCCTCTAAAGGTATTTTTTCGTTACAAGCCTTTTGGCCTGAACATATGGAACCCATAACCCCTCGCAAAGATTTCTTTTTCATTGCCTATCAAAAGTTCAAATCCAAATGGATAGTTGGATTGTCTATTCGCCACATGTCCCCATCCACTTTTTCCATGCCTATCTTAGATGAGACAATGATTCAACCTAATTTCAAACGTGAACAAACAATGCAACCTCACAAACAACAAACAATAAACACTTCACCTCCATTTTCTAAACGCCCATGAGATAATGAAACCAACTCATGCCTCCTCGCATTAAACAAGTTTATAAAGCCAAAGAGAAAGTGATTGATCCATCTCCTTCGGTTCCTTCTATTCCTCCTCCTCGGGAAGAATAAGAGCATATAGTGGATCAACCTGCTCTTACACCTACACAACTTCAACATATAATTAAATGAAACCGTGGTGCTAGGGAGCACAGGCATCACCGTCATCTCAATGCTCACTACTCATAAATAGAAAAAAATAGAGAAAATAAACCTCCGGGTATGTGCAAGATCATGATGTGCCAAAAAGTGGTGATATGATGGGTATGTGGCTAACAATTTTTTTTTTACCAAAAATTGATGAAACGAAAAGGGTTTTTAAAGGAGATTCTCAGTTTTCCACCAATATAAATTATGATTTACTTTGAATTTAATAAATAATTATTACTCATTTTTTATTTGAATTATGACTAAAGTCCTAATTGATAGGCTAATTGAAAAACATTTATAGCTTTCAAATGGTATCACATTCTTTGAATCCAAACCATGTGTCACATTCTATGCTTTGCATACTATAGGATTTAAAAAAAATTGAATTTCATGAAATTTTGACCAAGTCAAGGTGGTTAGACATACAAGTTTTTATATTTTTTAAAAGTTGTAATAAAAAAATCATAATTAATTATTTACATGGAAAAAAATTACAAAATAATATGCATCACATCTGAAATGAGTCCTCTACTTATATCTAAAATATTATAGAAAAAATATTATCATTTTATTGTGGTTAGGGTGGTCAGATAGACACCTACTTCTTATTTTTTCCCTAAAATTTAAGTACTATTGCATTGAAATTTCAAATTTTCACCAAATAGTTTTTTTTTTTTAAATAAACCTAGTAGTTTAGAAACTATATTAAATTTGGTATAGATTCTATTCTTACATATTTTTGAAATAATATAGAAAACTTATTCAAATTTTGTATATCAATTTTCCTAACTCTGATTATTCTAAATTTTTCACCACTAAGGGCCTATTTTTTCCATGATGATCGTAATTATACCCCTCTTCCTTTAACTGTTCAAAGCAACATTTGACGACCCATTTCTCCTAACCTAGCAGAAGATAGTACATTACAACCCTCACAACAAAACAATATGATACAACAACCACAACTCCTGATATATCCTTCACTAGAAATTACCCTTTGTCGTCTCATCATGATTAATCTAGATGATGATGAGGAGGAGATCTCTAAAATAGATGAAGAGGTGCATAATGATCTAAATTATTTATTTTCCTCTTCTATGAGCTTAAATGATAAATCTCCTACACCAAGTGAGGAACCTAGTACTTCCCCTAGTTCGAAACTTGCAATTCTTCCTTTGGAAAGTCAACCACCATCGTAATAAACTAAACATGATTGAGAGGCAGTTGACCAGTTATATGGTTGACTTGTATTTTTCTTAACTAGCCTTTTTGCATTTTCCTCTTTTTTTTTTTCTTTTTCTTTGATTATATGTGCATATCGTGTTCCCTCGTAATGTGTATTTGATGTTCTGCTTCTCTTTGTGGACTTCCTCTATTTGTCTCTCTATTCTTCTACATGTCATACTTTTTATTTTTAATTTCACTTTTGCTTTGTGTTTTCCTTTTGGAGATGACACAAAGCATAGAGATTCCCTATGTCTCTTCCATGTTGACCCAAAAGGTCCTTTCTCTTTTCTTTTTCACTTTTGTTTTGTGTTTTCCTTTTTGGGATGATGCAAAGTGTAGAGACTCCATAAGTCTCTTCCATATTGACCTAAAATGTCTTTTTCTTTTTTTTTTAATTTTATTTTTTGTTTTCCTTTTGGGGATGACGCAAAGCATTGAGACATTCTATGTCTCTTCCATGTTGACCCAATTGGTTCCTTTGCTTTTTCCATTTCATTTTCTTTATGCTTGTGTTTCTCCTTTTGGGGATGATGCAAAGCATTGAGACCACAATGTCTCTTCCATGTTGACCCAAAAAGGGATTTTTTTTTTCTTTTCTTTTTTTCACTCTTTTTGTGTCATTCTTCCAGTTCTATGTATTTGGGGAATGATGACAGTTCCGAGCTCTTTAATAAAAACATTGTAACAACAAACATACTAACCCCAAATCCATAGATCCCTTATGTGTTTGGTGTATTCCTTTTGGGGGAAACCCCAATTTCTTTTGTTCTTTTTCCTTTACGTGACACAACCTTACTTGGAAATGCATGACTTGGCATAGGGGTTTTCCGAGTTGGCTCTCATGTGCACCGTCATCTCAATGCTCACTACTCATAAATAGAAAAAAATAGAGAAAATAAACCTCCGGGTATGTGCAGGATCATGATGTGCCAAAAAGTGGTGATATGATGGGTATGTGGCTAACAATTTTTTTTTACCAAAAATTGATGAAACGAAAAGGGTTTTTAAAGGAGATTCTCAGTTTTCCACCAATATAAATTATGATTTACTTTGAATTTAATAAATAATTATTACTCATTTTTTATTTGAATTATGACTAAAGTCCTAATTGATAGGCTAATTGAAAAACATTTATAGCTTTCAAATGGTATCACATTCTTTGAATCCAAACCATGTGTCACATTCTATGCTTTGCATACTATAGGATTTAAAAAAAATTGAATTTCATGAAGTTTTGACCAAGTCAAGGTGGTCAGACATACAAGTTTTTATATTTTTTAAAAGTTGTAATAAAAAAATCATAATTAATTATTTACATGGAAAAAAATTATAAAATAATATGCATCACATCTGAAATGAGTCCTCTACTTATATCTAAAATATTATAGAAAAAATATTATCATTTTATTGTGGTTAGGGTGGTCAGATAGACACCTACTTCTTATTTTTCCCTAAAATTTAAGTACTACTGCATTGAAATTTCAAATTTTCACCAAATAGTTTTTTTTTTTTTAAATAAACCTAGTAGTTTAGAAACTATATTAAATTTGGTATAGATTCTATTCTTACATATTTTTGAAATAATATAGAAAACTTATTCAAATTTTGTATATCAATTTTCCTAACTCTGATTATTCTAAATTTTTCACCACTAAGGGCCTATTTTTTCCATGATGATCGTAATTATACCCCTCTTCCTTTAACTGTTCAAAGCAACATTTGACGACCCATTTCTCCTAACCTAGCAGAAGATAGTACATTACAACCCTCACAACAAAACAATATGATACAACAACCACAACTCCTGATATATCCTTCACTAGAAATTACCCTTTGTCGTCTCATCATGATTAATCTAGATGATGATGAGGAGGAGATCTCTAAAATAGATGAAGAGGTGCATAATGATCTAAATTATTTATTTTCCTCTTCTATGAGCTTAAATGATAAATCTCCTACACCAAGTGAGGAACCTAGTACTTCCCCTAGTTCGAAACTTGCAATTCTTCCTTTGGAAAGTCAACCACCATCGTAATAAACTAAACATGATTGAGAGGCAGTTGACCAGTTATATGGTTGACTTGTATTTTTCTTAACTAGCCTTTTTGCATTTTCCTCTTTTTTTTTCTTTTTCTTTGATTATATGTGCATATTGTGTTCCCTCGTAATGTGTATTTGATGTTCTGCTTCTCTTTGTGGACTTCCTCTATTTGTCTCTCTATTCTTCTACATGTCATACTTTTTCTTTTTAATTTCACTTTTGCTTTGTGTTTTCCTTTTGGAGATGACACAAAGCATAGAGATTCCCTATGTCTCTTCCATGTTGACCCAAAAGGTCCTTTCTCTTTTCTTTTTCACTTTTGTTTTGTGTTTTCCTTTTTGGGATGATGCAAAGTGTAGAGACTCCATAAGTCTCTTCCATATTGACCTAAAAGGTCTTTTTCTTTTTTTTTTAATTTTATTTTTTGTTTTCCTTTTGGGGATGACGCAAAGCATTGAGACATTCTATGTCTCTTCCATGTTGACCCAATTGGTTCCTTTGCTTTTTCCATTTCATTTTCTTTATGCTTGTGTTTCTCCTTTTGGGGATGATGCAAAGCATTGAGACCACAATGTCTCTTCCATGTTGACCCAAAAAGGGATTTTTTTTTTTTTCTTTTTTTTCACTCTTTTTGTGTCATTCTTCCAGTTCTATGTATTTGGGGAATGATGACAGTTCCGAGCTCTTTAATAAAAACATTGTAACAACAAACATACTAACCCCAAATCCATAGATCCCTTATGTGTTTGGTGTATTCCTTTTGGGGGAAACCCCAATTTCTTTTGTTCCTTTTCCTTTACGTGACACAACCTTACTTGGAAATGCATGACTTGGCATAGGGGTTTTCCAAGTTGGCTCTCATGTGCACCGTCATCTCAATGCTCACTACTCATAAATAGAAAAAAATAGAGAAAATAAACCTCCGGGTATGTGCAGGATCATGATGTGCCAAAAAGTGGTGATATGATGGGTATGTGGCTAACAATTTTTTTTTACCAAAAATTGATGAAACGAAAAGGGTTTTTAAAGGAGATTCTCAGTTTTCCACCAATATAAATTATGATTTACTTTGAATTTAATAAATAATTATTACTCATTTTTTATTTGAATTATGACTAAAGTCCTAATTGATAGGCTAATTGAAAAACATTTATAGCTTTCAAATGGTATCACATTCTTTGAATCCAAACCATGTGTCACATTCTATGCTTTGCATACTATAGGATTTAAAAAAAATTGAATTTCATGAAGTTTTGACCAAGTCAAGGTGGTCAGACATACAAGTTTTTATATTTTTTAAAAGTTGTAATAAAAAAATCATAATTAATTATTTACATGGAAAAAAATTATAAAATAATATGCATCACATCTGAAATGAGTCCTCTACTTATATCTAAAATATTATAGAAAAAATATTATCATTTTATTGTGGTTAGGGTGGTCAGATAGACACCTACTTCTTATTTTTTCCCTAAAATTTAAGTACTACTGCATTGAAATTTCAAATTTTCACCAAATAGTTTTTTTTTTTTAAATAAACCTAGTAGTTTAGAAACTATATTAAATTTGGTATAGATTCTATTCTTACATATTTTTGAAATAATATAGAAAACTTATTCAAATTTTGTATATCAATTTTCCTAACTCTAATTATTCTAAATTTTTCACCACTAAGGGCCTATTTTTTCCATGATGATCGTAATTATACCCCTCTTCCTTTAACTGTTCAAAGCAACATTTGACGACCCATTTCTCCTAACCTAGCAGAAGATAGTACATTACAACCCTCACAACAAAATAATATGATACAACAACCACAACTCCTGATATATCCTTCACTAGAAATTACCCTTTGTTGTCTCATCATGATTAATCTAGATGATGATGAGGAGGAGGAGATCTCTAAAATAGATGAAGAGGTGCATAATGATCTAAATTATTTATTTTCCTCTTCTATGAGCTTAAATGATAAATCTCCTACACCAAGTGAGGAACCTAGTACTTCCCCTAGTTCGAAACTTGCAATTCTTCCTTTGGAAAGTCAACCACCATCGTAATAAACTAAACATGATTGAGAGGCAGTTGACCAGTTATATGGTTGACTTGTATTTTTCTTAACTAGCCTTTTTGCATTTTCCTCTTTTTTTTTTTCTTTTTCTTTGATTATATGTGCATATCGTGTTCCCTCGTAATGTGTATTTGATGTTCTACTTCTCTTTGTGGACTTCCTCTATTTGTCTCTCTATTCTTCTACATGTCATACTTTTTCTTTTTAATTTCACTTTTGCTTTGTGTTTTCCTTTTGGAGATGACACAAAGCATAGAGATTCCCTATGTCTCTTCCATGTTGACCCAAAAGGTCCTTTCTCTTTTCTTTTTCACTTTTGTTTTGTGTTTTTTCCTTTTTGGGATGATACAAAGTGTAGAGACTCCATAAGTCTCTTCCATATTGACCTAAAAGGTCTTTTTTTTAATTTTTTTTTATTTTTTGTTTTCCTTTTGGGGATGACGCAAAGCATTGAGACATTCTATGTCTCTTCCATGTTGACCCAATTGGTTCCTTTGCTTTTTCCATTTCATTTTCTTTATGCTTGTGTTTCTCCTTTTGGGGATGATGCAAAGCATTGAGACCACAATGTCTCTTCCATGTTGACCGAAAAAGGGATTTTTTTTTCTTTTCTTTTTTTCACTCTTTTTGTGTCATTCTTCCAGTTCTATGTATTTGGGGAATGATGACAGTTCCGAGCTCTTTAATAAAAACATTGTAACAACAAACATACTAACCCCAAATCCATAGATCCCTTATGTGTTTGGTGTATTCCTTTTGGGGGAAACCCCAATTTCTTTTGTTCCTTTTCCTTTACGTGACACAACCTTACTTTGAAATGCATGACTTGGCATAGGGGTTTTCCAAGTTGGCTCTCATGTGTTGTTTTCTTTTTGCATTTTTTTCCTTCACTAATTTAAAGTAATTGCTCATAGAATGGTGTGTAACGATTCCTTTAAAGTTGGGGAATACATTGGAATTATTCACTTTCATTTTTCTTTTATCTTGGTTCTTAGTGTAGCCTTCTTAATTCATATGATGTGTTTTGTCACTTTGTGGATGAAACTGGGTGTAATTTCTTTCATGAGTGTGATCTATCTTAGCATATTACATTCCTCTCAGTGGCTTGATGCGGCACACTGCATCCCCTAATTTGTGAATATTCTATTCTTTAATTGGTCCTCTCTTGGAGACATTAGACACAATGTTCCCTAAGTGATAGACCTTGCATGAACTTAACAAGACTCGTTTGAACATTTCTTTTACATTTTACATTTTTTCATTTCACATGGCGACCTTGCATAACATAGCTTGCATGTTGTGGTACTAACCTGTTAGTTCATGAGTTTTAAGCATAAAAAACTTTACTTGTTTGATGAAGCACAAACCAACTTTTTCCTTTGTGACACCTTATTAAAGTTATCAGGAGGCATAACTTTGATATGGTTGAGCGAGAAACCCATTCTACAACATGACTTTCCCCATAGCCACCTATGTGTTTGTGAGTACATACCACCTGAGTGTATTTTTCTCACCTTTTGGGCCGTCTCACCTGGCAGAAAGCCATGATTTTTGTAACCCCAGAGTGATTATGCATTTTCTTTTTTGGAAAAACAACCTAAATCTGATCCATTACTAGCTAGACAAATGATCAATGCTTGATCTAACCTTTTCCCTTTCCTGTTCCTTTTCTTTCTCTTTCACAAGTGTGTTCCTTTGTTCTTATGTTTATTTTTCCATGGAATCTTCATCCTAGGGGGTTGATCGTCACTCTTGATCATTGTTATCTCATTTTCCTTACATGAGTGCATTTGGATCCCTCTTAATATGCATGGCTACTTTAGTGTGAGTTTGAAGCAAGTTCATCCTCCCACTAAAGTAGGGGCTAAATGTACCATGGAAAAATGGATCATTGACATTTTCATGGTTATTTGGGTCTTTTTCCTATGATGCTTGGTTATTTTTTATTTGATTTAATGTTGCAATGTAACTTAAGCATTCACATTAGGTCCTCAATATTAAAATTATGATGTCTTGTGAAGGTGTTGTGAAGTGTTGCAACACATTTCTACACTTTTCTAGAATCTTCTTATTATAATTCATCAAAATATTCCCTTTTTTATCCTTTACCAAGGCCTATTTCAAAGTGTTGTAAATTCTTCTGACAAGATTTCACACTTTTCTAGGCTTGTCATCACTATTTACACCTTTCTTTTAGTTTATTTGGCCCCTTAACACACTTATAGACCTTAATTAAGTATATTTTTGAATTCAAACATGACAAATAACATTAAATGTAACTTAATTCCAACACCCACTTGCAAGCGTAGAGTGGGACCCATTCAGTGTAGAGTGGAACCCATTCACCATGGGTGGCAAATGATTCCCTCTTGGCTCAAAATTCAAAATAATTGAAAATATCTTTCAATTTTTTATTCATTAAGACCTTATGTCGGCCTATGATGTTGTATTATTGGGTAATTAGGGCATAAATATGTATAAATAAGTGTTTTTCTATCCATTTTACTCCTTATTCATTCAATAATTCATCTCATTCACTCATACACCATCAATTAGCATTCTTGCACTCAATCTCATAGCATCATTCAATCAAGCAATTGTCAAGTATCTTGGAGTGGCCATTGACATATCTTTAAAATTCTACAATAAGGGTTGGTGAATTTAGGACACTTGCACATTGTTTATTCATCATTCCTTTCTTATTTTCGTTTCATTTCTTTATCAAGGGTTTGATTACCAAAGTGGTATTTGACCAAGGCAACTCCCTATATTCTAACCCTTAACCATGTTTCCCCCCTTTTTGCATGTGTGTTTGTAGGACTTGTAGGAAGATTTGTTAAAGAAATAGGTGTTGAAAGGTGGTCAACATGTCATAAAAGTGATTCAAGTCAATCAAACCCTAACTCAAGCTTGGAGACAACATTCAACCTATTTTCTACATATTTGACTCTATTAACCCAACAAGAAGACAAGTGTAGATCTGGACCTATAGAATTGATCCTTAAATTTGTATAATTTTGGAGGAGGATTGATTCACCATCAGTGGTGAATGAGTCCCACTTATAGGCTAGAAAAGTTGATTTTGTTAGAATTTAGTTCCTGACAGTCAGAAACTAGTTTTAGGGCAGTTTACCAAAAGCAGGACTGATTCACCATCAATGGCGAATGAGTCCCACTAATCATCAACAATGATTTTGGCCAATTTCTAGAATCTTCCACGATCAACGTTCAACTTCCAGGTTCACTTTGTTCAGTCTCATTCATTTTTGTTTGCATTTGTTTATATTTTTACTTCATTTCTGCATATCACATTATGTTTTCAAACATTACATATTTTATTAGTTTTTCATTAATAATCAATCAATTTTATCAATTAGTTGCATTTATATCATTTCGTTTAGTCATAATTACATCATGCATACCTTAGTTTGAGTGAACCACAACAATTTTTTGGTTCTATCTCTCTCCTTTTAGGTGAAAAAGCCTAAGAGTGCAAGAGAAGCACATAGAACACCTAAAATTGTTGATTCCCTTACCAATCATTTTCCTTCCTCAATAGTTATTCCTTGATATTTTTATTTCATTTATTTTATTACCTAGGCTTGGATGAATGCATCAAGTAGCTCAGGATGGAGGCTTATCTTTTCTACAATTTTATTTACAAATTCATCCCTCTTCTTTCTCCAAAAAAATTCCATGAAGGCTTTGGACTTCACAAGAGAGTCATCATCCATAAATTTTGTGCATGCTTCTTCTCTAACATAATTTTACCTATTCAAGCCAATAAGATCAACCTTGTTGAGTCTCAAACCAAGCTTTTATGGAAAAATCTCCCTGGGTGATGAAGGCATCCCTTGTTCCATTTCTTCCAGTGTTTCCAAGATCTCTTCTTTAGAATCCTCCTCATAATCTACCAAGCCTATTGATTGAACCTTTTACTTCTTCATAGGTGGCTCTCTTGGTGGTGAGGCTTCTCTTGGTGGAGAGTCAATATCAATAAATTCAAGTCTATTTGACCTAGGAGGAGATGGAAAAGGGACCCTCTATTCTTCCTTTGGGAAGGGGAAATAGTTGTATCATTTCGCTTTTACTTATTCTTCTTCCTTCTAAAAACAATGACTTTCTTTTCCTCAAGAGGCTGGCGAGCTAGCCATTCTTCCATTATAGGGGTTTCCCCCACACCTTGTTCCTTTAGTGCAATGGCCTTTCCCTTTCTTGAATTAGTCTCTCACCTTTTAGGTGCTCAACCACTATTTCAAAGTTCTTAAAAAAAATTTCATTCTTTGCATGTTATTTGGGATTTTAGAAAGAGCAATGAATTATGCATCCTTTTCTCTTATTTCTTTTTGCAACTTATTAAAAGAAATCCAATTTTCTTTTGTATCATCATTTTTTTGAAAATAAAAAATGTTTCTAATCGCATCCTTAGGGAAATAGAAATTATGAGTAAATTTTGAGCTTCTATTTCTCATTTTCAACCATGCCATGAATCCCTCGAGATCATGGTTTCTAGTTGCTACTCTTCTCATTCCTAGAGGCTTGAGTATGTCATTAATCATGTGCCATACTCCTTCGATTATTACAAAACTAGAAAAGAAAGTGTATGAAGGGAAGAATGTTCCCTTTCATTGATACTTCAAGTGATTATTCTCCACATTCCCAAGTTTTAATATCACTTCTAGAAAGCAAATTCTCTCTGGCACATCCTTGGGAAATATGTGGGGCAAAAAATTTGTGCCATAAACTCTCAAAACTATATAATTGGGGTAAGGGATGATATCCCACCAATTGTGATCAACACCTAAATATGGCCTTCTTTCCTTAGGCCTCAAAAAATCATGCAAGGTTGTAGGAATCCTTGGCATGTTCATAATCAATAGTCTCATCAACTTGGAGGAAAATAAGTTCTCAAACATGACAATAAAATTTTCTCTCATCTTTATCCAGGATTACAGTCCAACATTGGACATGAAGCTCCAAGTTGCCTCTCCTCTGTTCCAACATCATATCTTGACCAAATATGGGGCACCTCTGAACAATAACATATGCATAAAAATGAGTACCAAAAGAATTAGACTCCATCCTTACCCTTTTTCAATTCAACCAGGCCCTCATGAATCATTTTTGCTAGGTACCCTCCATAATCATACAATGTGAAATATGTGGGATGTTGGATATCTGTTGTCATGTGCATCCAAGCCATGGGTATTCCTATAGCTAGGTCATAACAAATGATTTAGCATATAGAGTAGAAATTCCTCTAAAAGTAGGACACAAAATAATTTATAGGATAGGGTTCTTTGTCTGAAGGACCCAAGACTACCCTTCTACCATCTACAAATGCCAAATAATTTGGTAGTATTAAAATTTTAAATGTGTGCCTCACTTTCTCATATTCTACTTTGAATTTCTTCTCAACAATAGACACCATATCCTCACTCCATTCAGTGAGCCTAAATATTTATGCAATCTCTTCTTTAGTGACCTTGACCATGTTTATCCCATCAAATTTCCTCATATTCCTTGTGACTGGATCATAATTTTTAGCCACTACCTTCAATAATTCCACATACATGTAGACATTTGGGATTATTAATTTTCCAAAATCCAAGTTCCATGGGTTGCCCACAAGAATACCACAATTCCTATTCCCAAACTAGCAACTGAAAAATTTTCCACCCAGTGTAGGGCCATGTGGAATCTTTGATAACACTTTTCTTTTCTATTCATCCCTCAAAACAATAATTGATCTTTGAGTTTTTCAGAAGGTGAGGACATCAATTGATTGGTTAGGTTTTTAACTATAGGTCTGACAGGAGGTTTTGAACCAGAGGCTTGCTCCTTAGAAAAAGACAATTTTACTTTTGGCGCTATGATTCTAGAGTTTTTACAAACTAGGTTTCCTTTTAACAAACTAGAAAATTACGGCTTAGGCAAGGGTTTCACTTAGAAAATAACAGGACTAGATAAACTATTGCTTTGAATTTATGTCAAATCTTAAAATAAATACACAAAAAAGAGAACCCTAATGACAAAATGATTGAGTGAGTAGAATTAAACAAGTTCTAATAATTTTAAGGAAGTGATTTTACTTATACTGGTTTACAAAATGTTTGAAAACCCTAGTTTTGTCATCGAACAAGCCTGAAAATCATAGCGCAAACACCTTGAATGTGTAGAATAGCTTTAACTATTTGCAATCATGCTTTTAATCAATCTTTTATGGCTTTAAATCTTTCCAATTTGGTAGCTCTACATCTTCTCTTCCTTTATTTCTTGCTTGCATGAACCAAAACAACTCATTCACCCTCTAACTCAATTTTGAATACTAGTCATTGATTACGCAATAAGATGGACCGATAGATGACCAAGACTAAGTCAAAGAAATTTGAAAAATTAGACTGTAGGCCTCAATCATTGCTGACCAATCAAGAATAAGCTATGTGGAAATGTCTCCAAGTCATCTTCAGGCTCCACCACTCTTTAAGCATTGAGGAGAAGTCCATGTGTTAGCTTCCCCACTTCCCCATTGGTCTTAACTCGTGCAACTTTCAGCAACAGGGAGGTGGGGAAGGGTACAAATCCAATCTAGAATCTTCAATATGTGTTCCCTTTACATCTCAAGCCTTTGATATTCTACATAAACTCCAAACACGATGGAGAACCATGATTAAAAGATATTGCTTTCTTTTGGAACACATGCCTTAAAAGTTCCTTTAGTAGAGCAGACTTTTTAAAATATATTAAGTTCATTTTGTTGAAATATTTCATCCTCCTCTATAGTTCTTCAACATTGTAGATTGTGTCAGGTGGTACTCCTTTGCTTCCACATTGAGAGATGATAGATAGATGTCAGGGAAGGGCTCAAATTTACCCATGTAACCCATTCTCGACCATCGATCTCATCAAAAAGAGTGTTCACTAATTTTGAAGTCCGATGGGTCCCATTGACAAGGGGACACATATCATTAATCCACCAGCTAGTGAGATTATTTATATGAATATTAGAATCGGGTGAGGGTGTATGGAAGGGTCAAGATGAAGCCAAGTAACTTCATGTCCACCATTGATTTCAATAAAGATCCATAACTATTGCCTTTGAAGATATCATGGCCCACTGATAGACATGACACCTGGTGCTTGCCAACCAGAATATTTTAATATAAAATGATCAAAGTGAGGGCACTAGAGCAGTCAATATTTAATTGCATATATCCAACAATGCTCATAAAACTTGGTATCTACATGTGCCAATAGTTGGTAACTTAAAAGGTGGCCCGACTAGGAAAATGATGGGTGAGGACATAAGACTTAAGGCTGAGACTATAGAACAATTTGAAAAAATTAAAAATCAAACCTAGAAGCTAGCTAAATATTTAAAATATTATAAACCCACATGACATGAAATGATATTTTAAATAAAATGATAGGTAACAATCAAGACTATAAAGATTGAGGGGCTTGTAACAAGACAAGTTAAAAGGAAGAAGTCATGACTTAATTGACTGAAAATCGACAATAAGGAGTCAACAATGAATTAGAATACTTTGCAAAGAGGATGAAAATAATTGGGACTTTAGAAAGGGTTTAAGGAAAAAAAACCTAAATATAGCAAATAAACAAAACCCTAAGCCCACAGACATGAAAATAACTAGATTTTGCAAAGTTTCATCAATGGAATACAAATATTTTTAGGGGTTCCACCAATGGTTCTTGTTGGGGACTTCAATTCCCTTAGAACTAAGTGAGATCATATAATATCAGGTTGAGGTAGACCAATCATAGAGAACCAAAACAAAGAAACTACCCAGACAAGGTAGTCAAAACCAAACCTGACACAACCAAAGGAAACACACCTATGTACATAATTTGCAAAACCTATAGTCTACATGGAATAGAGCATATCTCAAGAGAAATATGGCTTCATGAACTATCCATGTACTAGAAGTTCAAGATGTTCACCTCTCAAATCTTGTAAGAAGTATGATTCTTTACCATGAGTGTTGTTGATTAAATAAGGGTCTAACCACAATGCATTGAGCTTTCCATTTTTTTCCTTATCCTCACATCTTGCATTCCACATCAACACCATATATTCTACTTGGAACTTCCTTGGAGATGCCTTCTCTTCATACAGGTTCTTGACCTACAACTATAACTTTTTATTCTTCTTTTGATCATCTCTTCTTGTTTCATCCACTTCCATCAATGCATCAATCCTATGTTGTATCTCATCACATGTATCTTCATCATACTCTTGGATAAACTTATACATTTTCATAAGGTTGTTTTGAGGTAACCTGGTAGTAATAATATAAACTAAATCAAAAGGGGCATAACCAGTAGATTTCTTGACAATCACTCTATCTTTCCATAAAGCCAACTTCAACTTGGAATCCCAAGCTCTTTTGTTCTTCTCAATGATTCTTTTTATGATCCTCATCAAGCTCTTATTTATTAACTCTATTTAGCCACTCCCTTGATGGTGATATGGAGATGAATACGATGCTTGAAGTCCTTGTTTTGAAAAAAATTCTATAAATTCTTCATACCTAAAACACATTGCATTATCTAAGACAATTTTTTCAGGTACTCCAAACCTGGTGAGTACATTATCCATCAATAATTCAAGAACTACTTTTATTGTTGCTCTTTTTGTTGGAATGACTTCCACCCATTTTGTAAGGTATTCTATGGCCACAAGGATCCATGAATGGCCTCCACTATGTTTATCAAATATTTCTTTGATAAAATCAATGCCCCATTGTTGAAATGGTGCTTGAACTCTAACTAGTCTCAGTGGTAGATTACCTGAGAATTTCAACTTCCCAGAAAACCTTTGGCATGCATCACATGTTCTTACCGGTTTCTAAGCATCTTGAAAAATTGTGGTCCCCCAGAATGTAGCTCTTAAAACTTTGTGAGCAGTGGTTTTATCCATATAGTGTCCACGACACACTCCACTATGCATCTCATTCAGCAGTTCAAAAGCCTTGGCTTTATCAACACATTTTAACATAACACCATCTAAATTTCTCCACCATAGTTCACCCTTTATTATCACATACTTGATGGAATATAACTTTATAGTCATTTTCTCACCAATGGACCACAACCCAATTGATAATATTTATGTTTAAGATTGTTGTAATATCTTTTTTTGTTATGTTAATTTTGAAATGGACTTGAAAATTAAACCTCGTTGCTTAGGTGTTGGTAACTGATATAATAGTTCATGGTCTTAAAAATTAAACTTCTATTTACTCAAACAATTTATCCATCAATTATTTCTTCCAATGTTAGTTACATGATGAGGAATCTCAATATTTTTGAAATAATCCTTTTTTGGAGGTGTGTAGGTTTTGGACTATTGATTTTTCAACTTACAAATTTCTCATCATTGGCTAAGCTCTTTGGGCCTATCAATGTAACTCGTATGAAAGTAGTAAGTCAAAATTTTCATTAATATTTCATGAAATAATTCAATACTACATATCCTTTCTTGAGTTAGATTGATTCTATGCTCCGATTTTTATAGGTCTTTTTGAAAAACCAAAAAATGATTTTATGGTTGGCCATATGACACTTATGAACACTGCTTTCTCTATTGCATTTACTATCTATAACATTACTATCAACATACCCATTTATAGCCCCACTAAGAGATGAAACATCATGGATGTTCATTAAGTGTGCATCATTACTAAAAAAATCTTATATGTGAGTACATCATTATCTTCCTTTTCCCCATTATCCAATACAATATCTACAGTCATAATATACATGGAAGGTGGACAACTAGTCAAAGGGAAAACAAAAATTGTATTACTAGGTCAAGGTTATCTAATTCCTACCCCCACTTACTGCAAGGAAAGAGTGAGCCGAGGTAGGTGATGAGAAAGAGCTCCTTGCATTTTGAAAGGATTTTCAATAAATGTAATGCATGTAATAGTGAGAATACCAGGATCCTATAACTATTACATGGAGAGGAGCAAAATGGAATGCTTTAAGGGAAGATTTCTATGATATTGTGAACCTAGATCCTAAACCTACAATAACACAAGAAACAAACAATAAATTAGATCAAATGCAAGCTAGAATTTAGATTCCTCAAAAAATTCATTTAAATTGCAAGAGAGAAAGGAAATTAAATGGAGAACATAACCAAACTTAAAACATATCAAATCCTATTCTAAAAAAAAGTGAATTCTCAATCTCTTGAGAGAATTGGTTCTAATTTGATGTGAAAATTGGCCCTTTCCCAACTCTAATGATGCAATGGTGAATTGATGATGAAAGTTGACCCACTTTTATGAAGAGTGATGAGTGCTACAAGAGAAAAACCTATATAACCTAGCTACAAATTCAAAAGTATGGATGAAGACTGCTAAAGATTTGAGCATAGTAAGTTTACTCAAATTGTGGATGATGAAAATGTAGGATGAGCTCTCTATTTATACAAAGAAAGAGTTGAAGATTGAAACATAGGATGAATGTGGGATAAAAGATAAACCAATGACATGTTGCCACTTGTCAACATGTGAGAGGATGAAGGTTGAGCACATTTTGATCAATGTGCAAGTTTGAAATTTGAATTTAAAGAAGTGACATGTTTAGGGGGGATGAGAGAATAGAGTTAAATGCCACTTGGATCAAGGCAAGGAGATGTAAGAGGCATTTAATTCCTTATTCGAAAGGACAAGTCCTTTTGGAGGGACTTTTTGAATTTGAAGAACATTCCATCCTTTGATGCTTTTTTGAATGAAATAGAAGAATTTAATAAATCAAATAAATTGATTTATTGTGCAAGTGGGAAAAGCTAGAGGATTTGAGTGATTAGGATTAAATTAATCAGGATTTGATTAATTTAAGAGGAGATTAGGTGATTTGACTAATTGATTTAGATTTGTGTGTTGAAATAAATCAAAAAGAGATGAAAATGATTAAGACTTGGTTAAATAAATCTTTTGATTTATTTAACCAAAGGGGGTGATGTTTCATTAAATTAGATAAATGTTTGATTTATTTAATTAAAATAGAGATTTAGGAATTCATTAAATAAAATGGTTTATTTAATTAATGAGAGATAAGGACTTAACACGATAAAATTTATTTATTTAATTAAGATATGAAATGCGATGAATTTAATCAAATAAAGTGATGTTAGTAGATCAAGATCATGTGTGATATCAATCAGTATATTTTTCATGTCTACAAATATTAATTTTTTTGAATATTTGTTGTAAAGCACGACACTCATTGGTACTATGTCCAATAACCCAATGATATTAGGAAATGTGATGTGTTTGTAATTTTAGGATTTGGTTTTTGATCTTCTCTTATAGGTGGCAATGTAATCAATCCATGGTGGAGGAATATCTATAAATTCATTTTAGTTTCAATTTGTGGATAAGGGAATTGTAGTTTCTCTATTTTGTAAGATCTTTGTTGGTTGCTAGATTTACTAACTTCTCTATGTGGAATTAGGGTAGGAGGAGCTGAAATTTCCTTGTCACTGTTATGAGGCATTGGTTGTTCTTTAGGAAGGATGACATTTATATTGGGAGGAGGATCTTGATATCCTAACACTTTAGTATATTTAGTTGGTATTTTCTCTAAGATTTGATGAATTTCATGTTCACTTCTTGTATCACATCCTTTTTTATTTAAGATTGTGAATTATTTTCCATATGCCTCTTCTAGGTTGATTGATGTGTTTGTCACCTTGTTAATGTAGAAGGGTTAAATGCTTGCTTGATTAGAGGAGCTAGGTTCACCTATTGTAGGGAACTTGGGCTCATCTTGTATCTTAGTTTTAGGATGTATGTAACCAAACATCTCAAGTGGTGGTATTATAGGGGGTTCTGGTCGTTTCATGGATGGGTAAAAGGATGTATTAGTCTTAAGGTTATTAAGCGAATCATTTAGGAATGTATTCATATTCTCATCATCTTCTCCAATGATGTCAACATCATGAGGAGGGCACGCATTAGGAGTTGAGTGAACATGAGTAAGTTCAATTTCATTATTGTCATTTCCAAAAGCACAACTTGACACATCCACTAGGGATTTCAAGGACATCCAAAGCTTGCCAAAGCACATATCCACGATGAAATGCAATGATATAAAATGAAATCTTTAGATTCTAAACAAGGTAATCTATTAACTACCCTATGTAACATTCTAGAAATGGAATAAATGCAATTTTCAATTTAAGTAATGCATAAAATGGATCAATTTAAGCTAAATTCAATGAAATGAATGAAATAGAAACTCTGTAAATTGAAACAGAAAGCTAACAATAGCAAACAAAAGTAAAGAAACATAGTTTTGAATTCTAGAAAATACAATTTAAAATCTATACTAGGACTAAATTTCCTAGAGGGGCGTATGAGTCCAAATCTAGGTTTTTTGTTTTAATTTTATAATATTTTGAATGATTGCTAAGCTTTCTAGTTTGGATGATGTCTAGAATAAGTGAAAATGTAGATTTCAAATGAAATTCAATGATGCAAGATGAAAAAATGAAACTTTCACTAATATAAGATTTAGAAACCTTAGAATTCAAATTAACTAATGCAAAACGTAATTCAAAGTTAATGCACGATAGATCCAGGATGATGATGCATTCTAGAATAGAATTAAGATGTTCTAAATTTTGGTTCACCAAAATGCAATGATGGAAATAGGGTGCCCCATCTTTGAGGAGATGGAGTACAAGGATAGGGTTCCTATTTCACTATTACTACATTCAAGGAAACACTAGATATCTCAATCCAAATGTAGAAAGGGGAAAGAGATCTTGTGCTAGGGTTTCCTAGGGTATGATTAATGACTAAAGAGGGGTTCACCACCAAGCTAGGGCTTGGAAAGACTATTAATATGTAAGACCTAATTGTGAAAATTAATGATATGCAAAGCTTCACTAAATGACCTACAAATGAATTCAAAATGGAACAAAAAGATGAGAAATCAAAGAGGTGCACCTAGAAATATATAGGGGATTGAATGGAGATTTGAAATGATGGAAACACACTACTGAATTTGGCACCATTTTCCTAAGGATGTTCGTCGATCCTTCAAAAAATATTTATCAAAAAAGTGACGAAATGACAAAAACATATTCATCACTATTTTTTCGTCGAAAGGATGATGATGAATTAAACATCGAAATAACAGTGCAGATTTGTCAGTTGTCGGCATCATAAAATGACTCGGATGTTCATCATAATATCACAAAAAAATTGTATATCCACCAATGAATCACACCAAAAGTTCATCACCATTTCGATGAAATGGGAAAGGAGTAGCATTGAAACAACACCAAAAGTTCATCGCAATTTTGACTAAATGGGCAAGGAGTAGCATTGAGACAACATTGGAAGTTCATCGTAATTTCAAAAAAATGGGGAAGGAGTAGCATTGAAACAACACCAGAAGTTTGTCTCCATTTCGACGAAATGGCCAAGGAGTAGCATAAAAAAAACACCAGAAGTTCAGCACAATTTCAATGAAATGGGGAAGGGGTAGCGTCGAAACAACACTAGAAGTTTTTTTGCATTTCGATGAAATGGCCAAAGAGTAGCGTCAAAACAATAGCAAAAGTTCATCGAAATTGCAAAAAAATGGGCAAGGAGTAGCGTAAAAACAACAACAAAAGTTCATCGAAATTGTGATGAAATGGGCAAGGAGTTACAATGAAGCCTTCATCGTAGCTATAAAAACTTCGTCAGACCTTTCCGTTGATTCGTTGGTGGTTTTCATCGAAATTGCAATTAAACAATGCAAGTTTTAAAAAAAAAAACTATTCATTGAAATGTACCATCATGAAGAATGATGACTAATCATACATATAGAGTACAAGACGCATAGATGCATAGAAAAAGCATTACACTTGAGATGACTAATCATACATACAGACTGCAAGATGCATAGATGCATAGAAAAATCATTACACTTGAGATGACTAATCATACATACAGACTGCAAGATGCATAGAAAAATCATTGCACTTGAGAACAACTAAGGGATAGAACAAGGGAAGGAGTTAAGAAACATTTGGATTGAAGAGAAAATGTTGAGTAGTTTCAAGAGAATAGAGCTTGTAGAACATATTCTTGACCTAATCAAGCTCTTGAACAACTTAAAAAAATTTAAAATACTAACACATACATGAGACATGTAATGAACTTCCAATATCTACTATTTTTTCATTAATGTAGAGGTAGCTAAAGGAGAAATAATTATAATTGTAAAACTAATCATAGTCCAGTAAATTATGTTCATAATTTGTGTTCAATGGACCTCAATTTTATCATTATACTACCCATCTAATACCATATTTCCATCCAGGGTTCAACTATCTTAGATCTAAATAAGCACCTTCAATTAACCATTTAAAGTACTATAAAATAAGGTAAGACTTTTACTTGAGAAAGATTAGGTACACTTGTAGGATTAAAGTTCTAGCAATCATTGAGATTTATTGGCACACAGACACAACCTGCAACATATGAAGTAATGGATGACTACAAGTTAGTGAAATGGTCCTTAATTTGTGAGTGGTTTGCAAATTCATTGGTATAAAATAAGGTTACAAATAGATCTACATGAAAAATTATGAGGACAATCTACTGCAATCATCAAAATAGATGAAAAGTGCAAAGGAAAGAGTTGAGCTACATATCTAGAGCCTAAAAAAGACACATGCAAGAAAGATAAAAAAAAAGAACAAACCAGTTTTTGGATGAATACCAAATGGTGCCTTTAGCAAGTGATTCATATGCACTTTCACACCTGACACATGACATTAAGAAGATTTTAGTCTTCCTCTGTGAAATTAACTACTTACAGAATAAACCTAGAAACCAATATTATATACCTCCATGTCTAGCCGAGGGCAGGTATAAAAGAAAAAAAATTCTTCAATGCAATGCCAAAAAAGATCAATATGTGTGTAGGTTTGTATTACTCAAAATATTATTTCACTGCCTAAGGAAAAATACCAAAGTGATGTTTTAAATTTAAATCTTCACATAGGCTCCCTTATTGCTACACATGCATATACAAGAATTATTCAAGCTCTAAACTATTCAACTATTAATGATTTAATTAGCTATAAGATGGAAAGTTGTTGTTTAGACATAATCCATCATCTTTTACATATCTTTATTCACTCCTAGCGCTTTAGATAAATTTGTGTAAATGACACAGAAATGTGAATCTTGTATGACAAAGAAAATTCTTAAAAGGAGGGGGGAGAGAGCAAAGGGTAGGGGGCAAGAGAATGCTTGAATGTATAGCAAATTATAACATTTTGATCATTATAAAAATGAAATGAATCTTAAGTTTGAAGAATTAATATCATTTACAAAATTTATGATCAAGAATGAATGTAAGTAGAGAAACTTTTGCATACCTGTAGATGGTAAAAAATTTCATGGTTAAGTCGAAGCCTCCTATCAACAACAAGATCCAAATATCCATGTATCTATCTCAATCAAGCCTCTAAACCCTTTAGAGCTGTCAATTTTTCAACTAACTTGTTATGCACAAAAGTCAAATTTTAGAGTTATGTCACCACTAAAAATAGAAGAAACAGATCTTTGAAACCAAATCCACACACAACACAATGTGGTATTCATACAAAGCCATACAAGCAAACTAAACTCATAACATTGGAATGGAGACAACTTCAAATTATGATGTAGAGCATGGATTCAGGGTATAAAGAATCATTTTTCTACCACCATAGTGAAAATTTAGCACTTTCTTTCATCTTTGCATATTTGTTTGATGCTTCAAGTGATGAATTTATTATATTGAAAATTTCATTACCTTATTGAGCTTCTCTTTTTTTTGAGAATAGTTTAATATTCTCTACTTAATAGGGCCAACCATGTGACAGTGGAAGCTCATTTGGCCCCTCCCCCCACCTCACATCACTCTCAATTCCCCTTACCTAATCATATAACATTAATCATTCATTCATCCATTAATAACATATAACATTCAATCATTCATGCATTCATCCATTAATAACATATAACATTCATTCATTAACATATAGAATTCATTAATTAACATATTCACATTCACTCATTAACATATAATATTCATTCTTTCAATTTTTACATATTATCAAAAATATGGTTGTCATGATATGATTACAATCACTTTTTTTTTGTTTCTTTTTTAAAGTTACAAAAATATGAAGTGGAGTATCATTTTCTAACTCAATATTTTTCCCCCCTTTAGTTGTTTTTCCCTCTGCTCATGATCTTAATGTACACCTAGTCATCTGCTCATAATGTGGAAGCCATTGCAAGGGGGGATCTGCTGCAATAATAAAGAAATGTTAAACTGATATGTTTTATTATTATTGTTACAATTATTTCATTAATTAAAAGAATATTAGAGTGGTTCTCTTTGCCTAATGGGTCCACATCATGTTCCTGAACTTTTGTTATAGACTCATGCTCAACATGTTGAACACCCTCTAAATCTTAATATGTAGTTGAAACATGAAAGGTTACATTAATTAATACACCAATTAAAATTAAATATGTTTAAGAGAACATGAGAGTGGTCCTCTTTACCTGATGGGGCCACATCATGTTCCTGATCTTCTCTAGCCTAATCATGCTCAACACATTGATCACACTCTACATGCTCTAAAGTTGAACCATAAAAGATTACATTAATTAATACACCAATTGCAATTAAATATGTTTAAAAGAACTTTAGAGTGGTCCTCTTTACCTGATGGGGCCACATCATGTTCTCGATCTTCTCTAGTCTGATCATGCTCAACATGTTGATGACACTCTACATGCTCTAAAGTACTGGGATGCACACCATGACCTTCATCTGCAGGTTGTGCTCCACCCTCACCAGGCTGCATTCCAATGTCATGTGGAGTATTATCATTGCTTGAATGTTTAAAAAAAATAGGCATGTAATTACTTTATGGTGGAAATTAATACTGAATAGATTGCACAAGTATTCAATTTTAAATAAACTTTATTGAGTTTATTTACCTGCGTGTTGGATGTAGTGGAATGTTGTGTTTTCCCAGTCAAGGCTCTTAGGCATTCAGCCACAGCTCCATAGCCTTGCTAGAAGGAAATCTTCAGGTCATCTTCTGTGGGAACTCTGTTGAATTCAAAGCCCTACATTTTTGCATAAGATCATGAATTTTGCTTCTATGGTGTGATAAAACCAAAATTGTTTTCAATTTATTATTTGGATACTATATTTCATTTATTGATACTTACAATTCATGCGGCTAATTTCATATAACCACTAGAGCCAAGTTTGTGCTACCTGTGTTTTTCTAGTCTTTCCTTTGTTTCCTTCGATGTGTCAAGTAGCCTATGATAAGTTTGAAATACATTAGATTATGTAAAAAGAAAGAGTAATCAGTATATAATTACATTGTTGATAGTATCACATACCTTGCTTGGCTTGATGGTGTCTTTCCTTTTTTCTTTTCAGCCTTCTCCTTTCCATCCGACACCAGGTCCTTCCACTTCCTCTTTGGAATCATGGGGGGATGCTCACCTCGCATACTTTAGATAGGTACCAACTTTCTTAAGGACCTTGGTTTAGTTGAATGTTTTATCATTGAACAACACAACTACACAATTAATGAGCTCATCTTTTAAATCATGATTTTGGGTATTCCACCGTGTACGTATGGTGGGCTCAAAGAGCTCCAATGTAATATCACTTAGATGTTTGTAAAAACATCATTTCCTACAAAATGATCATGGGATCAATAGTCTAAAAAGAGTGATCAATAAGTAAATTTCAATTGGATTATATATAATAATAATTCAAACATTTTAAAGTACCTCGGACCTTCTCTATCTTTATGGGAATGAAATCCTTGGTCACCACAAGTGTGACTGGAAATGTTCCTGTACTATTAATATAGGAAGATCCAGGAAATGTTGCTAAAACATCACCAGTACTAGTGGCCTCTGCATCCCCAGGTACATGTCCCGACGCATGTTCTTGCATTTGTTCACTACCAGAGGGTGCATTAACAGATGCCTGCATGGTATGCGTTGCCGATGCTTAAGACAACAATATAGGCATGGATGATGGGGTCATATGATTTGATGTATGCATAGGAAGATCAAGATGGACACTTGTACCAACTTGTACTCCTCGGGCAACACTTCCAGTACCTTGATCATGGCTAGGAGCATCATGAGGAGAAAAATAACCCTATTAAAACAACACATATTTTAGTTTGTGACATAAAAGAGTACAAAATATAAAACCATGAATGAAATTATGTTATAATTAAAGACCTCATGATAGCTTACCTGCAAGTTTTATAATCTCTCAGTCAATATTTTAACCCTCTCTCTTATCTCATCTGTTTAAGGCACTATGAACATCAACTTAACCATTTCTTCATTGCATTTTTTTTGGATCTTCTTTATTGTACCAAGAGGGTTTGTTGAATAAGTGATGTCATCATTACAAAATATTGACTGCACCTCACAATGGATGCTCTCCTCTACTGCTCGTGCCTTTCCATGATTAGTTGATTGTAACATGAATATTAAAAATATTATAGAAATTAACCCAAAAAACTTATGAAAAAAACATAATAATAAAATATTTTGCTCGTATCTAATTTGTACAATTACAATGAGGTAAACCTAATGGGTAGAAGCACCTGAAGATACATCGCGATCTATGCTCTAGGCTAGAGCCTTCTCCATAGGATCAATGTCTGCCTATGACAAAAATAAAATGTAAAAAACATTATCGAAATGAAACCAATAGACTTACAAAAAAAAACATAAGAATAAAATGGTATATTGGAGTCATTAATTGGAGGTTGGGTAAAATGGTACATAGTACATACCACCCCCATAGTAACTATGTTTGTAACTAAGTGATTCAAATTGTAATCGATTAGCAACTCTTCCCCTGCAGTTATTGATTTTATCCAACATATGAATACATGGTTTCCCTCACGCGCCTCAAATATGCAATTGGGTTGCTTACTTGTTGACCCAAGTCGTATACTATTTATAAACCCTGCAATATTCCCTAATGGCTTTGGCCTTCCATCAATGTACATAGCCACTCCTTTATTTTGATCCTTATCTTTTAGTTGTATATAATTTGTTGACAATGCATACCTATGCATACTTTGTGTATATCGAACCAGTTGCA
Organism: Sequoia sempervirens; assembly: GCA_007258455.2. Classification (NCBI taxonomy): domain Eukaryota; kingdom Viridiplantae; phylum Streptophyta; class Pinopsida; order Cupressales; family Cupressaceae; genus Sequoia; species Sequoia sempervirens. The sequence continues at coordinate 12,698,034 of VDFB02168118.1, forward strand.
TCGAATATTTGTAATTGTAATAGGGTCCAACATACTCCATCAATTCAGTAACTTTTTCGTAACATACCTTTATGTCATCCATGCAAAATAGGCCCAAACCATGTAATGATGATGGTTCTATGTGATATATCCTCTCGTTGACACAAAAAATAGTGTTTATTGGAGGAAGTTCCTTGGGTACCCTTTGTTTTCATAGATGTTTGTACCTCAAGGGAACCTCAATGTTTCCTATGCTCTCATCATCATAAGAACATGACCCCCCTTTAGCAAGAAAAAATTCCATGTACTTACAAAATTTTCTTCTAATCTTTTGACCTCTAGTTGATCTCCCTCTTTTAGACATACTACATGTCTCCCTTTCCTCTTCTCTTCTTGAATTTCCCTTGCTCGAGGAAGGCAGATCTGACAAATACCTATTTGGTGGTACCTGCACTCATAAGGATGTTGGATGAAGTTCTCTCATGGTGATGTGATCCCAAGGTGACATTATGATTAATCTATCATTTCATCGCTATAATTTCACAGGTTATAAGGTAATCAAGTCTTGATAGATTACAAGCTATTGTTACTACCATCCAAATGTGTCCATCAAAAATCAAATCTACTTAATGTTTTAACTCCCAAACTTTGTAACAAGGGTTAAATATGACTATGGTCCACTAGTTACACAACTAAGGCCTCAAATGTATTCTCTAATTGTAATCAAAGGACTTTTTCTCTTCATTCAAGTAAATAAACTTGAAGGGAAACACCACCAAGTAGTTTTTTGGACACCTACATGACCAAAAATAACAAAAAATTTACATTTAATTTCTATATGTCTAAGTGGTTAACAGGGAGGGAGTGTGTACTAACCTTGGTTAAGTCATCATAAGTTTACACTTTGGCAATAATTTTTTTAAAATCATATTAAATCTTCCTATGTCTAATTACTAGGAGACTTTTGGTATGTTTTAAGGTAGGATGATTGATGAAAGAGCCCAAAGACTAGCCTTTCTCCATGGTATCCAGGTACACATATCAGCGGTCTTCTCTTATAGGATTGGACATGATTTAAAAAACGTAGCTAGGAATTATTCATTTAACCTAAGGTTTTCTCATAATGCCATCATTGGAAAAGTATGATCAAATTCTTCTATTATGAAGAATTGGTCTATGTGCCTCTAGTAATCACTATAAATGTTTGTAAGGATAAAATTACTAATTGCATCAGGTAGGAGAGAATCAACTTTGAGTTCGTTAAATATTATATTCCTCTACTCATAATTTTTAAGGGTTGTGTGTGGAGGAGGTTATCACTACCAAGAAGGGAGGAAACCTTTCCTTGTCTTCTTTTATAATTTTCATTATTCTTATTTATTTTACACTCACATTTACAAATACACATACATATGCATTTATTGTTTTCATTTATTTCTCATGTAGTTTAATAGTTTGATTGATTTCATATTATATGTGTTGAAGACTTTAGAATTTCAATTAAATTAATTTATGGATATGTTGTATCTATAACATTACAAAACCATATGCTCTTTGCATTTACGCTTGCATTTAGAAATACACATTTATATACATAAATATAGATTTCTTTAATGATATGTTGCATTTATTGTTCTAGAAGAGCATCCAGTAATTGCGTTTACATTTACATTTAAAAATACATGTATGTACATACATACATACATATATATGTGTGTGTGTGTGTATGTATATCATTTATATTCGGGTTCAGAAACAACCCATTAGGTCTGCACATGGACAAAAATTCATAAAATCAGATCTCCCATACATGTTTTGTTGAAACCTAGGCTTGAACCTCTCATTTCACATGCTTTTCTTCACAAAACTATTGAGGATAGTAGCTATACCTTCTTTATTTCTCATCCTACGCCCTATTCATGCATCCTATAATTACAACAGTATCCATGGGGCCTCTTACACAAGCTACAGTAATCACAAAAAGTGTAAGAGCCCCTTTATATCATTTTTGGACTATAAAACCCTCAAAAATAGGGTAACTCAGATTATGATTTGTTGGTGAGTTGTATGGACAAAATCATTGGCACTAGCTCATTCTTGGAGTCTTTTGAAAGAGAAGTGAATCAGGTGGCAATTAAGTACAAACCTTATAGTGTCAAGGTGAATGAGGTGATCAATTTTGATTGGCCAACTGATGAAGAGTACCAAAAATGGGTAAATGTATATATAACTGAGGGAGAGTGAAAAGGAGTAGGCTACTAATGGTTGAAAAATCAGTTGTTGTAGTTACAACAAATTCTAGTTTTGTTCTTTTGTGATAGTCTAGGCGAGGAATTCTTGAAGTTTTTTGTTGCTGCATCAATCATTCTTAGCGGGCAAGATGAACAAGAAGATTCTCTAGGGAGATTGTTGTTGTAACAAACTTTTGGAATATCACAAGGTGGTCCAATTGGTTGGTGACACATGTGCTTTCTGGCCCAATGCTTGTTTGCTCCTTCTTTTTCTATTAGAAGGAGTTTAAGGCCAGAAGTACGAGCTAGAAAGCTAGATATTTTTGGTCAAGTCTAGATGAAGTTGTAGAGCAAATTGTAAAGTTTGATGGTTTTAGGAAAAATACAATTTAGGTTTTGAGTCATTCTATAGTAGTTTTTGAATTTATGGGGATTTTATGTTTTATGATAGTACTGGCATTTGAATTGATATGATTAGTTAAAACTCATGTCCCTCCATTGTACAAGCATATTTGAATTTTGAATAAAATGATCAAGGGTTGTTTCGTTCATCTCACTATTGTGGTGTGTATGATTCTTGTTTTAGGTTTAATTCATGGAATTAATTAAAATTCTTGAATGGGATTGTAGGTGGATATGTTTTGTATAAGCATTGGATAAGTAGTATTGGGTTATAATACATATTGATGAGATTGTAAAGCAATGTTATCAAGGATCTTATATGCTATGTGTTAAATCTATCATAAACCCTTAGATGCTTATAAATTTGACTCCTCCAATGGATATATGGCACTGATCTAGAAGTTTTACTTATTCGTATGGTTCAATATATGTTTTCCTTTACCTAAAGCTTGCTACAAATTACAAATCAATGACTATCTTCTACTGTGAAATGTTGTTTTAGTTATCTCATGCTCCAAATGGTTGATATTATTGATAAATAGCCAATTCTATTTGGTATTATCCTATTATGTTGAGCTATTAAATGATATTATCTATTGTTCTTAATGTTGTTTATGATGATGGTGCAAAGGTTATAAACGTATTAAGGAATCACCCTCTCGGGTCTTGTAGAGCCCAAAGTGTAGGAGGTCTTTCAAATCCTCGTCAGTTGGTCCAGGTCTTAAGAGCTTCCCTTTATTGGAATTGGCAATTCCATAGGTAGATTAGAAGATCAACCTGCTTACCGTAAAAACAACCAACACCTTACATATGTTTGTGTTGGAAGTATTAAAGAAGAATTGTATGCCTCTATTTCCATTCATTAGATCTACCTTACCCTAGCATATACTTGGGCTAAGTCCACAATTGATTCAGACTCATGCGATGAAGGCTATGTGTGATGAAATCCTAGACCTCAACCAAGATGTGGGTAGATTATGGGAGTTTCTCCAAGACTTGAGGCTGGTGGATAAAAAATGTGAAAGACTAAGCTATTTTATTTTTTCTATCCTATATTATACCATTTTACAAGAATGGGGATGCCAATGTAGGAGAAGATATTTGGAAACTAGGCATGAAAATTGATTGTTAAAGAGAATGGGGGTGGGTATGTGCAGGATCATCATGGAAAAAATAGGCCCTTAAGTGGCAAAAAATTCAAAAAAATCAGTGTTAGGAAACTTGATGTAAAAATTTGAATAAGTTATCTATATTATTTCAAAAATATGTAAGAATAGAATCTGTAGAAAATTGAATGTAGTTTCTAAACTACTAGGTTTATTTAAAAATAAATAAAATCTATTTGGTGAAAATTTTAAATTTCATTGTAGTAGTACTTAAATTTCAGGGAAAAAATAAGAAGTAGGTGTCTGTCTGACCACCCTAACCATAATAAAATTATAATATTTTTTTATAAGATTTTATTGTAAGTAGAGGACTCATGTCCAGATATGATGCATATTTTTTGTAATTTTTTCCAAATAAATAATTAATTATGATTTTTTTATTACAACTTTTAAAAAATATAAAAACTCATTATGTCTAACCACCTTAACTTGGTCAAAACTTCATGAAATTTTATTTTTATTTTTTTAATCCTATAGTATGTGAAGCATAGAATGTGATGCATGTTTTTTATTCAAAAAATGTGATCTTGTTTGAAATTTATAGATGTTTTTCAATCAGCTTATCAATCAGGACTTTAGTCGTAATTTAATAGAAAATAAATAATAATGATTTATTAAATTCAAATTAAAGCATAATTTATATTGGTGGAAAGCTGAGAATCTCCTTTAAAAACACTTTTTATTTCATCAATTTTGGATAAAAATAAAGTCATCAGTCACATACCCTACAAATATCCATAATATTGTCACTTTTGGCCCCTCATGATCCTGCACATACCGGGTGCCAAACTTATAGTACTCATTGCCCCTTGGTTGTTAATTTTCCACTGAGTTCCCTCAACCTCGTCCTCAACACTGGTATTGACCTTATTTTCACTCCTCCAAACTCTTCCTCGGCACTAATATTGACCTTGTTTTCACTCCTCTAAACTCTTCATCAGTGTTGGTATTGACCTTGTTTTAACTCCAAACTCTTCCTTGGCACTGGTATTAAACTTGTTTTCACTTCTCCAAACTCTTCCTCAGCACTGATATTGACCTTGTTTTCACTCCTCCAAACTCTTCCTTAGCGTTGGTATTGACCTTTTTTTAACTCCAAACACTTCCTCGACACTGGCATTGACCTTGTTTTCACTACTCCAAACTCTTCCTCTACGTTGGCATTGACCTTGTTTTCACTACTCCAAACTCTTCCTTGGTGCTGGCATTGACCTTGTTTTCACTACTCCAAACTCTTCCTCAGCGCAGGTATTAACCTTTCACTTCTCCAATTTGACAAGCTACAACCTAGTTTCGTTAGGTTTTACATTATGTTAATTAAGTTCAAAATTTTGGCACCATTTAGCTAGGTTTTAATATTCTACAATATAGTTAAGTATATATTAGCTATATTTTACATAATAAATAATATAATTATTCAACTTATTATAATTATATATTATATTCTTTAACACAATTATTAAATATGTATAAAATTATTATAATTAATAATTAATAATAGTATATTTTTATATAATACAAAATATAATTAATATAATATATATTTAATATAATAGTAATATATATTAATATGAGAGAGAGAAACTAAATTTTGATTGGTTGTTTCATGTCAACAATCCTAGGATGGCATGTGTCCTTGGGGAGTTATGCTCAAGGTAGCATGCCATTTGATTAAAGATATGATAGTTCTCCTTTAAGACCTCTTCAATGTACCCATTGCACACTTAAGGAGACAAAGATAAATATAGGGAAGAAAATATAGAGAGAGAGGGAGATAATGAAAAACATACAAATAGAAAGGGAGACAAAGAGATAGAGAGGGGTAGAGAGATAAAGAGATAAGGATGAATAGATAGAGATATAGGGACAGTGATTGATATATCTCTCCCTGTCACTCTATATATCTCTATATCTCCCACTATCTATATCACTCCCACCTCTTCCCCCCTATATCTATTGAGCTATCTCTCCCTCTCCCCCTTTCTCTCTAATTCACTCCATCTCTCCCTCCATCTCTCCTACTCTATATCTCTATCTCTATTTCTCTTTTTATCTCCCTCTCACTCCTCTCTCTATCTCTTTCTCTCCCTCCCCCTCTCTATCTCCCCCTCTCTATCTCTCACCATCTCTCCCTCCCTATCCCCCTATCCATCTACTCTCTATCTCCACCTCTCTTCCTTTATCTTCCCATATATATCCTATAAGTAGATTATTGTCACCACTCTTCATTCAACATGAAATGCCAAATGTAGCAATTGTTTTGTAAATCTTTTGTCAAGTTTCATTAACCAAGCTATTTATTGGGTTGAATAAAGTTGTGTTATGACCCTTCATCTCTTTAAAATAATTAGATATTATTAGCGAGATCAAGAAGGGGAGAAAACTAAACTCCTTCAAAATAGGGGTAGTTGTGGGTTTGTCGGTATTCTTTGTATACTATATACTTAGTTCCTCTAGGATAAATAAGTAACTTTCAATCATTTTCTTAGTTGTGTATCCTAACTAATATAGAGTACGCTTTTTCAGTTTAATTGACTACTACATAATAGTTTATGTGTTGAAAGAATTGTTTCCATTCTTTGTAGTTTTTACATTGGAATACAAATCATATTTAATTTCATACCAATATACTTCTTTCATAAAGATATTTATTTGAAATAAGTGCTTCATAACCCATCTAATCAAATCATAATTAACCTATCAAAAAGGCAATAGGAATTTTCTAAAGAAAAGAACACTTTACCCAATCATAAGTGTATGGCCTTTAAAGAAAGGAGTGATTCACCTTAGCAATAACAACTACTTGATTTAGACCTGGCTATGTGCAGGATCATGATGGGCCAAAAAGTGGCAACATGAAAAAAGGAGTGTTTTGAACTCTCCAAAAAATGTGAAAATCCTAAGTTTACTTTTTTTTGGGTTGGCTATTAGTACATTGCTCCATAGCACTACCCAAGCCAAGGTACTACAAATCGAATATCTGATTTGTTTTGGATATCCAATTCGTGTCTAATATCTAATTTGAAAAACATTTTAAAATGTAATATTTTGGTGCTATAAATCAGATATTTGATTTTTGCATACATATACCCAAGAGTAATTAGGAGGTGGAGGGTGGGAAAGAGAGAGAGAGAGAGAGAGAGAGAGAGAGAGAGAGAGAGAGAGAGAGAGAGAGAGGGAGAGGGAGAGAGAGAGAGAGAGAGAGATGCAGGAGGAGAGAGTGAGGAGAGACAAAGAGAGGGAGAGAGAGAATTAGGAGTGTGTGAAGGGAGAGAGAGAGATAGAGAGAGATAGGGAAAGGGAGAGGAAAAAATGAGAGAGAGAGGGGGGAAAGGGAGAGAGAGAGATATATAGAGACATACCTAGGAGGAAGGAGAGGAAGAAGGAAGAAGGGAGAGGTAGAGAGAGGGAGAGAGGAGAGAATTAGGAGGGGAAGGGAGAGGGGAAGAGTGTTGAGGGTGGAGGATAGAAGGTTTATGTTTAGGATGAGGTAGGAGGACACTTGAGAGAGAGAGAGCTGTGGAGGGAAGGAGCGGAGAGAGATAAAAGGAAAGGAGGGCTAAGGATAGAGGTAGAGGGCCGAAGGGGTTAAGGGTTTAGGGTTAAGGAGAGATATAGAGGAGCGAGGAGGAGGAGAGAGACTCCAAGAGAGGGATAGGGGGTAGGATATTGAAGATACTTGAAAGAGAGAGAGGAAGGGAGTGGGAGAGAGATAGAGGGAGGGAGGGTTAAGGGTAGAGGGTAGATGGTTTAAGGGTTTAGGGTTAAAGGTGGAGGGGAGAGAGATAGAGGGAGTGAGTGAGTGAGAGAGATACCTAAGAGAGGGAGAAGGGGTAGGAGGGAGAGACTTGAGATTGAGTGAGTGAGTGAGACAAAGACCTCAGAGAGAGAGTGGTGCTAGGAGAGAAATACTTTAGAGAGAGAGAGATAAAGGAAGGGAGGGTTAAGGGTAGAGGGAAGAGGGTTTAAGGGTTTAGGGTTAAGGGGAGAGATGAGGAGGAGGAGTGAGAGAGACCTAAGAGAGGGAGAGGGGGTAGGATATTAAAGATACTTGAGAGAGAGATAGAGGAGGAAGTGGGAGAGAGAGGAGGGAGGAGGGTTAAGGGTACATGGTAGATGGTTTAAGGGTTTAGGGATAAGGGTGGAGGGGAGAGAGATAGAGGGAGTGAGTGAGCAAGAGAAAGACCTAAAGAGGGAGAATGGGTAGGAGGGAGGGACTTGATATAGAGTGAGTGAGTGAGTGAGAGAGAGATCTCAAAGAGGGAGTGGTCCTAGGAGGGAGAGACTTGCAAGAGAGAGAGAGAGAGATAAAGGAAGGGAGGGTTAAGGGTAGAGGGTAGAGGGTTTAGGGTTAAGGGGAGAGAGATAGAGGGAGTGAGTGGGTGAGAGAGAGACCTAAGAGAGGGAGAGGGGGTAGGATATTGAAGATAATTGAGATAGAGAGAGGAAGGGAGTGAGAGAGAGAGAGAGTGAGGGAGGGAGGGTTAAGGGTGCAAGGTAGATGGTTTAAGGGTTTAGGGTTAAGGGTGTAAAGGAGAGAGATAGAGAGAGTGAGTGAGTAATAGATAGACCCAAGAGAGGGAGAAGGGGTAGGAGGGAGAGAGTTGACATAGAGTGAGTGAGTGAGTGAGAGAGAGACCTTAGAGAGGGAGTGGTGCTAGGAGGAAGAGACTGAGACAGAGAGATAAAGCAAGGAGGCAAAAGGCAGAGGGTAGAGGGTTTAAGGGTTTTAGGGTTTAGGTTTAGGGTAGAGGGAAGAGAGATAGAGGGAGTGAGTGAGTGAGAGAAAGGCCTAAGAGAGGGAGAGGGGGTAGGAGGGAGATAGGGTTAAGGCTAGAGGGTAGAGGGTTTAATGGTTTAGGGTTAAGGGTTATTGGTAGAGGGGAGAGAGATAGAGGGATTCAGTGGGAGAGAGAGCGATGGAGTGGGAGAGAGATAGAGAGTAGAGGGTTAAGGGTGGAGGGGATGGCGATAAGAGTGAGTGACTGAGAGAGAGAGAGAGAGCGAGAGACTTGAGAGAGGGAGAGGGGGTAGGAGGGTGAGACTTAAGATAAAGAAAGAAAGAGGGAGGGAGTGGGAGAGAGATAAGAGGTAGAGGGTTAAACATAGAGGGTAGAGGGTTTAAGGGTTTAGATTTTAAGGGTTAATGTTTTAGTGTTTAGGGTTTAGAGTACAGGGGAGAGAGATAGAGGGAGAGAGAGAGAGAGAGCTGAGAGAGGTAGAGAGGGTAGGGGGAGAGACTTGAGAGAGAGAGAGAGAGGGTAGAGGGTTTAAGGGTTAAGGGTTAAAGGTTTATGGTTTAGGGTTATGGGTAGTGATGGAACTTCAAAGTGTTGTTCTATGTGTTCTATTTTATCCAGGCTTGTGTCTCTGATCATCTATGGTGTTTCAGAAATGCCTAAGGATGGGGTTTTACCTTCTTCTTCATGTAAAACCATAGTGTTCACCTTACACCTTGGATGGGATCTATTTTTCCATTACTTTTTGGGAAGGATTTAAAATGACTTAAGCCCCATCACTTTTTACATCTAGGCTGGGCCCCCTTTTGTTTTATTGTTTTATTTCCTTCGCCTGTCTGTATTTTTCCTAAGTATTTTTTTGGTCATGTGTCCCCTCGTTAAAACAACTTATGTCTTTGTTTGTCGTCAACCTAGTGATGTCCCCTTATTCCCTTAGGGGAGAAGGCCCATTAGTCATGCAGGCTAACTTTCTCAGCATGTAGTGATTGACTAGAATATCATAGAACCTTTGTTTTTTTTTTTTGAAATGTAGACTAGTCTCTTATTTATCTATAACTAATGTTTGGATGCATGACTCATCATGCAACTCTCCACATCGGAAAATATTTTGAGAAGTGTCTAAAATTTGACTTTTTAAAGTTTTGACCAAAACTTAATCATGGAACCCCCAATAGTTGAACGAAAAAAATATCATTTGTTGCTTGTAGAATATGATATTTTTATTTAAATTAAAATTAATATAAAACCTAAGCAGACCAAATACTCATTCATAACCATAAATATTTGATATCTCTACCTTTTATATTAAAAAAATATGGACTAATAGTTGAACACAAAAAATCTATTTGTTGTTATAAAAGCAACACATAATGATTTAAAATACAACTTATATTGAACAAAAATGGACCAATAGTTGAACACAAACTTTTTGAAAATCCTTCACATTTAATGGGAAAATACATGTTATTTATTGTGCTCACCTTTTATATTTGTGATAGGACAAATTATTAATATAAAATTATCCAATGCATGTACATTTCTACCCCAATTGTTGTACACATAAGAACAATATTTTTTCACTATGGTAACAATACTTGTTTCAATGAGTGTCTTATTCTATTAAATGATCATTTTATTTTTTAACTGATATACTTATTGTGGAGAGTTGTGATATTTTATTTGAAACAAAAAAATACTTATTTAACTTCTTCATGAATGTATTTATGTTTTTTTCATATAAAATTTAGAGGTTCCCATGTGTTCAAGTATGGGTCCATTTTTTATGAACATTTGGTTTTTTCTTTATTTACATTTGGATTGTTTATTTACAATATATAGTATAAATATGTGGTAAGACTGGGTATTATCATCATGATTGAGTGTGCCCTCTCCCCTAATAAATTTTTTTATTTTTCACTCCGGACGACTAGTAGGCCCTCTCCCCTAATAAATGTTTTTATTTTGCAGAGGGACAAGTTCACATGGATGTAGATCAATCGTCGTGTGATCTCAGTCATTCCCTGCCATCCTGTGATGACCCCACCAGCTGATCACGATATCATGGGCGAGCACCAAGTGTCTCATGTGATGAAGCTGAAGGAATGATAAATAATTTGATGCATCTTTAATACATTATGTCACAGGTTACTAAAGCAGTTATAAGATGCGCATGTTTTAAACCAATAGAGATGTTATAATCCCCATAGAAAGGTGCTTGATGGTAATAACAAGGTTGGAGACTATGTTGAGCAAACAATATTGCTGATGGTTGAGATCCACTATTTCTCGCCATCGCGTGATCAAAATTTACAAGGTCTTTATTGATTACGATATCACAGGCGAGCGCCACATGTCTCATTCGCTGAAGCTGAAGGAATGATAAATACTTTGATGCATCTTTAATAAATTATGTCCTGGGTTATATTTATTAATGTCTTCATATTAGTTTATAAATTGAACATTAATTATAAATATTTTAAAATAAATTAAGTATTTCGATCTAAAATTTGAATATTTGACATTATAAATAAAATTAAACTAAATTCTAATTTTTAAAATCCATAAAATATTTATTATCTATTTAATTTTACTAATTATCTAATACAATTAAATTAAATTAAATTAAAAAACTCATTTTAAATTAATTATACAATTATTAATTAGAATTTTAGAATAAATTAACAAATAAGATCTATATAAAATTTACTTTTCTATTTTTTTCTTTGTGTCAAAATCATTTCTTTTTCTAAAATTATACCAAATTCTAGATATCATAATTAAACACAAAACTTTATTCTATTATAATCCTAACCCTAGTTAAACCCTAACCCTATTTGGACTCTAACCCTTCCCTAATTGAACACTAAATCTAATTGTAATTGACCTTTAAGCATAATTGAATTCTACCCCTAACCCGAACCCTAACTCTAACTAAACCCTAAACCTAACTCTAATCAAACCCTAACCTAAACCTACTTGATTCATAATCCCAACCCTAACCCAAACCCTAATTGAACTTTCAAACTAACCTTAATTAAGTATTATCCCTAATTGAACATTTATTGAACAATAGTCCTAATTGTACCATAACCCTAACTTTGAACTATAGTTAAACTCTAATCCTAACCCTAAAACTAATTTTTATCCTAATTGAACCTTAACCCCAACCTTAACTTTGACCTTGACCCTATTTGAACTCTTATTGAATTCATAACCTTAATTAAATCCCAACCTCATGCTCAATCCTAACCTAAATTGAACATTAATTAAACCCTAAACCTAACCCTAAGTGAAAACTAATCCTAATTGAACTCTAACTTTTTAGTTGAAAATATTAAAACGCCTTAGATTTTTCCATTCATCGTCATTTATCATTCAATTCCTAATAGAACTCCAAAAATTTATACTTTTATAATGGTTTAATACACACCTAATATTAAGGGTTAATGGTTTAAGGGTTTAGAGTTTAAGGGTTAAAGGTTTAAGGTTTAGGGTTAAGGGTAGAGGGGAGAGAGATAGAGAGTGAGTGAGTGAGAGAAAGAAAGACCTAAGAGAGGGAGAAGGGGTAGGAGGGTGAGACTTGAGATAAAGTGAGTGAGTGATAGAGAGACCTCAGAGAGGGAGTGGTGCTAGGAGGGAGAGACTTGAGAGAGAGAGAGATAAAGGAAGGGAGGGTTAAGGGTAGAGGGTAGAGGGTTTAAGGGTTTAGGGTTAAGGGTTAAGGGTTAAGGGTTTAGGGTTAAGGGGAGAGAGATAGAGGGAGTGAGTGAGTGAGAGAGAGACCTAAGAGAGGGAGAGGGGGTAGGATATTGAAGATACTTCAGAGATAGAGAGAGGAGGAGGAGAGAGATAGAGGGAGGGAGGGTTGAAGGGTTTAAGGACAAGGGTGGAGGGATAGAGATAGAGTGAGTGAGTGAGTGAGAGAAAGACCTAAGAGAGGGAGAAGGGGTAGGAGGGAGAGACTTGAGAGAGAGACCTGAGAGAGGGAGAGGGGGTAGGAGGGAGAGACTTGAGAGAGAGAGGGTAAAGGGTTTAAGGGTTTTGGGTTTAAGAGTTAAGGGTTAATGGTTTATGGTTTAGGGTTATGGGTAGTGATAGAACTTCAAAGTTTTGTTCTTTGTGTTCTATTTTATCTTGCCTTGTGTCTCTGGTCATCTATGGTGTTTGGGAAAATCCTAAGGTTGGTGTTTTACCTTCATCTTCATGTAAAACCCTAGTGTTCACCTTACACCTTGGATGGGATCTATTTGGCTGTTACTTTTTGGGAAGGATTTAAAATGACTTAAGCCCCATCACTTTGTCTAGGTTGGGCCCCCTTTTGTTTTATTATTTTATTTCCTTCGCCTAACTTTATTTTTCCTAAGTATTTTGTTGGTCTCATGTTCCCTCATTAAAATAACTTATGTCATTGTTTCTCATTGACCTAGTGATGTCCCCATATTCCTTTAGGGGAAAGGACCCAGTAGTCGTGCAAGCTAATTATCTCAGCATGCAGCAATTGACTGGAATATTGTAGAACCTTTATTTTTTATTTGAAATGTAGCCTGGTCTCATATTTATCTATAACAAAGGTTTTGAGGCGAGACTCATCATCCAACTCGCCACATCAGCAAATATTTTGAGAAGTGTCTAAAATTTGTCTTTTTAAAGGTTCGACCAAAACTTAATCATGGAACCCCCAATAGTTGAACCAAAAAAATATCATTTGTTGCTTGTAGAATATGATATTTTTATTTAAATTAAAATTAATATACAACCTAAGTGGACTAAATACTTATTGATAACCATAAATCTTTGATATCTCTACCTTTTATATTCAACACATATGGACTAATAGTTGAACACAAAAAATCTATTTGTTGTTATAAAAACAACACAATGATTTAAAATACAACTTATATTGAAAAAAATGGACCAATTTAGTTGAACACTAAAACTTTTTGAAAATCCTTCACATTTAATGGGAAAATACGTCATTTATTGTGCTCACCTTTTATATTTATGATAGGACAAACTATTAATATAAAATTATCCAATGCTTGTACATTGCTACCCCAATTGTTGTACACATAAGAACAATATTTTTTCACTATGATAACAATACTTGTTTCAATGAGTGTCTTATTTTATGAAATGAGCATTTTATTTTTTAAATGATATACTTATAGTGGAGAGTTGTGTTATTTTATTTTAAACAAAAAAATACTTATTTCACTTCTTCATGAATGTAGTTATGTTTTTTTCATATAAAATTTAGAGGTTCTCATGTGTTCAAGTATGGGTCGATTTTTTATCAACATTTGGTTTTTTCTTTATTTACATTTGGACTATTTATTTACAATATATAGTATAAATATGTGGTAAGACTGGGTATTATCATCATGATTGAGTGCACCCTCTCCCCTAATAAATGCTTTTATTTTGTAGAGGGACAAGTTTGCATTGTTGTAGATCAATCATCGTGTGATCTCAACCGTTCCCCACCATCCCGCGATGACCCCACTAGTTGATCGCGATATCACAGGCGAGCGCCACATGTCTCATATGGGGAAGCCGAAGGATTGATAAATACTTTGATGCGTCTTTAATACATTATTCTATGGGTTTCTAAAGAAGTTATAAGATGTACATGTTTTAAATCAATGGAGATGTTATAGTCCTAGTACAAAGGTGCTTGATGGTAATAACAAGGCTGGCGGCTGTGTTGAACAAACAGTATTGTTGATGGTTGAGATCCACAGTTTCCCACCATCATGTGATCAAAAGTTGTGAGGTCTTTATTGATTGCGATATCACAGGCGAGCACCATGTGTCTCATCCCATGAAGTTGAAGGAATGATAAATACTTCGATACATATTTAATACATTATGTCATAGGTTACTAAAGCAGTTATAAGATGTATGTGTTTTAAATCAATGGAGGTGTTATAATCTTGGTAGAAATGTGCTTGATGGTTAATAACAAGGTTGGCAACTATGTTGAATGAATAGGATTTTCGATGGTTAAGATCCACGGTTGCCTGCCATCACATGATCAAAATTTGTGAGTTCTTTATTATTGTAATATCACAGGTGGGTGCCACATGGATCTCCTTGGCAACGAGTAGTATGGTAAAAAATTGATATATTTATTTTATTCTATTTATTAAATACTTACTAGCATATATATTATTTATTAATAATATATATAAAATATGCCGAGAGATATCCTTTCGATGCGTCTATTTTACTCTTATAAAATAGGTGCCTCGACAAAGTTATCTCTTGGCGTATTTTGTATATATTAATAAATAATATATATATGCTAGTAGCATTTGCAGCACAACATGAAAGAAAAAATTAGAATTACTTTTAGTTATAGAATTATAATCCTAACCCTTCTAATTTTTAAAATCCATAAAATATTTATTATCTATTTAGTTTTACTAATTATCTAATACAATTAAATTAAATTAAATTAAATATTCAATTTAAATTAATTAAAAAATTATTAATTAGAATTTTAGAATAAATTAACAAATAAGATCTATATAAAATCAACTTTTCTATTTTTTTCTTTGTGTCCAAATCATTTCATTTTTGAAAATTATACTAAATTCTAGATATGATAATTAAACATAAAACTTTATTATATTCTAATCCTAACCCTAGTTAAACCCTAACCCTATTTGGACTCTAACCCTTACCCTAATTGAACACTAAATCTAATTTTAATTGACCACTAAGCATAATTGAATTCTATCCCTAACCCTAACCCTAAACCTAACTCTAATCAAACCCTAACCCAAACCTAATTTATTCATAATCCCAACCCTAACGCAAACCCTAATTGAACTTTAAAACTAACCTTAATTAAGTATTAACCCTAATTGAACATTTATTCAATAGTAGTCCTAATTGTACCATAACCCTAACTTTGAACTATAGTTGAACTCTAATCCTAACCCTAACACTAATTTTTATCCTAATTGAACCATAATCCAACCCTAACCTTAACCTTGACCCTATTTGAACTCTTATTGAATTCATAACCTTAATTAAACCCCAACCTCATCCTCAACCCTAACCCAAATTGAACATTAATTGAACCCTAAACCTAACCCTAAGTGAACACTAATCCTAATTGAACTCTAACTTTTTAGTTGAAAATATTAAAGTTCCTTCGATTTTCTCATTCATCATCATTTATCATTCAATTCCAAATAGAACTAAAAAAATTTATACTTTTATAATATTTTTAATACACACCTAATATTAAGGGTTTAGAGTTTAAGGGTTAAGGGTTTAAGGGTTTAGAGTTTAAGGGTTAAGGGTTTAAGGTTTAGGGTTAAGGGTAGAGGGGAGACACATAGAGAGAGTGAGTTGAGAGTGAGAGGGTAGAGGGTAGAGGGTTTAAGGGTTAATGGTTTAGGGTTATGGGTAGAGGGGAGAGAGATAGAGGGATTCAGTGAGAGAGAGAGAGGGAGGGAGTGCAAGAGAGATAGAGAGTAGAGGGTTAAGGGTAGAGGGTAGAGGGGAGGGAGATAAGAGTGAGTGAGAGAGAGAGAGGCAAAAGGGGTAGGAGGGTGACACTTGAGAGAGAGGGGGAAAGAGGGAGGGAGTGGGATAGAGATAAGGGGTAGAGGGTTAAACATAGAGGGTAGATTGTTTAAGGGTTTAGAGTTTAAGGGTTAAGGGTTTAGGGTTAAATGTAGAGGGTAGAAGGTATAGAGTTAAGGGTAGATGGGAGGGAGATAAGAGTGAGAAAGAAAGAGACCTGAGAGAGGGAGAGGGGGTAGGAGGGTGAGAATTGAGAGAGAGAGGGAAAGAGGGAGGGAGTGGAAGAGAGATAAGGGGTAGAGGGTTTAAGGGTTTAGAGTTTAAGGGTTAATGGTTTAGGGTTTAGGAGACACATAGAGGGATTGAGTGAGAGGGGGTAGAAGGGACAAGACTTGAGAGAGAGAGAGAGAGAGAGAGGGTAGAGGGTAGAGGGTAGAGGGTTTAAGGGCTTGGAGTTTAAGGGTTAAGGGTTTAGGGTTATGGGTAGAGGGGATAGAGATAGAGGGATTTACTGAGAGAGGGAGGGAGTGGGAGATAGATATAGAGTACGTAGAGCATTAAAAGTAGAGGGGAGGGATATCAGAGTGAGTGAGTGAGAGAGAGACTTGAGAGAGGGATAGAGGGTAGGAGGGTGAGACTTGAGAGAGAGAGGGTAGAGGGTAGATGGGAGAGGGGAGAGAGATAGAGGGATTCAATGAGAGAGAGAGGAGGGAGTGGCAGAGAGATAGAGAGTATGTAGAGGGCTAAGGGGAGAGAGATAGAGGGAGTGAGTGAGTGAGAGAAAGACCTAATAGAGGGAGAAGGGGTAGGATATTGAAGATACGAGAGAGAGAGAGATGGAGGAAGTGGAAGAGATATAGAGGGAGGGAGGGTTAAGGGTTAAGGGTGGAGGTTAGAGATATAGAGGGAGTGGGTGAGTGAGAGAAACACCTAAGTGAGGGAGAAGGGGTAGGAGGGAGAGAATTGAGATAGAGTGAGTGAGTGAGAGAGAGAGAGACCTGAGATTGTGAGTGAGTGAGTGAGAGAGAGAGAGACCTAAGAGACTTGAGATAGAGTGAGTGAGTGAGTGAGAGAGAGAGACCTGAGAGACTTGAGATAGAGTGAGTGAGTGAGTGAGTGAGAGATGTGAGAGAGGGAGTGGTGCTAGGAGGGAGAGACTTGAGAGAGAGAGAGAGATAAAGGAAGGGAGGGTTAATGGTAGAGGGTAGAGGGTTAAGGGGAGAGAGATGGAGGGAGTGAGTGAGTGAAAGAGAGACCTAAGAGAGGGAGAGGGAGTAGGATATTTAAGATACTTGAGAGAGAGAGGGAGGGAGTGGAAGAGAGATAGAGGGATGGGGGTTAAGGGTAGAGGGTATATGGTTTAAGGGTTTAAGGTTTAAGGGTTTAGGGTTTCAGGTTAATGGTAGAGGGAAAAGAGATAGAGGGAGTGAGGACAAAGAGACCTGAGAGGAGAGAGGGGTAGGAGGGAGAGACCTGAGATAGAGTGATTGAGTGAGTGAGGAGAGAGAGACCTAAGAGAGGGAGTGGTGCTAGGAGGGATAGACTTGATAGAGAGAGAGGGAGGAGTGGGAGAGAGATAGAGGGAGATAGGCTAAGGGTAGAGGTTAGAGGGTTTAGGGTTTAGGCAGTGGGTAGAGGGAGAGAGATAGAGGTATTCAATGAGAGAGAGAGGAGGGAGTGGGAGAGAGATAGAGAGTAGAGGGTTAAGGGTAGAGGGTAGAAGGTAGAGGGTTAAGGGTAGAGGGGAGTGAGATAAGAGTGAGTGAGAGAGAGAGAGAGACCTGAGAGAGGCAGAAGGGGTAGGAGGGTGAGACTTGAGAGAGAGAGGGAAAGAGGGAGGGAGTGGGAGAGAGATAAGGGGTAGAGGTTTAAACATAGAGGGTAGAGGGTTTAATGGTTCAGAGTTTAAGGGTTAAGGGTCAAGGTTTACGTTGCTAAGGGTTTAAGGGTAGAGGGGAGACACATACAAGGAGGAGTGAGATAGAGAAAGACCTAAGAGAGGGAAAGGAGGTAGGAGGGAGAGACTTGAGAGAGAGAGAGAGAGAGGGGGTAGAGGGTTTAAGGGTTTGGAGTTTAAGGGTTAAGTGTTTAGGGTTTAGGACTATGGGTAGAGGGGAGAGAGATAGAGGGATTCAGTCAAAGACAAAACTGCAACCTTAGGATTTTCCTAATACCATAAAAGACTAGTAACATAAGACAATACATGAAAGGACAGATTCAAAAGATGCAACATACTGTGTTGATATGTCCTTCAATCTTCTTAAGAAGATCCATGATCTATTTATAAAGGAAGTGACTTCATAGATGCATCAAGTTAAATTATGCATCTTTTAAACAATGAGGAAGCATTTCAAGTTGTTGTCAAGCCCCTCTCACCATAACCCTATTGGATAGTCACACATCACATAGGAACATGAGTTGTTAGGTCACCCATATATGTGATAGGTGGTTGTATAATAAAGATAAAATGAGGAGACTATGTGTATTTATTACACATAAGAAAAGAAGAGCAATGCTTGAATCAAGGTCATGATACAAGTACTGGGAGAGAGATAGAGGGTAGAGGGTTTAGAGTTTAAGGGTTAAGGGTTTAAGGTTTAGGGTTAAGGGTAGATGGGAGAGAGATAGAGAGATTGATTGAGAGAGAGAGACCTGAGAGAGGGAGAGGGGGTAGGAGGGAGAGACTTGAGAGAGAGAGATGGTAGAGGGTAGAGGGTAGAGTGTTTAAGGGTTTAGGGTTTAGGGTAGAGGGGAGTGAGTGAGTGAGAGAAAGACCTAAGAGAGAGAGAGAGAAGGGGTAGGAGGGAGAGACTTGAGATAGAGTGAGTAAGTGAGTGAGTGAGAGAGATACCTCAAAGAGGGAGGGAAGCCAAGGAGAGAGACTTGAGGAGAGAGAGAGATAGGAAGGGCGGGTTAAGGGCAGAGGGTATAGGTTTCATGGCTTTAAGGGTTTAGGGTTTAGGGTTTAGGTTAAGAGATATAGAGGGAGTGAGTGAGTGACCCATTTACATATTATTCTTTTATTCTTCATTAGTTAAATATTTAGTTACCCATTTACCGTTAGCAGAAATGACCCAATAATTTAATAGAATGGACTACTCATATAATACCTTGCATTATGGAGCTCAATTCTCTGATATATTACTACTTATCAAATCCTTTGTAAATAATTGTAAAATTATGACTCCATTTAAGCATTTAATTGATTTTCTTGAATCAAAGCAAAAACATAGACACACAATTGAACAAATTCTCAAAAGAAGAATGACAACATTACTAACATTTCATTCAAAATTCACTCAAATCCACATAAGGAGAGAATATATATAAGAATTATATGTTTATTCATGATTATAAGTCATATCTACATACAATTTAATATAATTTGCATACATTCATACAAAACTCAAAACAGGCTATCTTTTCTCTTCCTATCTTTCTACCCATATATTCAACTCAAAACCTAGCTAGAGCTTTCATCAGTTCTCTCCCTACAAATGAGCCTTGAATTCCCTTTTATATGACAAGGGAGCAACAAGCTTCAGGCTCAAATGTAATTTCACCACAAATTTTCATCTGAAAAAAATCTCCATTGCATTTGACTTTCATTTCAAAACTTCCCACATGTTGAATCTACAAAACATAGTGCATGAACTGGGGAAAGCTAAAGTTGTAACTACCATCAGAAAAGGGAACACAAATTGTCATCAAAATCTTGTTTGTTCATATCCATGCAAAGAAACTAGGCAACCAAATTGTAATGAAGGCACACAATCAACATCAAAATGTGCCACACATGCAAAGCCAACACCACCAACAACAACAACATCATCAACACAAAATTTTACATCCCACACAACAACTTCTTATTTACCTTCCATCGTCCCCTTACCAACACTTAAACCTCAATATACACGCCTGCTTCTATTTGTTACTAGAGGAGGAGAGGAAACCTCATCCTCCTCTTCTTTCTTATCCTTTCCCAATACGGTTCTAGTCTGTTCGCTTGGGGTTTTAATAGCCAATGCCACCACATATATCCTTCCTCATCAGAGGACAGATCGTGATTGAAGCGAGGTAAATACTGATAGTAGTTAGAGTCGGTCTCAGTTACATCATCAGAAGTTTTTCTCGTAAGGTCAATGGGAGAGTGTTGGCATCTAGAGGAGCCATGCCCATACCTTATTTTCCTACCGACACTAGTAATAGAGCATACCGGCTGCTTTCCTTTGTCATCTACCAGTTGAGAAATAATGTCCCAGAATTGCAACCTTCTACTACATCTAGTGGGCACAAGCTTAGGCTTGTCAACCAAAGAACCTTCCTGAATAGCAAGACCAAGCTTTTGTGAGCTCAAAAAAATAGACCTCCTTACTAACTTACTCATTTTCTCTTGTCAGAAAAGCACTCAAACTTGATTAGACTCAGCCCACAAAGTGCTCTAACTACTACAAGAATTACACTATTAGCAGTTAATTCCTCTTGTATTTATTGTGTGAGGTAATGGCAACCTTCATCAATGCCTAGTAAAAATGCATGTGAAAACATGGCAATTTGGCAACATATATACTGTCATCGCTTAACTTGAGTTGCATGAGAATCCATAGATCACCCTTCATGATTACCAACAACAACATCTTCACACATATTGAGATCGATGTGACTACACAAGCAAGGAATAATTCATTAATGCTTTACCAGTTGTACAATAAAAGGACCACCATGTGTCATTTTCCAACTTTGAATACTGCCCGCTGATCTCCTAAAGAGTTGGCAAATCAAACGGTTTATCTCGAGCTAACTTGGTTTGACATCCAATGAAGAATCATTCACCTTCCTCATGACTAGTAACATTAATCCATCTTGGAAACCAACTACCATGTTGGTAGGTCCTATGCATTTTGCAAACTGAACAGCTAGAGCTCCCCATCGCAATCTCGTTGACCTCGTGGCTTTTAACCAACCTTCATCTTCCTCCTACAAGCTAGCAGGGAACAACAGAGATTTACATTAGCTTTTGATCTTGGTTATCAATCTAAAACCATGGGTTATGAGCTTAATAGTGGAGATTGGGCCCCACATTCCATACAGGACACACATTAGCCTTTTGTTGACCTTGCACCAAATAATAGGGCAACACCTTATGTCTGCAAGTTGGTGGGGTATGATTGAGATCTTCTCCCATATCTTCAAATATAAAAAACCTACACATTACACGGTTATTATTTAATGAAAGGCTTTGGATAATCCGTTGGTGACATGACCACTGGGGTTAATGGCTTAGGCTTACGTCACTGGATTAAAATTAAAACCCAACTTTGATTTTTATACTTTATTTCCTTTGCAGGGTTTTATTTTCTAAGTCTCGGTTGGCCCTGTGTTTCATCTTTTAAAAAACAACTTATGTCGTTGTTTACTGTTGGCCTACTGATGTCCCCTCATCCTTTTTAATGAATGTTTAATTTTGCAGAAGGGATCGAATTCACTCTACTATTGATCAAATTTCCTTTGAATATCACTGATTGCCCGCCATCACGTGATCATAAGCTGCAAGATTTTTACCAATTGCGATTCGTGGGTGGGCGCCACGTGTCCTTCAGAGGGATGAAATTGCACGACCACTGATCAACTAACGTTTGATCTCAGTCATTCCTTGCCATCCTGCAATGTCCCCATCGTCAATCATGATATCACGGGTGGTCGCCACATGTCTCATCTAATGAAGCTGAAAGAATAAAGGAAATACCGTGGAACATTAATCTGGCCTTAAATACATTAAAAGGAAGGTTACTAAAGTGCTCTTAAGATGCACATGATTCAAATTGATGGATGTGTTATAATCTTAATGGAAAATCTGCTAGAGGGTTAATGATAGGGTCCATGACTGTGTTGAAGGAAAGAGATCATTGATGCTTAAGATCTATGGTTGCCCGCCATTGCATGATCCAAAGTTTTAGGAATTTTACCAATTGCGTTATTGTGGGCAACCGCCACATAGAATTCCTTTGTAGTGTATGTTATGGTGAGCCCCTTATGGCCATGTTGGTGATTGTGTTAGCCTATTTTGAAGGTATCCATCAATGATTTGATCAAAATGAAGGATCGACAACTCGAATTTAAATTTGCATCAAATATGGGTGGATCCATTCATGCAATGTGTGAGTGAGCTTTAATGGTGGATGAGACATTTACTAGCACAATTTGATCGAAATAGAATCAATTCTCCTACTTTATGTGTGTCACAAAGCATTTAGGTATTTTTCGAAGCAGTTTCAGAGCCAAGAACAAGGTTGTGAACTTTGACAGCCAGAATTTGGGAATTTTGTGAAAAGAGCCATAAGTTAATTTATGTGTTTCTCAGTCACTTTGTGCTTGAATTAAGGAAAATATTTGATGTACTTATCATAGGGCTTGTTGATAAATGTTTTAGGGCTATAGTTTATTTAAATTATGAGAAATTGCAATATTTTGTTCTGTAATTTCATATCTCTAGTTATTCCTAGCTATTTGAAGTGTGAAGTTATAAGAAGCCCTAGTTTATTCGAGATGGCACCACCCAAGCAACATTCTAGCTAGATTGACTATTTAAAAAGAAACCTGTATGATGATTTCCTGGATCAATTTCCCTTGTCAACGAATGATAGAAAGAAGGGATTGGTTTTGATGCGAGGGAAAATCCTGGGGGAGGGGTTAGTATACAATTGTTCCAACATAGCTGATGCTAGGGTTCCTCTCACGGGTTTGGAAATATTCAGATTGTGGTATGGACAGAGGAATTTTCCTCACCCTTTTTCAAATGGATGGATGTATGATATGGGGAAGTTGGTGGTACCAAATGTTTTCCCTAATGTAGACCTGCTTAGGGCAGTAGCTGCAAGATATGACCCTGTCACACGAGTAATTAGGGATAATGATGGAAAGGTTTTGTTAAGCATTAATAGAGATGATATTCAACAGATTTTTGAATTGAGTGAACTGAGTGAGGACTTGGTGCCTATCAACTTTGAGGAAATGAAACAGGAATATGCAAAGTTGAAGTCTGTATTCAGAGCTAAATTACTTCCACCTCATCTGGCTAGGGCAGGAGGTTCAAGATTTCATATCAGCCCCAATGACTAGGAACATTTTAGATTAAATTGTGTTGTAAATCATTTCCAAGCCACTTTTTATTCATTGTGTCATATTTTGGGTTTCAGTCCTAGTGTAGTGATGCTCATTGCATACATGTTCATGAGCATGGAAATAAAACACCCTAACTTCTTTGTCACATATGAATTTGCTTCTTTATTGGCTGAGAGGATATATGAGGGGCTATCAAAGCTACAAAAAAATGATACTGGCACTCAATGCTTTTGGTATTCTATGCTGATGCATACATTTTTATTCAAGAATGCTGACTTCTTCTTTGAGAAGATGAAATTAAGGCAATTAGTTGATGGGGAAAGATTGTCAATATATATATGGGCTACAAATTTATCTTGTAATAAGGAAAGAACTAGTTATGTGCAATTTGATAATTGTTTTTGCTTCCAAATTGAGGGCTAGATTGATGGTGAATGTACGTAGGATTCATGAGGAATTACATGATTTCCTCAGGCCAAAGGGGAGGAAGCCAGAATTAAAAGTCAGCCATAACTATGGTGACATTATCCCATACCCAGTCAACATTTTTTTGAGGGTATATGGTTTTCAAGGAGCCCCTCATATACTGCCATACAATGTGCCACCAAGAGTGGGGTTTGCAAAAGTTATGTGGCAGATAGGTTGCATCCATGAGGACAACCTCACAGGGAGGGGTAAGGGAACATTTTTCCCTAATTATACAGTGGTATCTAATTTTTCCTTTTCAAAAGGAGGATGGATGCACTTTGATAAATTCTTTGAGGATTATCATTTGAGATGTGGTCCAAAGTGGCAGCATAATCCTGAGGGTTTCTTTACCCTTTTTAGACAAAGAATAAAGTTTGGCAAGTTTGTGCATGAGTTCAACTTTCCTGAGGACCTGATCAGAAATGAGTTCGACCTAAATAAGCAGGAGTTGAACAAGGAGAAATGGATAACTAATGATAAGCTATTAGATATCGTGCACAATATGGATCCAAAATATGATCCACTGTTGGAGTTTAGTCCCCACCATAAGAAAATTAATTTTTTGATGCAGAGCTTCAAAGAGATTATGGGAACTTTGAGAACCAAAAAAGTAAACTTAGAGCTAAGTCTGGGTGTACAAGAACAAGGTGCCAGACCATTTGAAATAAGGCCAAGAGAAAAAAGGATAGCAGCAGTGATGAGGAAGAAGTTGATAGAAAAGGGAAGAAAATTATGAAGTTTCCTTCACAACCAGGTTCGAAATTCAAAGTGCCTAGGGAAATTAAGATCATTGATTTAGAGTCATCACCAGAAGATAGTTCCCCATCACCACCATTTGATCCAAGCCCTAAAAGGAAAAGAACTGATCAACCACAAGAGAGTTTGATGGATGAAATTATTGTTACTGATCAGGACATGTAGGTTGGTATGCCTTCCCCTCTTAGGCTACCTAAATTGGTTTTATCTGATTTGGATATGAAAGAAAAAAGTGTACAAGATGCAAGAATAGAAGCATGTAAGGAGTTTCTAGATGGCAATGCATTTGTAAAGACTCTTGTATTCTTGCAATTGGTATGGAGGATGAAGTTTGAAGAATATCAAAATAAATGTAAGGAGAGAAGAGAACTAAGACCTGATAGGTTAGACTAGGAGAATGATGAGGAAGTGAAAGTTGAATTAATGGAAGAGTTTAAGAACATCACTCCTGAAGAGGGTAGAAAATTAGTGAGTCAGGCTGGTGTATTGATTATGCCTAAACGGGACATTGTAGATGTAGTGGCCTTTAATGCTATTATGAATTACAAGCATCCCTTGCAAGAATCTAAAGAAGTCAAGGTAGCACTTTAAGATTCTGCTTTCAATGAAGAGTATGGAACCTTGGCAGTTTGGGCACTGGCCCCACAAGGGAGAAAGCCAAATATTACAGACATTAATCCAAATTTCAGAGGAGGATTAATAATAAAGAGAGCTTTAGAGACCTCAACCACTGAGGCCACTAGTTTAATTATGAATGTGGCCAAATTGGCCAGCCCAAAAGACTACTGAAAGGGAGGAGGCTGAAAAGAAAAGCCTAAGGGAGAAGTATAACCTTTTGATTGAAGAATAAAACAAGATGAAATAGAGGAATGCTGAGTTGTAAAATGAGGTGGAAAGGTTCACATATAGACAGATTAGGGAGACATCAAGTGCTCTAGGGGCCAATGCATTACCTTCCATAGTAGGGTAGTGCCTCTTGCTTCTCCAATTGTTTCCACACCAGGGTCTCCCAGTCAAAATCTTGCCTTCACCCCTTCTTTAGAGGAAATTGATGAAGAAACAGAGTGCTCTGTTGATCCTCCAAAGAAGCAACTTTTGCAAAGAATTGATGAGTTACAAGAATCTTTGAGGGTAAGTGATGAGGGATCTCTTTCAAAGAAAAAAGAGATTGTTACTACTATTTTAAGGAATTTGAATGAAAAGGTTGATAATAAATTTATATCTATACATTCTTTATATTCTTTGCTATTAGATGTGATAAAGAATATTGATAGGGATTAGGAGGTAGTGATACCATTGATTGAAAATTAGATCCCTAGGGCCAATGATCTGGATGTCATGTGTAAGGCCTCAAGGTTTGATACAAACAATAGGCCCCAATCATTAAAGCCTACTCAAGTGTTAGGAAAATCATTGCAAGGTTTTCAGACCTTACTAGATGACTTGAGTAGGAAGATTAGGGAGTTGGTAAAAAATTTCAATGATTGGGGTAACACATTGTTACCTGATATAATTGATGAGCAGGGGAAAATCAGGTCATTCGAGCAGTGGCAGGATCAGGCAAGTGACGTCATCAATTATCAAATTACATTAATTTGTGATGACTCAGATTGTGACTTGTTAGTGAGTTGTATGGATAAAATCATTCGTACCAACTCATTTTTGAAATCTTTTGAAAGAGATGCAAATTAGGTAGCAGTAAAATACACACCTTATAATGCCAAGGAGAGTGAGGTAATTAATTTTGACTAGCTGACTCATGAAGAATATTAGGGGTGGGTAAATAAATATTTGACTAAGGAGGAATAAAAGAATGAATTACTAACGGGTTGTAAATTAGATGTTGTAGTTACAACGGCCTCTGATTTTGCTTTGATGGAGGTCTTGGTGTGGGTTTCTTATCGCTTTTTGTTGTTGCCTCAATTTTCCCCAGTTGACATGATGAACGGGAATATTCTCCAGGGTGATGGCTGTTGTAACAATTTTTGGAATATCACTAGATGCTTCATTTGGCTGGTGACATGTGTACTTTTTGGCCCAATGCTAGTTTACTCCATTTTCCATAAGGATTTCAAGGCCATAAGTACGGGTTAGCAAGTTAGATAATTTTTGGCCGAGTCTAGGTGAAGTTGCAGAGAAAATTGTAAAGTCCAATGGTTTTAGAGAGAAATACAATTTAGGTTCTGAGTTATTCTATAATCCTTTTTGAATTCATGGGGATTTAATGAAGTATAAATGTACTAGCATTTGAGTTGAAATGATAAATTCAAACTCATGTCTCTCCACTGTACATGCATATCCAAATTTTGAATAAGATGACTAAGGGTTGTTTCATTCATCTCACTGTTGCGGTATGTATAATCCTTATTTTAGCTTTAATTCAAGGAATTAATTACAATGCTTGAATGGGATTATAGGAGGATATGTTCTGTATAGGGATTTGATAAGTAGTATTGGGTGAGAATGCATACTAATGAAATTTTAATGCAATATTGTCAGGGATCTTATATGTTATGTATTAAATTTGTCATAAACCTTTAGATGAGCTTATGAATTTGACTCCTGCAATGGATATATGGCACTGATCTAAGTTGTACTTATTTGTGTGTTTCAATAATTGTTTGTCTTTGCATAGATCTTGCTACAAATTGCAAACTAATGACTATATTTTACTATGGATTGTGTTGTAGTTATCTTATGCTCCACATAGTTGATATTATTGATGAACAACCAATTTTATTTGATATTATCCTATTGTGTTGATCTATTCAATGGCATTATATTTTATATGTTAATGTTGTTTATGATATTGGTGCAGAGGTTGTAAACACATTAAGGGATCACCCTCCTGGGTCTTGCAGAGCCCAAAGTGTAGGAGGCTTTTAAAAGTCCTCATCAGTTGGTCTAGGTCCTTTGAGCTGCCCTTGATTAGAACCAGCAATCCCATAGGTAGATTAGAAGACCAACCTAGTTATAGTGTAAAAAAAAAAACCAACACCCTCTACCTTTAACCCTAAACACTAAACCATTAACCCTTAAACTCTAAACCCTTAAATCCTCTACCCTATATCTCTCTCCCACTGTAAACTCTAAACCTTTCCTTGTATTCTTTTATAATTTTCATTATTCTTATTTATTTTACACTTACATTTACAAATACACATACATATGCATTTAATTTTTTCATTTATTTCTCATGTAGTTTAATAGTTTGATCGATTTCATATTATATGTGTTGAAGACTTTAGAATTTCAGTTACATTAATTTTTGGATATGTTGTATCTATAACACTAAAAAACCATATGCTCTTTGCATTTACACTTGCATTTAGAAATACACATTTATATACATAGATATAGATTTATTTAATGATATGTTGCATTTATTATTCTAGGAGAGCATCCAGTAATTGCATTTACATTTACATTTAAAAATACATATACATACATACATACATACATACATACATACACAGATATATGTGTGTGTGTGTGTGTGTGTGTGTGTGTATGTCATTTATATTCAGTATTCAAAAACAACCCATTATGTCTACACATGGATAAATATTCATAAAATTAGATCTCCCATACATGTTTTGTTGAAACCTAGGCTTGAACCTCTCATTTCACATGCTCTTCTTTACAAAACTCTTGAGGATAGCAGCTATACCTTCTTTATTTCTCATCCTATGCTCTATTAATGCATCCTACAATTACAAGAGTATCCATGGGGCCTCTTACACAAGCTACAGTAATCACAAAAAGTGTAAGAGCTCCTTTATATCATGTTTGGACTACAAAACCCTCAAAAAAAGGGTAATCGGGCTATATGCAAATAAATGAAGCTTTCTAACTCAAATCAACGCCTTAAACCCTCAAATGAGATTCAAATCAAAGCTAACACATATGTTCATGACCTGGAATTGTTTTCACATCAAAATATGGTTGCATGTGACCGTATAGTGCTGCATAATAGGAAAAATAAAGAAATTTTAAAGAAAAACACAAATTTTGGAATGTCAAGAGCTTGTATTTTAAATCTTCAACCATCAACAACCATTACAATGATCACTTTATGCCTTTTAAAGGCCTTTACATGTCAACCACTGAACAACCACCTCTACAACTAACTTTTTAATTTTTTATGATCACATGAAACATAAAACACACTAATTTCAAGGTTGTTAACATCATTATTGAAATGGTTTAATTTTTTGACCTTTCAAACATTAAAAAGTAAATCATTAAATTAATTATGTAATGGCATAAAAATTAAAAAAATATGAATTAATTATGTAACCACATAAGTCAAATATAATTCTATCAAGAAAATTAATATCAAATAGATAATATAATCGCATAACTTATACATTTCAATGTCATTGATCTTCTTCTTCATCCAACTCTTTTTCTATATCATCCGATCCAGATTCGACATTGTAAGGATTGGTCATATCATCATCATCATTGATATCAGTTTTGATAATGTCATCATCCACACAGATATCATCTTCATGAACATTAACTCCTACATCATCATGATCTAGTTCCTCCTCTTTAACATCTTCGTCAGGGACATCATCAACTAACTGTTGATCCTGATCATCATCTACATCATCTTCTAGTTCTTCGGTATCTGCTTCTTCCACCACATTATACTTTATCGGCCTTCCTCTTGGATCATGTCTAACAACAAATGACCAACCCGGTTTACCTGGAACCTCTAAATGAAATACCTTCTCACATTGGCTTGGAAGAACATAGGGCTCATTTCCAACTCGCTCGATCAACCTTGTATTAACCATGGTAAATCCATTATCATGTTCAATAAAAATTCTCTTAGGATCATTTTCATTCAATCGTAGCCTATACCATAGGATGACGAACATAATTAATCTGAAGGACTTAAATTCACACTCAAGTATATCATCCAAAATCCCATAGTATTGATTTTCTGAGACTTCTAGATGTATGTCTCTTCTAGATGAAACATTAGTCACCTAAAAGACTGCAGTTATACTAGAATCACAATTTTGCTTCATGTCATCCAATATTTTGATTCGAAATTTATGACCATTGCACCACATAGCCTTGTGGTGTTTCACCTGCAATATGTCAAACATGTAAAAATTATTGCAATATCGTCAGTTGATAAACATATTTATTCTTGGCTGAATGTATGCAATGAAAACAGTCTCAACATACATATACATAATATACTTGAAAATAATTAAATAATATGGGTGATTAATATATTTATACATACCTATTTATCTCTTAAACCATATGCTAAATCAATTTCCCTTTGTGTAACATTAGAATCTCCATTACGATAAGCTTCTTTAACCAATGAAGCCACACCTTCCCATATTAATGTACGACCAAATTTTTGACATTGTTTAATCCATACCATCATCCAATCAAGATTGTTGGCGACATAAAAATGTAGTGCATCCCACTCTTGACCAACTATTATAAAAAAATTGAAATTCACAAATGACATATAATTAGTTAAATACCACAGTATATGACTTTTAATTTATAATTGATGTATATTGAATATTAAAATTAAATAAGTACAATATACATAAAAACCATATGTAAAATGTATTCCAATTAATCTCCATGACCATCTTATAATTACCTCTCACTTTCCTCAATCTACCTTTCCCCATCAGGCACTTCCCTTTGAATTTGTTAATGGTGTTAGGATCCCAAATGCGATCTAGATGGATCTTTGCTGCAAACTTAGGAAGATATTCACTAATGTACACCATGATATGGTATACCACACCATAGAACCCTCAGGATGTGCTCTTTGTCTAAGAAAATCCTTCAAAAATTTCAAGTGCCTCTCAAGCATCCACATTGACCTTGTATGTACAGGTCCACACAATTCAATTTCCTCAACTTGGTGTATGAGGTAGTGTTCTTGTGCATTGAAAAATGTTGAAGGTAGACACTTTTGTATTTCACACATTAGACAAGGATTTTTTTTCTTCCAATAATTTATATCTTTTTTATTGATTTTTTTAGATGACAACCATCTACAAGTGATTCAAGGCGCAAATATATTAACGAGATTTAACAAAAATATACAGTATATTACATAACAAGTAAAAAAAATGGAAATTATAAGATGTATACAATGAATTGAACTAATATCGCTACTTACCTCATGTATTTTCCAAGATCATATATAACTTGCTTGACATTGTTGTCAAAGTTTTCTGGGAGAGATAGAAGTAGAGCACACTGCAACAATTATAAAATGATCTTTTCATTATTTTTCCAAAAGTAGTAACCACAATACACTAAAAAGTACATGCATTGTACAAGTGTATATAATATAATAGAATAATTACCTTAATGAAGGTATGCCAATCATGTGTTTTCATCCCTAACCCAAATTCACCTTTCTTTGTTATTATATTGTTTATATTCACAACAAATCCTGTGGGAAATAAAAAATTTCGTATGACTTCTTTTATAGCATTTCTTTGCTGCTCTATTAATAACCAAGGAAGGGCACTTATATTAATTTGGTCTCCGTCGCTATTTAATTCAATGACATTTTTCATTGCATGATTGGCTTCCTAAATATCACTACAAATTTTAACAATTTTTTCTTTGTCATGCCTTCCATCCAATATTTTCCATAATGTTTATGTTATATTCTTTCTGATATGCATTGTATCAAACAAATGAACAATTTGTAGCTACTCATAGTAGGGCAACCTACTAAATTGTTTGGGATAACTTTTCAGTCCCTATGGAATCCGACCATTAATGCCTTGATGACCTTCATGAAGCATATAAGTTAAAAAAACTAACAACGACAATCATTGTCAATTAAAACATGAGTAAACACAACACAATATAAAAATATAAATTTAAATCATATATGATAGATAAACAATTTGATCTGATGTATAACCTTGATGATTAATTCTATTATATTCCAACTTCCATAGGCGAGGTGTCATTCTTCATGGTTTTGATGTAGTCTCCTCTTTCCCATTGAAAAGATGTGTTTCAGTAGTTTGTTACTGATGATTTCTATGGAGGAAGTTCCTATACTCATCAAACACCTGCTTTCCTAAACTTGTTGAATGATGAGATTTCATCTTTAGACCACAAATTGGACATGCAAATTTTCCCTTTGTTTGAAGACCTGCAAGATCATATATAATTGGATTAAATATGTCAATTTTTTTAATTATATATAATGAATAGATTATTTTAAAAACATACATGATATCTATGTCATCAAATTAAATATTGTGAAAGTGCAGTCGAACGTTATAACATACGACAAAAATGTGTTAGCCCTGAGGCATCATGAATTTTTCATACAAGCATTGCATGGAATTAAAATTGTCTTTGTCCTATTGGTCTATAGACATCATACATAGTGATGCCATTCAATAACTTTAGTAACTCATCGATAAGAGGCTTGATATATACATTCATATCTTTAACTTGGTACTTACCTAGTTGAATGAACATAAACATTACATAATTATTATAACCATTTTACTGCAATATATATAAATTAATGTACATGACTATTGAATGAAAAAAATATAAGTCATTATGCAACAAATAAGACAAATGAGATGGTACTATGTTAAATAAAATTGATGTAAACAATTACCTAGAACAATCATTGGCAACATTATGTGCTCCCTCTTTATTGGCATCCATGGAGGAATGTTATTGTTGATAACAAAAATAGGCCACATTGAGTAAATAGATCTCAACTCTCCAAATGGATTGACATCATCTACTCCCAATGAAAGCCTAAGATTATGAGGCTCTTCTTTAAAGTGTGGCCATTTTTCCTCCATGTCCCTAAATTCATAACCATCTGCAGGCATTCGAAGAATGTCATCTCCACTTCTATTTCGCGCATGGTAATCCATAAATTGCGCTAAGCTTTCGCACCTAAATAATCATTGCATACGTGGAATAATGGAAATATAATGAAGAACCTTGTGAGGTACCTTTTTTGTTAGTTGATTTGTTCAATATCTGCTGATATGACATTCTGGGCATTCTATTGCAAATTCTTGTTGTTTATGATATATAATATGATCATTAGGACATGCATCTATTGCTTCATACTCCATTTTGATATCTTTCATAATGGAAGATAAATCTTTGTATGAGCGAGGTAAAATATTTGATGGTGGTAACAAAAATTCACCAATCAATCTACAACAAAAAATAATTTGTTCATATAAAGAATATTAATGGTACATATTTCATCCTTTATTTACTAGTGATGAACTAACAACAATTAAAATAGATTAGCAAAGATGACATATATGACATACCTTAACATCCATGAGATTGCTATGTTTGATAAACCATTCATAACCTTCAAGTTCAATAGCAACATTATAGTAGAGAGAAGAGTTGTTTGGGAGCCTTCATAAAGGGGTTCATCTACCTTCTCAAGTATAGGTAAATCCTGAACATCATCAAAGTCATCTTGATCATCATGATCAGCTCTACCACTAAATGTGTCATGGATCAATGTATTCATACCATCATCTTCAACTATGTTTTTTGGCACATGATCATCTTCTTCCATAGGATCATTAACTTCATCTTTAATATTCACATCTCCATGTTCATCTGCTTGCAAAACCACATTCTCTGGGTCATGATAATCCATATCATCTACCCTAGGGCACCCCACCTGTATAATAATGATAGACACAAATAAACCATGAACATCATCAAGTGATTATATATATATAGATATATATAAAATGTTAAAATGATATAAACATTTACAAATTCAATCAATATAAACACATATAATGAACAACTTACCAATTGACAATAATCATGCCCCCCTTCAATAGGACCATGTTTCCTACAATGTTTCTCAGTTGTTGTGAATAAAATTTGTCTCGTCTTTAAGCCCTTGCAATTATTGCAAGGACAATCACATTTCCCATCACCCTTTCTTTTCAATCTAGCCCACAATCTATCAAGTGCCTCTTCATTTTTTTCTGGACTAATATTATCTGACATGATTTTTCTTTACCAAGCTTGACTATTTAGATCTTCTAAAAATATCAAACTCACACTCCAATATATTTTATTCATAGATAGGTAACATAATCTAATAATTCTGATATTTGACACTAAAAAAATTTGGCATGCAACCACCCCTGCAAAAGAGAAGATAGTCTGAAGTTAATGATCCTAAAAAATACTTTAAAATGCTAATTCCAAAACTTATTAAATTTTTATTTTACTATGATTTCCAACTGTTAAGACTCCTAAAATCATAATATTGAACTTGATCGCAAACCTCCTACAACAATGGAGGTAGCGAGCTAGTAAGAGCAAGTGACCCATTCCTAAGGAGAAACAAGTCGGAATCATCATTGCTAATGTCAATATAGATTTATCCTTTTAGTTAAAGATGCAATGTGGCACTTCTTATGAAGAGCTTATCCGTAGGGCCCTCAACATTGAGAGAGTCCTAATAAAAAACAATAGAAGCATTGGTAAGAGCATGATTAGGGTACAAACCCTAGGCCTCCGTAGAAACATAAACAATAACTATAGTGGATTAGTGAGGTTGCAATACCAGAAAGATTGAGACATTGTAGGTAATAACAAAATCTTGCAATCTAAAGATTGTAGCCAATAACAAGCACACTATGTAGCTTAGTGACATTTGTAAATGCAATCTATGGTAAGAAGAATGACAGCCACTTGAGATGTGACAGTCAAAAAGAGCTTGAGTAGTGACAAGATAATAAATCTCAAACCTTGCATAGTAAAGTGGAGATTTTAATAGTGAGTGTCCTTACCCCCTTGCTGACCTTAAAGGTTTTTTAAATGCTTTTGGTATTGTTAGACAAGGAAAATGCAATCAAGGAATGACTGTCCAAATGAAGTAATAGTGGTAATCATAGGTTCAATG
Source organism: Sequoia sempervirens (assembly GCA_007258455.2). Taxonomy (NCBI): domain Eukaryota; kingdom Viridiplantae; phylum Streptophyta; class Pinopsida; order Cupressales; family Cupressaceae; genus Sequoia; species Sequoia sempervirens. The sequence goes on from VDFB02168118.1 coordinate 12,732,388, forward strand.
TTTCTTCTTAGCCATTAACTTATAATGGAGGTAGTTGATTGCAAGTTTGAGCAGTGTTTTGAGACTCATCAAAAGTGGGAGAATAGTGAATAATACCTTGTGGACTATGAAGTAGTGTCAATAAGGTTGAATGATCTTAAGAACTACAATACCATGAAACAATGAGTCCCCTGTAGTAAGTAGGCAGTCTATCAGGCATAGTTTTATTTTATAGTTTAAGGATGCTTATGAAAGGAATATTCAAGTGATAGTGAGTGATTTGTTTGAGATTGCAGCTAAGGGTGCAATACCCAGTCTTAAAGGAAGTTAGCAAAGTAGTAAATGTGCAAGAAAATCAAATCGTACACAACAAACAATTCACAATGTTATCTTGCATAATGCCTTGAGTTTGAAGACAAAAATCTCATTGTGGCCTCATGATGAAAGTGGTGGACCTTAATGGTCAATCACTAGCAAACTATGATTTTAAAACATTCTATTGTGCTTATGGAGGCAACATTTTAAGCAAGGCAGTGAGTGGTGGTTTTGAACAATGGCAGGTATGAGGGACTTTCTTTATATGCATACTATGCAATCTAGCTTAAGACACCGTTCTTAGAAGATATTGAAGGTGGATTATGGAAATCAAGGGTTACCATGAAAAGGATTAAAGAAAAGGCTGAGATCTATTTAAAAATCCACAAATACTTAAGATATTAAAGCATGTCACATGCAAAACCCTAGTAGCCGAGAGTAATGAATACAAGCCAAACAGATAATGTGCCGGGGAAGATTTAGAGATCACATTATCTAATTATAGCGAAATATATCATTTATTTATTTTTAATTAAAATAAATCATACTAAACCCTATATAGGATACATACATTGATACTCAAAAGCCTCTAAAGGAATTCCGAGATTATGCAAATATAGCGTCGGGCAACATTCATAAGGTTTAGAAAATCTTGATCACTCTCTAGAATAGCCCATTAAACATGGGTTGTGCTTGAATGCACTACATAATTGATATAACACAACCACTCTACATATCAACCAGAGTTATAGGTTCTTTATTGCAACAAGAGGTAATCACTCTTCAATCATGCTATAATTACATCCTAACCTGTTAAACTTGAGACAACCTGAATGCACCCAATGATGATTTACACCTACATTATACAACCTGAATTAACTACATTATATGAGTGCCTTCATTTCTATCACAACATAGCCACATTAAACTTGGGTCACACATGAATGCATCATGTATTTGTTATAGCACAACTATGCGACATGACCAATAGAGTTATGGATCACATAATTACAATCACAAAACTTTGTTCCTTGGTTGTGATCTTATGGTGATTCCACACAACAAAATCTGGACATGAAATTCTCAAAACCCTAAACCTCTAAAAATGAAATCTGATGAGATGTTGCTTTAAAATATGATTTTCAAAATTGGAACTACAAATAGAGAAAAACACTATCACAATAAATAAGGCACAAACTCACTTTTCTTTATGTCAGCCACAATTTTATTTTTTTTCTATTTTTCATGTTTGTCAAAAATTTGACGAATGTCAAGGATAAACTTTCAAAAAATTGAAAATTACACATCAAATTTTACAAGCACTCAACAATACATCAAATTATACATATTTCACCAGACAGTTTCATTGAATTTTGCAGTCAAATGAGTTAGTGACACTAAAATTAATGCAAACTGGGACTCATACACTAGGCTAGATGATTTAGTCCCAAATTACGGTTTCTAGGTAGGAACAAAAATTTGGAAAAGATAAATCTAGAACTCCTAAAAATTGGAAAGTTAATTATATTGGGATTCATACACTAGAAGTGGTGTATTAGTCCTATTTTTCTTTTTTGGAGGATCAAGATCTGAATCTTCTCTTCAATCTCTGCCTATCTTCTCAACCTGCTTTCTAAGTGTCAATTATCAAATTTTGCTCTATAGATGTCTTCCAATGATCTTCTAAACAAGGTGACAACTTGGAAAACTTTGCAACTTGACATTTTTTTTCCAATCTTTCCCCTTAAAATGTATTCAACCTAGATCTACATATCACACATTAAAAAGAGGGAGAAATGTTGTTTTGTTAGTAGAAAGGGGCTTGCCTTGGTCAAACCTCGTTTTGGTAATAAAACCTTGACATAGAAAGGACAAATGATGAATGAAAAAAATGAAATATTGCAACTCACCAAACCCTAAAAATAAAATGTTGCAAACATGTATGAAATGGCTCCAATGGATGTAGATCTTGAATTGAATGCTCACTTGAATCATGAAACCCTACATCACCAATGTTTGCTAAAAAATAAACATGATACATGATGACTTTGACATGATGCTTGAATCTTGAATAATGCTCAAAACACTTCATAATCAGCTCTTGAAGGCTCTTGAATTCTCTTGTAAACTCTTGAATGCTCTCATGAACTCAAATTTCCTATAAGCAATGCTCTCATGAAAGTATTAAGTGGAAATGATAACCTTGTATTTATAGTTGTTTATGCCAAATTCCTCGAAATTACAACACTACAAGGTGACATTAGATCTAGGAGAATAAAATCTTGCCAAAAATTTGAATTTAATTTAATTTTAAGCCACATGGGACTCATACACAAAAAGTGGCATATGAGTCCCATTAGGCCAAGCTTAGGAACACATTTTTCAAGAAATTCTTAGAATGATGTAAAATCAAGACCAAGACCCCAAAAAATTAGGTGGGAACCATATGCCCAAGGTGGTGTATGAGTCATAGATCACTAAATCTAGTCCATGCAATCCAAAAACACCTAAATTATGACTGGATGTTGGTTTATGTTGGGATTATCCTAAAAAGGATACATCAATTAAGGCTTTTGGATGTAAAATAAGGCCATTTAAAGCATAGAGAAGCCCAATTAATTAATAAAACCATATATTAGTGTTAAATTGTTAGGATACGCTTTACAACACCTTAAATAAGGAACCATTAAGTTCATTTCGTTCACAAGATCCCAATACCTAATATGAATGTGTTAAACACATACAACATTAAATCAAGGCCATATTAGGGAGTAGATTTTTCGTTATGATAGGAACCATAAATATTTTAACATTTATAGATATAGTTACATTTCATGCTTTTCATGCTTTATGTAAATAGGTGTTGGCATTTTTGCATGTATCATGCAATTACATGTAAAAAAAAATATTTCCTCCTACAATCATGGACATCATGTTTGAATAAGTCAATAGTTAGTTATGTTTTTTTCCTAGAAAAGCTCATTGCTTTCACCTATAAATAAGAGAAAGTTGTATTGTATTATTTGTACCTTTTGTCTAATGCAAGGAAGTGCTACTCATTTGTAAAGAAAATTTTGGAACTTTGAGTTCATCTTGTGAAACTATTTTCAATCAATAAAGAAGGCTAAATTGCATACCAAACTTTTTGTTAGATCAATTTCAACGAATATCAATGTTCTTATGTTTTTCACATTAGTTTATCTTAATAGTGGATTCAATTGGCAGTGTTTTATTAAGTGATATTGGAGGGCTTTTAAGTTGATTTTTGTAGACTTTGTGCTACACCTTTTGCTTGAAATTGTGTAATTGTTGATAATATTGGTGCATTATCTTCAAGAATTTGTGCTTGGAATTTTGCATGTTGTTCGTGGATCTGTTTGTGAAGTATATTGAATACTTTCTACTTCATTTGCATCATTGGTTACTTTGTTGAAGAAATCATCTTTGAAAATAGAAAAAAAAATATTGTGCTTTCATTGGTTTTTTGGTTATGTATATTTGATCATGTTGGTACTCCTAGACTATGCTTTGACAAGTTAGAAGTATTGGAAATTACTACATAGGTTTTATTTAAAGGTTTAGAGAATCAAGGAATAAAAACTATGGAACATTGTAAACATATTCTCTGAAATAAGAGAGAATCATGAATGTGACACACCCACATATGATTAGTGTAGTACATATATATTGTAAATATTTGAATAATTTACTTTATTTCGAGTAATTTTGTTTATTCAAACATTACAAGGAGTAGTTGTTAAGTGGTTCTACACTCTTGGTTTAGGTGTTGTTACTAATTTGAACACTCTCTGTACCAAGTTTGAAGAGAGATTTAAACCTACTGAAGATGAAAATGCCTTGCTAGCACAAGTTAAAACCATGAGGAAAGAGGACCTTGAACCCATATGTGAGTTCATGGCCAAATTCAATAAGTTGATGACAAGGATTATTGTGACTCAAGTGCTAGCAATAAGCATTGAAGATGATTTGATACTTGCTGGAAAAATAAGAATGAATACAAATAGAAAAGGGAAAGCATCATATTCTTCATCTTCAAATAATAAATCCAACTTTGTGGATCCCATGGTTCAAAGGCTGGCCAATGAGATTTTGGCTTTAAAGAAGCAAGTTTTTAAAAATTCCTACAAGGATGTTCCTAGAAGAAATTTCCCCAATTATTTTGGAAACAAAAATTAGAATCGTCTTCCTACACCACAAGGAAGGCTTGCTCCAGAAGCTCCACCTACCAATGGGGTTGTGGGGTATTATGAAGCAGAGCAAGATGAGTATACACAACCGGATTATCCCATGGAAAAAAATGTTGATCTATTTCAAGATGAGGAGATAGATCTAGCTAGCAACTCTAGCATTAGTTATTTGCAAGTTGAAAATGAATCTAATGATGAGGACCTTGTAACTGATACATATGCTATTTTCACACAGCCATAATAGAATCAACTTGATCAAGCTGAAGCTGTTATTCCAAAATTAAAGGAAAAACCACCACTAACTATTGTAAAAATAGGGTCTCCATTGCCTTGGCAACTAAAAGATAAAACAAATAAATAAATAAGTGCTCCTTGTCATCTTATAGTTCTTGTTGTCCCAAAAGCTAATGTCCATGTTCCTAAGACTAGTGTTTTTTATTTAAACCCATCAATGAAGTTACCCTATCTTCTTTGCAAATTTCTTTTCAATCTCTTAACATTAATGACCATGCAAAGAGGAGAAAAATACAAATGTTTGAAGCTGAATACCTCAAGGCTAACCTTGATCAATTTGACAAGCTTGTCATGTTTGTTAGAGATAAGGGAATTAACCCTAGTAGGAATTCCTTTGCAAATGTTCTTGCCACCCCAAAGCCTAAGCCTCCTCAAAATAACCTATTTACCATTCCTCCAACTACTTTCCTTATTTGTCAATGGATTTAAGTTAAGTAATTGCATTATAGATTCTAGTGCATTTGATAATGTGATGTCAGCCAAGGTAGCTAGTCTCTTAGGTTTGAATCTTACCAAAAAAATTGGTCATTGCTTCTCTATGGAGAACAAGAAAGTACCTCTAATCGGGTATATCAAGGATGCACAGTTTGCATTTACCACATATCTAGAAAAGAAGATCAAGATGACAGTCTTGGTAGAAAATTTTCTCGAGCATCCTACAGTATTCTTCTTGGATGCAATTTATGTTAGGATCTAGGAGGATAACTTAAAATGGATATGTCATAGGCTAGGATACCCATAAAGTGTGTGATGTAGAAGTTGGTTCCTGAAAGGGAGTTAAAATTCTCAGTTACTAATTTTGATGATCCGAGACAATTGTAGATTTTCAATGACGGTCATCATATTGTTGTCTTTTTGGAAAGGAGGAAAATTTTGATGAGTTGTAAGTATTTGAAGGTAATGATTCTCTAGCCCAAGAATCTATCTTTGAAGTTGATCTGGTTATAAGTGAAGAATTTCTATAGCTCAAGGGAAATAAAATTTTCAAGGGGTTGGTATACCTTGAAATTCCTTTTCACAAACATGATTGTTATGTCAAAAATCAGTAGTTTAACTCCAATTCAACCAATGAAGTTGAGCATATCAACTTGGGAATTGAAACAGATCCTAAGATGGTGAATATCGGAAAGTGTTGCACAACTGAGGAAAATGAATAGTATGTTGAGTTACTATGGTAGTACATGGATGTATTGGCATATTCTTATGAATATTTGAATTCTTTTCATCCAAAAGAGGTGCAACATGAGATTCCACTCAATGTTGGAGCATTTCCTTTCAAGAAAAAGTAGAGGCAATACAACCCCAAAATTTCTAGAACTATCTTTTTAGAGATCCTGAAGATGCTAAATGTAAGAATCATATTTCCTATTCACCATTCAACGTGGATAACGAATATTGTTCTAGTTTACAAAAATAACAATGAAATTTGCATATTTGTGGATTTTAGGAATCTAAATTAGCTATCACTGAAGGATAACTATCCTCTTCTAGTGATGGATCAAGTTCTTCAAATAGTTACTAGATCCAAGATGCTTTCTATACTATATGGTTTCTCTAGTTATAACTAGATAGAGGTTATTCTAGATGATCAACACAAGACTGCCTTTACAATGCCATGGGGTACTTTTGTGTACTGTAGGATGCCATTTGGTCTTATCAATGTTGGTGCCACATTCCAACATGCAATAGATTTGGCTTTCCATGATGTAATGGGTAAGTTCATTGTAGTATACCTTGATGATCTTACCATCTTTTCCAAGAAATTTCAAGAGCATTTCTACCATTTAAGGAAAATCTTGGAGAGGTGTTGACAACATGAAATTTCATTGAATCCTAAAAAGTCAATTTTTGGGGTTATAGAAGGTAAGCTTCTTGGTCACATTGTGTCCAAGGAAGGTATTAAAATTGATCTTGAAATGGTCAATAGTATTCAGGCTCTTACATTTCCATCAAGTAAGAAAGTAGTTCATTTGTTCTTTAGAAAGGTGAACCTTTTTGTGGAGATTTGCACCTAACTTCACAGAAAAGACTCATCATATTGTTAATATGATGAAAGGAAATTCTACATTTCATTGGAATATAGAAGGAAAAGATACATTTGATGATATTAAAGAGGCTATTTCTCATGCATTGGTGTTTTTCTATCTAGACTACATAAAGGATTTTAGCATGTATAGTTATGCTTCCTAGCATACACTTTCAGTAATCTTGGTGTAGGAGAATAGTGAGGGATTTGAATCCCCAACTACATTCATGAGTTACCCTTTGACATATCATGAACTAAAATATTCCCAAATAGAGAAACATGCTTTTGCTATAGTTAAAGCTATGAAGCATTTCAGATTTTATATCTTGAACATCCATGTCAAAGCATTGGTTACAGATTCAACTGTCAAGTCTATTTTGACGCAGTAGGAATTTGGTACAAAAAGGGGAAATTAGATTGCCAAGATACAGGAATATGACATGGATATCAATCCTACCAAACTAGTGCATGGGAGAGGTTTGTGTCAAGTTATTGCTGATAATAATCCTAATGAAGAAGTTTCAGAAGAGGAGGTAAGTGCTCATGATTTTCCAATGGTTTTGCTTGTTAGTACTGTTGATGAATGATACTCGAATATTGCTCATTTTCTTACATATAGAGAATGTCCAAATCACTTGACACCCAAGGAGAAAATAACTATCAAGCTCAAATTAGAAAATTATGTCTTATGGGACAATGGTTTGTATAAGTGTAGCTTGGATGGTACTTTCTTGTGTTGTGTTGATAAGGAACAATAAGAAAAGTTATTGAAATATTTTCACAACTTAGCTTTTCGAGGACACTTCTCAGCACTAGTTACAACCCATAGGATTTTGATGGATAATTATTATTGGCCTACTCTTTTCCAAGATGCATACTCATGGGTGCATAAATGTGAATTCTGTTAGTAGCTCGTAGGTAAGCCAAAGTTGGTAGCTCTACCCCTGAAACCAGTCATCATTGAAGATCCCTTCCAACAATGGGGCATTGATTTCATTGGCATAGTGAATCCACTCTCAAGTGTGGGACACATTTATTTCCTCACTATAAATGGTTACTTCACCAAATGGGTGGAGAAAATACCAGTAAAGCATGCTACTTTAGAGGTGGTATGTAATTTCTTGAAAGAGAACATTATTTCTAGGTTTGGTGTGCTGAACAAAATTGTTGTAGACAATGCTTTTGAGTTCTCATCAAGCGAGATCACAAAATTTTGTTTTGAGCATGAAATTACACTATCACATTCATCTGACTATTACCCATAAGGTAATGGTCAAGTTGAATCAAGTAACAAGAATCTGGTGACCATCATTCATAAGCTTGTTGATGATAATTAGTGGTTATAGCACACAACATTGTATGTTGCTTTACAATGGACTGATAGGATTACCCCAAATCAGGCAATAGGAATTTCCCCATTTCAACTCCTTTACAGGTTGAATGCTGAAATTCTCATCACACTAGAACTACCCACACTCAATTTGGAAAATGCCATTAAGGATGAGACTTTCAAAAGCTTAGTTGATAAGTGCATCATGTATCTCTCTGAACTGGAGGAGAAATGAGCTCAAGTGGTGAACCGTAATATACAGTACCAAGAGCAATTAAAAAATATTTTTTCAAGAAGGAAAAGTCTCGTGATTTCTAGGTTGGAGATTTAGTTCTCTTGTGGAACAATAGAAGAGAACCTAAAGGTATGCACGACAAGTTTGATTCACTGTGGATGGGTCCATTCAAGATACATCAGCTCTATGGTGAAAATAACTTTCTCCTGGCATATAAGGATGACATACCATTTTCTCTTCCACATAGTGGTTAGCATCTGACACACTTTTCTCAATAAGGTGATAGATGTATCATGTAAATATTTGTATAGTCTTTGCATCCTTTTATTTTTGAGTCTTTTAAGTCTTTTTATTTTTCTCTCCTGACTCTATTCCCAATTAATTGATGAAGGCACTTAGATTTTGGAGTTCCTTTCCCTTCAATCGTTTGAAGAATGAAGTAGGCTGCTTGGGACACAAATTTTAATAATTTTTAAGTTCTATTCCAAATTCATGTTCAAGCCTCAAAACTTAGGTGGGATGGGCATATGCCCATGGTGGTGTATGAGTGACCCCAGATCATTAAATCTAGGCCATACAAACCAAAATCATTAAATTATGAGTGGTCATTTGATATGTGTCAGGATTGTCCTTGGAAAGATACATTAAATAAGGCTTGTGGATGCAAAATAGGACCAAATAAGGCATTAAGAAGCCAATTTTAGCAAGGAGGGCCCAAACAAGTGTGAAAATGTAGAGGGATACATTTTTCTACACTATAATTGTAACACTTAGGATTTGTTTATTTTTATTTTTTATGTGATTGATTCTCTTTTTTGAGTTTGTGTACATATCCATTCACCACCAACTTCTCAAGTCTAAAATTTTAATCATGTGAAGCTTCCTTTTGTTGCAGAAATGGAAATATAAAACCCACAAGCTAAACAATAATATTGTAGCATAAATTAGTTGTAAAGAAATATAGAATAAAATTAAATGGAATAAGAAAATAATTGACAAGACACGTATTTACATGGTAAAACCTTGACAATATGCCAAGAAAACATCCAAAGGGAAAAGTATCACTATTATTATTGCTTAGAGAAACTGTTTACAACCTTCACATAACTACTACTCTTGAATCACAATTCGTTATAATAGTGAATTTTCCTTCAAGGAAACAAGATATATATAATATCTTCAACCTATGGCAAACTTAGGAAAAACCAACTTTCTTTTTATCCTTTTTTTTTGTTTTTCAATATTTATCTTTTTCAAAGATAAGATTTTGTTTTCTTTATTTCCTTTATCTTTTCGAAAGAAAAATTTATTTTATTTCTAATCTTGTTGTCATTATCCAAAAATATTCACCTTACCAACAATTTACCTAATACTTGCCCATGCCCATTAATCACCATTTTTGCAAGCCAATAGAATTCAAACACCACTTCAACTTCTCTAACTATACTGGTATTGTAAACACATCTGCACAATTTTCTAGTGTATGAACTTTCTCAAGAGCTAGTCCACCTCCATCAATAAACCGCCTTAAAAAAATGGTATTTAATCATAATATGCTTAGTCCTACTATGATAAGCTATATTTTTAGTCAAATTTATAGCACTTTGACTATCACAAAATATAATCACCCCATCCTGCACTTTTCCAAACTCACCCAAAAGACCCTTCAACCAAATTTCCTCTTTGCATGCATATGATATGGCCATATACTCTACCTTAGTAGTGGATAAAGTAACTATTTCCATAATATTTGACATCCAACAAATAGTTCCTCCTACAAGAGTAAAGACATAACCTGGTGTAGATCTCTTTTTCTCCAAATCACCTACAAAATCTAAATCAGCATAACCACAAAATAAACCACTACAACTATCAAAGGTGATACAATAATCACTTGTACATCTAAGATACTGGAACACCCATTTAATTGTTTCCTAATTCTCTTTACTTAGATTAGTCATGTATCTACTAACAACACCAATTGCATGTAAAATATTTGGTCTTGTACATAATATCGCATATATTAAAATTCCTACTGCATTAGCATATGGTACATGATACATATAACATTTTTCTTGTTTACTACTAGGACATAAACTTGAAGAAAGCTTAAAATGAGAAGCTAAAGGGATATTTACTAGTTTCACACTCATCATACTGAATCTTATGAGGATATTCTACACATACTTCTACTGCAATAAAAAATCTTACCATGTTCTATCTCTGTGTATTTCCATGTCAAAATTTTGTTTTTCATCTCCTAGATCCATCATATCAAAAGTCCTAGCCATCTAAGCCTTTAACCCATTGATATCAACTATACTTTTTCTTGCTACAAGCATATTGTCAACATATAATACCAAGATAATGAATAAATAATTTTTCAAACTTTTATAGTAAACACAATGGTCATACTCACTCCTTGGAAAATTTTGGTTCACCATGAAGGAATCAAACTTCATGTACCCTTGCCTGGGAGACTACTTTAGGCCATACAATGACTTTTTGAGTTTGTAAAAAAAAAATCTTATTACAATCTTGAACAAACCCTTAAATGGTTGTTCCATATATCTCCTCATCCAAATATCCATGTAAAATGTTGTTTTAACATCTAATTGCTCCAACTCAAGATCAAGTAACAAACACTCAAATAGCCCAAATAGAAACTAGCAAACAACTGGTGAAAATATTTCATGAAAATCAATACCTTCCTTTTTAGAATACCCTTTTGCTACCAATCTTTCTTTGTACCTTTCAACTTTATCACCAACTCACTTCTTCAATTTGATGACCCATTTGTAGCCAAAAAATTTTCTACCCTTTGGGATTTCTAACAGGTCCTATGATTTATTATTCTCTAAGGCATCCATTTATTCTTTCATTTTTATTTTCCATTTACATTTTTAGCACCATTCATTGCTTCATGATAACAACTAGGTTCCCCATCATTAGAAATCAAAGTAATAGATGAAACATAATCATCATACCTTTTAGATGCATTTCTAACCCATGTAGATTTCCTTAGATCTAGTTGTGGAATTTCCACATTTTCTTGTAGATTTTTTGCATCCTCATCTTCTTCATCAGAAGCTTCTTCTTGATCCCTATTACCTATATATGGATGAGTTTCCAATTAAATTTGTTGATGTTGAGGTACTTGTTCTTGTTTAAAATCAACATCTACTATATTTGATTTTATGAGAGAAGATTCATCAAATTCCACATCTCTACTAATGATGACTTTGTGGGTAGTAGGATCCCACAATTTGTATCCCTTAATTCCATCATCATAACCAAAAAAGATATGTTTCTTCAATTTGGGATCTAATGTAGAATGCTGATCTTTTGAAATAAGAGCATATGAATCACAACCAAAAAATTTCAGATTTGAATAATCACAAGAATTACCTATCAATACCTCTTCAACAATCTCACAATATATTGTGACTGATGATAATCAATTTACCAAATAATAAGTTGTACAGACTGCTTCTGCCCATAATTATTGCTACAGCTTTCCATTACTGAGAATGCTCCTTTCTCTCTCTAGGAGAGTCCAATTCATGCGTTCAACAACACCATTTTTCTTAGGAGTGTAAACAGTGGTTTTATGCCTTTTGATCCCAACTTCCTTACAATAATTTTTAAATTCCAAAGATGTGAACTTTCCTCCATTATTTGTTCTTAAATGCTTGATTGATCTACTAGCTTTCATTTCAACCAAAACTCTAGACTACTTAAATACACTAAACACATCAAATTTTCTTTTAAGAATATAGATCCACACCTTTCTAGAGTATTCATTTATAAATGCCATAAAATATGATAATCCTCCAAAAGAAACTGCAGGGGATGGCCCCCAAACATTTGAATGAATATAATATAGAATACCTTTACTCATATGACTTCTTGCTTTAAAATTTTGTCTAGATTACTTCACATAAACACAATGCTTGTGGAAATTCAAATTAAAATACTTTAGATTCGGAAGTAACTAACAATTTAACAGTACCTTCAACCCTTTCTCGCTCATATGACCTAGTCACTAATTCCATAAATGAGTAGATTCATTTTTTTACTTAGATACTACCACCACTTCATTTATTATAAAATCCCCTTCTATCTTGTAAAGGTTCCTAATATTTGTATCATGACAACCACAATTCCCTTGGACACTTTCATTGATCTACATTGACTTATAAATTTATAATATCTAGAATCCAAAAATCCTAAGGAAATTAAATTCTATTTGAGTTTTTGCACATCTTACCTTTGTTAATGTCCTCACAATACCATCAAACATTATAATATTAATACTCCCAATCCCAATAGTCTTACAAGTGAAAGGTGGAATTTTGTTTGATTCTATGCTTGGGAGATAACCCTAGAGATCTCAATCCTAGGTATGCAAAGGAGAAAGAGATCTTGCAATAGGGATGTCATAGGGTTTGATTATAAACTAATGAGTGGTTCACCACCAAGATAGGGCTTGGAAAGACAAATGCAATGCAAATCAAAATGCTAAAACCTAGTATGATGCAATCTTTCACTAAATGACCTAAAAATGCACAAAAATCAGAACAAAGAACTGCAAGATGAAATGTATGCACCTAGAAATATGAAGATGACTCATATGCTAGTTTGATGATTTAGTCCTAGATCAAGGTTTTCAGGTAGAAACTGAAATCTAGAAAAAGGGTATCTAAAACTGCAAGCATTTGAAAAATAACCTATACGGGGACTCATACGCCAAAACTAGCATATCGCTCTTGTTAGGGTTTTTTGAAACTTCAAAGGCATGAATCTTCTCCTCACTATCTGCTCTATCCATTTCAATTGATTTCTGGATCCGAAACCTTGATTTGCAACTTGTAGAAGTCTTCCAATGATCTTCAATGCAAGGTGACACCTTTGACAACTTTAAACACTTTGAAAACTTTCTCCAAAATTTCTCTTCAATGTTTCTTCAACCTAAACCTACAAATAACACACAAGGAGAGGGAAAAATTGTTGTTTTGTTAGTGGAAAGGGTTTTCCTTATCTAACCCCCATTTTGGTAATCAAACCTTGAAATGAAAATAGGAAAAGAGAATGATGAAGAAAAATACGAAGTTTGCAACTCACCAAACAATAGCAATAAAAGTGATACAAACATGTATGAGATGGCTCCAATGGATGTAGATCTTGAATCTTTCTTGAATGGGATAGAGCTTGAGTTCAATGCTAGCTTGAGTCAAAAACCCTACATACATTGCAATTGTTAGCTAAAAAAAAACATGATGCATGAATACTTTGAAATGATGCTGATGCTTGAATAATGCTCTAAAAAACACTTGATAATATACCCTTTGAATGCTATTGAATTCCTTTGTGAACTCCAATTTGATATTATGAATTCCTCTCCACAAATGGAAAAATGAGTGAAATAACCTTGTATTCATACTTAATTATGCCAAATTTCCCTGAAATTAACACTGCAAGATGACATCGATCTAGGAGGAGGACATCCCACCAAGAATTTAAATTAAATTTAATTTTGGGCCACATGAGAATCATGCACCCAAGGTGGCTTATGAGTCCCATTAGGAATGATGGGACCGCTTTAAAAAATGCTTAGAAAGGTGTAAAATTAAGATCGGGACCCAAAACCCTAGGGTGGTGGTGTATGAGTCCCAAATCACTAAATCTGGGCCACACAACCTAAAAACACCTAAATTTTGATTGGATGTTCCTTTATGTCAGGATTATCCTAGAAATGATGTATAAATTAAGGCTTGTGGGTGCAAAATAGGGCCAATTAAGGCATAAAGAGTCCCAATTATTTATGAAAACCCTAAAAAACTATGAAAGTGTATTATAACACTTTACAACACTCTAAATAAGGTACAATTAAGTTTGTTTAGTTTACAAGGGCCCAAGACCTAATGTGATTGTGTTAAGCACATTACAACACTAAGTCAAGGCATCATTAAGCTCAATTTTACAAGGAGGGCCCAAATAAGTGTGAAAATGTCACCAAGGACATTTTTTGACAGTACAACAGGAAACATTATTTCCCATAAGAACAAAACCACCATCAATAGCTTGGTAAGAAGAAAACCAATTCTTGTGTGGACATATGTGATTAGAAGCACTAGACTCTAGTATCCATTCCTCATGATATTGTAAGGAGTTATAAATAGATAAACCTTCATCAACCATACCTGAACCTATCTCAACTATATTTTCTTCCTTTTTGGAGTCATTATTGTCTTTTTTCCTCTTCCAACAATTTTTCTTAAGATGCCCTAATTTATTGCAGTACCAACATTTTCCCTTACCCTTTTTTCCTTTTGACTTAGATCTGGATGTACCTCTTGAATCTTCCCCCTTTTCTATGGATCGACCCCTAACCACCATTTCATTTGATGTGTTGGTTTCTACCTTATATTTCCTCCACACCTCTTCAAACATAAAGCTCCCTCAACATAATCAAATTCAAGGGTTTTAGTTGTGTTAAAGCTAATAGAAGTGACTAAGTAATTCTAAGATTGAGGCAATGAACATAATAACGTATCCATCTTGTCTTCATCTTCAAATTTTACACCCATACTAGCTAATTGATATATAAGAGTATTAAAATTATTTAAATGATCAACAATGTTTATACCTTCTTTCATTCACAAACTATACAACCATCTCTTCAAATAGATTTGACTTGTCAAGGATTTTTTCCTATAAGGACTCTCCATTTTACTCTGTAAGCCTACTATTGTTTCCTCTTCAACGATATTGAAAACAACATCATATTCTAAACACAACCAAATTGTGCTAAGAGCTCTTGTAGCAAGATCCTCCCAATCCTCATTAGTCATATTTGCATATTTCTTTCACTTTCCTACCAATGCTTTTTGCAATCCTTGTTGCACTAACAAATCACACATCTTGAGCTTCCATAGCTCAAAATTATTCTTCCCACTAAATTTCTCCTCCTCAAATCTTGCATTCGAAACCTTCACCATTTATGTTACAAAACAAACACCAAATCCTAATGCATATGCTGCAAAAGAACTACTCTAGTACCACTTGTTGGGGAAACAAAAACATAAAACCTACAAACTAAATAATTTAATATTGTAGCATAGATTAGTTACAAAGAAATACAAAAAAAATTAACTAGAATAAGAGAATAATTGAAAAGACATATATTTACGTGGTAAACTTTGAAAATATTCAAAAAAAACATCCATGGGGAAAAGTATCAATATTTTTATTATTGAGAGAAACTGTTTACAACCTTCACACAACTACTACTCTTGAATTTTCCTTCAAGGCAACAAGATATATAGTATCTTTTAGTATATAATTCACTTTATGCATACACTTGGCTTACTTAAGCCTACTTAGGTGTCCATTGAATCTTTCTCATTGATGTGTGAATGTTGATAGGTGTCTTGAGAAGTTTGAACTTACTTTTGACACCTCTTCCTTCATTTGTGGTAGGAAACTTTAAATGAATTCATGTGTGAGGAGTCCTATCGCCATTTCATGGAGCTTGGTTGTCTCCCTCACTCCTATATATGTACACCTTGTTTTCCTAATACAATTGGGTTGGCTATTATGCAATTGTGTGTTGATTGTGCTTGCTTATAATCTATGACTATGATGTGTTATGCTAATCGTTCTTTCAATGAAATAGTGGAAGAATCTTACTTTTGGAAGGCCTCATGAACCTTCTATCTTGATCTCTCAAATGGGGGATTATTTCAGTGGATCACTTTTTGAGGTTCTAGTACTCCTAATCATAGCACTATCTGTATTATCGACTTCAAAAAGTTTGATTGACTTTGTGTACATTGGTTGAGTAGTGTTCATATGTTCACTTATGCAATATTTTATCTCTCATCTTGATCTGCATTGCTTGGATATTTGTTAATTCCAAAAAACACCAGTCCATCATTGGTAGAGTTTACAACTTTTACATGCTTCAAGAGTTCTTCATCATCATGTTCCTATCAAAAGGGACATATTTTTTAGGTCTTAAATCCTTCTAATTCTTTTTTTTGGAGAGGAGTTTTGTTCCCACTGGGTTTTCTCCCTTTTCTCCATTTATAAGAGATTATATTGTAAATGAGTACCTTACTAGGCCTTGTTGTTTGAACTCATATTTTAAGTGTTTAGCTTACTTCCTAAGTATCACTTAAAAGGGGGTATTAGTGTGAAAAGAGGTATTGAAAAACTAGTTAGCTATTAACCTACTTAGTAGATTCCTATTCACACTACACTTAAGCTCACTTTGTGAGACACCTCTATGCCTCTTGCATGATCACTTTCCATTCATTGCAACACATGTCATGTGAGTTAAGAAGTGTTCAATTTTTTAAAGGGTTAGTCAGTAATTGTGTTTCCCATGACTACCTTTTGTCTATATAGGCAAGCTCATATTGTAATCAGCCTTCAAATCTAATGTGAATTACGCTGATCATTGTGTGCAAGTTGTGAAAGAACAAAGTTTTTGTTGTCATGATCTTGGATGAAAATCTTAACAATATCTTCAACTTGTGTCAAACTTAGAAAAAATAACTTTATTTTTATTGTTTTTTTTTATCCTTTTCTTGTTTTTAAATCTTTATCTTTTTCAAAGATAATATTTTTCTTTCTTTATTTCCTTTACCTTTTCCAAAAATAAAATTCTTCTTTATTTCTAATTTCTTTATTTCTAATCTTGTTATCATTATCCAACACCTTTGGCAGCAAAGGACCCTTTGAGATATTTGGTATCCTATTTCTTGCGGCTCAACAATGCTTGGAACTTCAAAACTTCGCAAGTGGTGACAAACTTTGAGCAACTTTCTTTCAAAAAAGCCATTTTTCCTTTTCCTTTGACTTGAGAATATAATTAGGGAAATGTAAATAGATTAGTAGCTTCTTTTAAATCTATAATCTCCTCCATTATTATATGACTTGTAATAGCAGCACAAACTGCAATCCTTTCCTTGATGGAGCACAAACTGCAATCCTTTCCTTGATGGCGGCGGTTATTTTTAGTAATTCTTTAACAATATCTTAACATTATCTTAACAATATGTTCACCTATCTAGCTTAGAAAAAGCTTTTTTTTTTTTTTTTTTTATCTTTTCTTATTTTTAAATCATCTTTTTCAAAGAATATGGTTTACTTTCTTTATTTCCTTTACCTTTTCCAAAAATAAATTCACTTTTATTTCTAATCTTGTTGTCATTTTCCAACACCTTTGACAGAAAAGGCCCCTGTGAGATATTCAGTATCCTATTTCTTGTGGCTCAACAATGCTTAGAACTTCAAAACTTCGCAAGTGTTGACAAACTTTGAGCAACTTTCTTTCAAAAAAGCCATTATTCCTTTTCCTTTGACTTGAGAATACAATCAGGACAATAGAAATTTAGATTAGTAGCTCCCTTTAAATCTAGTACTCCTAATCACAATACTATCTGTATTATCGTATTAGAGCCAATTTCATCCATTTAATATTACAACTGCATGATTCAGTAATTCTGCCAACTCATCAAATATTTGTTAAAATAGTAAATAAAAACACTAACTAAACAATTATTTAATAATGCTCCCTATTTAGTGAAAAGCAACGGGAGAAATTAACAAGCTTTTATTCTAACAGTCAGCAGGTCTTGAAGACAGTTCTTCTCGTGCATTCCTTTGTATCTGCGTTATATTTTTGAAAGTTAAGCATAACAGAATAAAGAGAATGATCTTCAAAGTGACAAGAAAGATCAGGTGTTAGGTTTTCAAACGTATGATTAACTATGTTAGGGAGCCGATGATGAGATAAAAACAACATTATTAACAGTTTGAATGCAAGGAGCGAGAATGAATAGAAAGAAATATATAAGCTTGTTTGTTGGCGTGTATCCAAATCTTAAGTAATTTCTAAAGCTAGATATCTACAAAATTGTCTCTTCGTTATAATTGCTTTAATCCAAAAATTGTCCTTGAGTAGAACAAATAACTAATATAGAGTTGTAATTGGTTATGTAGATCTACGCTGCTTTAAGCTCTTCTTTATTTGATGCTTGCTTGGTTGATTTACACATTCACTTAGGACTGAGTTTTCCATTTTAGGGATGCAGATATTACAATTCCTAATAATTAGAAAAGGCTTCCTTAGTATATTTATTGATAACAGATGCAAGTTGCATTTATTGATGATGAATGTAAGAGCTACTCTCTTTTGTTTCCACTTCTTCAGTTATTAGTCGGAGGCCAAGATTTCTTGAGCTTCCACTTCGTACTTGAAGTCATACTTTTTGGAGTCGTCAGCAGACCAGACAAATATACCCTCAAGCTTTCCTTTTTTCTTCAACTTTCTGCACGCGTCAAAGAATCCCTTATCTGGTTTAAGGCCATCTGATTCGCTATCTGTACCGAAGCTGCTCAATAATTTCCCGCCCTTGTAATTAGAGGCTTGAGTGTCGAAGTACTTGAGAAACTGTTTGACAGTGGTACTACTATCGTAGGCATAGAACTGGAAATTTACATAGTCTATGAAGCGACCATATTTCTTCCACAGTGTCTTATAATGAGACTGCACTGTGCCTTCATCTTCAAACGGAGCAATGGACGCGATGGAGATGAGTTTTTGCTGCTTCAGCTGTACGATTAATTCCCCAACGCACTTGGCAAAGGTATTGGGATCGGCATGGTCGAACTGCTCGTAGTCGATGTCGATGCCATCGAGATGGTATTCTTTAATTATCTGAGAGAGAGAAGACACGGCGTTGGTAATCCATGAAGACACAGACGATGGCTTGAAGTATACAGGTGTTTCATCATCTCCTGTCACCGCACCACCTAAGCTCACTACAAACTTGACATTCTTGTGCTTCGACTTAATGTCCAAAACGTCCGCAGGGCTCAGATTTTCCTTGTCCCACAAGACGTTGAATTTGCCATTTGTTGGAGACGGAGAGCGAGCAGAGGTCGTGTAGTCGATGGCAAATGACAGAATAAAATGGACCTCAACATTCTCGTTAATCGGCACATCGGAGAATTTGACGTTGAGGCCTTCCGCTCCTATGTATTCCCTCAATAGTTTGCCGTTACCACCTGTAAAGAACATTTAGAAGTAATGATGAGTATAATTAATTCCCAACAGGTCGTAGGAAATTGATATAACAAAACAACATAACACAAAGATATCTGTTATTTAATCAGGCATAATAAACTCGGCCAACGTAAACAGAGAAATGTAGATCTTCATGTGAAACTCCACGGTGGCTGGGAATTACTGAATGTAGCTTGAGAGAAGACTGTTATGAGAAGTTTCAAGAGGAACGCCTCCTTTTATACGGAAGGTGTCATTTGTCTGTTGTTGTTTAATTTTTTATATTTCGTCATTCCAACTTCTTCTCCAATGTGTGATGAAAGGAAAAGACATGGCAGCCCGCGGACTGGACGACGCAAATGAGAACATAGTGAGTTACTTTCTCGATTCATCTCTTTTGACAGTTTGTTTGAGTAGTCAGCTATCTGGCTAAGCTTTTATGCTCGGCCTGATAATA
Source organism: Sequoia sempervirens (assembly GCA_007258455.2). Lineage (NCBI taxonomy): Eukaryota > Viridiplantae > Streptophyta > Pinopsida > Cupressales > Cupressaceae > Sequoia > Sequoia sempervirens. The sequence goes on from VDFB02168118.1 coordinate 12,752,309, forward strand.
AAATTTAAATCAAACTAATATCGGTACTATCCATCACAATTGTCGGCTATGAAACATAATAATTCCCAACTGTCTGTTCTGCTTTCTAAGAATATTTATCAAATGAGATGGGGATACGGTGAAAAAACCAACTCCACAGACAGCCTAAACCTGCAACAATTAAATTATTGTTTGCTTACGTATTTCGACAGAAATCTAACAACGGAGCACGTTCATTCTCTATATTGTATGCCCATGTCCCTCCTACACTTACCTTGTAAAGGCGCGTCTCTTCAATTCCAATGTTAATCTGGTTGCATTGTTCGAGTGAAGTCTAGATGGTAAAACTAAGTTACAAACATTTTATTAATTGAACAAGTACCACAAGTGATAGTACTTGCCTTTCTAGCATTTTAGATTTAATAAAAAATAAATGTAAGTTTTGTTAAAGTGAATAAAATCAAATGTGAGTTTTGTTAATTATAATATTAATATAATCATTTAAAAATGATACATTAATGTTAACAAATAACTACATGTATTTATATTAATATTAATAATTATTAATTTTATCTTAATTATATTATATAAAAATCAATTATCTTATATAAAAATAAAATAATATTTATTGATTATATAATATAAATTTAAATAATATTTTTAAATTATTTTATATTAAATAAAAATAAATGAAATGAAATGATTATATAATATAATTATAAGAAAAAATTAAATAATAATTATTTTAACATAAAATTTATTTAATAATTTTGTTAAATAACAATATGTATAATATAATTTATGTGAAATAATAAAAAAATAAATCTATTAATTATCATTAAAGTTATTAAACATAAATAATAATAATAAATAATAATATTTTAAATACTAATATATTAATAGAAACTTGAAATAATTATTATATGACAAATTAATATTAATAATTATTAATTTTAGTTCAATATATGAATTTAAATTTATAATTTTTATTATTACTATTACTATTATTTAGTTTATCTTTAATTTATTACTAGGTTATCTTGTTCCTCTTCCATTTCATCATTACATTCAATCTCATTTATATTTTTTACATTAAGAGAAATTCTATTATTCTATAATGATACAAAGAAATTTAATTATCTTTTTAATTTCTCTTATCTATTTGTGTTCATGAATCTATCTAGATAGATATTTCAATATAGACAGCTCAAAAAATTATGAATATACATAAAAATTTAAAACATGATAAAATAAATATATAAATATATAATATTTAATATTAAAATAATAATAAATTTTAAAAAATCAAATTAAAAATTACATAAAAAATAAATTAAAAACTTATGACAATAATTAGAGCTTTAAATAGATATTTTTATTTATTAAAACTTTAAACATATTGCAATGTTAAAATGATTTTGCAATATGGTTTATTTAAAAATCAAAAGTTATACTACAACTAATGATTTTTTTCATATTTTTACAAGTACAAAAGTTAAGAAAAACCAAAAAAATACTAGGTTAGGTAGAGTAAGTAACAAAAATTGAATGTCGTGAACATGCACATTGTTTGTATGGGCCACCTAAACTCATTTAGGGCCTGGTCTTCAAATAACTTTTTAACCAATCATATTCACAATAAATAATTTTAATAATCTATAAAATTAAATATTTTGGAATTTCACTTTACAAAATTTAATGTTATTTTTTTCAAATATAATAATTGTTTTTGATTGGTTGAAAACTAAATTATTAATAAATAATTAACTAAGAAAAATAAAACTCATTGCAATAGTATTGCCTGACGACAAGTACTAATAATACATTTTAGGGTTGTATAGTAGATTGTTTTTGTTATTGTATTATATTTTTAAATTAATTGAATTGGCTAAGTCATACTATTAGTTGGTGTAATACACATGACAATTAAGTAGAACCATATGTTTATAATATCAATTAGTCTTCAACTATAATATGATAATAAAAAATAAATAAAAAATTATGCTAACTCAATTTAGAGTAACTAGAATAATATTGTCCTCAAATCATAACCATGAAAATTTTATATTAATTTCATCAAGTAAAAGTTTGTAGGTTATTTCATTTTATTGAAGGTCATACAAGCATTTAATTTTTTGTAGAATTTCTTTGTTATCTAAGTTTAATCAAATAAAAAATATTAATGTTAGATATTCTCAATTATAAGTAATTGAAGAAGCAAAATTAATCATTTTACCTTGTTGGAAATGTATTTCAAGTAAAAAAAATTATTAATCCCTAATCATAGCTCTAGGTGATCAATAGTTCAATATGAACATCTTGAATTTTTATGAACTAATTCAAACTAAATCATAAAATCATGCTATATATTTAATCCTTTGCAAATATGACAAGAATACTTGAAAAGAAATTGTGTGTAAGAATGAGAAACCGTAAAGAAATTTTATAATTTTATATTTTCATAGTTCATTGTTTTGTGAGGCCACACAAAGACTCGAAAAGGCCTCCAATATGTTAAAAGGGGGTGTTTTCAAAATTCATGCATGATATTTTCAATGTATCCTCATGTCTATAAGCATTTGTAGTTAGTCCATAAGTACAAATTTTTAAATTTAGAGTCTTGATTTGTGGTTGTATTTTGACTAAGTCCACAAAAAAAATGTTTTGAGAATATTAAAGGAGGAAATGTAATGATAGTTGATGATCTTGAAAAAATAAGAAGTGTAAAAATAATTTCAAAAATGTCACCACTTTACAAAATATCAAAGAAATGACGTGTAAATCTAATTAAAAAGGTTCAATATTTTTTATTTAGCATATGAGAGAATATATTAGTTCCATTTATTATGCAATTGTAAATATGTTGAAGCATTTGGAATAATGTGAATCAATGGAAACAAAGATTTACATATAAATGAGCCCACTTTTTAATGGTTATAAGCATGCACATGATGCCTAGAATCTTAGTATAATGTAGAATGGCAGGATTTCACTTACAATTGTATTTAACAATTCTAGTGATACATAAAAGTATTTGGAATATTGAGTTTTTCCACTGCTTTGTAATAATTATGAACAAGCATCATGACTCTAAAAATCTACCATGGTTTTAATGTTGGAGTTTCAATTCACAAATATAGTCATAAAACTAGTTGAAATTTCAACTAACATTTTTTATTGAAATCATTGATAATATTTAAATTAGGGAATTGTAGAAAATTTTAATAGCCATTGTATTCTTACAATTATAAATTAAAATCTTAAATGTCAAGGTATAGTTTCCACTTATAGATGTAAGTTAAAATTATAAAGGCAGAGTTGTCATTTACATTTATGATTTATGCATTTAAGGTGTAGCTTTAATTTTAGTGTGTGATTAAATATTCTAACAAGTTATTAATAAGAAATTATTTAGGCTCAAGTTATAATTTTATAAATATTACAAAGTTACATATAGGCTTGAAAGTCTATGTGTATTATATCACCAAACACAAAGTATATTATTTACACATATATTGGTATCTCTGCATTATTATAAAATATGCATGCAACAACCACAATATTTCTTATAGGATTTGAAACCACACTTTCATTATAAAGTGATTGAAAAAATATAACATAAAATGATTGCACCAACTTAACTCAAGAACTTGCATGGAATGTGGTCTTGTAGAATGTAAAGAGTTTATGATGTTCATAAAATGGATTTGTTGAAATTTTTTTAGAGGAAGTTAAACAGATAAATGTGGTGATTGTAAAAAATATGAAATAACACTTTATAGCACCATCAAAATATTTTATTTTATCAATCCTATTATTCTAAGGCCCAACTAAGTTGCAACCTATTTTTTTTTATAACTACCTTTGGATGGTTCTAGTACATGTACCTTGAAATAGTTATTTAACTTTCATAAAATTTTATATGTAAGTACTAAATGCATTATTTTGTATAAGATTATACTAGGTGTTTATTTAATTGATACGATTAAATTTAATTGGTTATCAATGATTATTGTAGCAATACAGGTAAAGAAATTTAAACCTTACAAACAAAGTGAAAGGAAGTCGGGTGAGGGGAAGCAACTACCTACAATAATCTAAGTAGGGGAGAGTTACAAAATTTCTTTTAAACACCTTAAATAGTTACAATTATAAATAGATGCACATTCAATAGCTTGTAAAACATATAAAAATGTAAGCCATAACATAGTGATTATGTGGGAAAAAACATTTCAGGAGAAAACTTGCATTCTAAACACACAACTCAACTTGTATGATTAGCAACAACAACAACTACAATACAACTTAGAGAAATACTCTTCAAGAGTCTTCACACTATGAAGATATTCTAGAGAAATTTTGATAGCATAACAACATTTCAACAATATTCAATCTTTCATCCTAAAAATACACTAAGGAATCAAGTATTTATAGCCTTTCAACATGAAGAGAAGGTGAAAAAAAATTCCAAAACCAAAATTCAAGCCCAAAAGTGAATATGAGTTCATTATGACATGTTGTCATAATTAGAACCCATAACATTAGGCTTTTCTATTTTTGAAACCTATCTCCTCAAAATTATCCACCATTGAACATGTTGGAGTCACCGAACAAGTACCCCTTGCTTAATTTGCGAATGTTTAATGATAAATAGGACTTGATATCACCTTGATCTAGTGTTGTGAGGTGTTTTACACATCCGTGACATTAGGTATTGAGCCCTTTTTAAGCTAAATTAACTTAACTTTTCCCTAATTTAATGTTGTAAAATGTATTTATTTACACTTTCATATTAAATTTAAGAGGATTGTAAACTAGGTGGACCTAATATAGTGTTGTAATGTGTTTTACACATTCACATGATATTTAGG
>VDFB02168118.1:12757258-12811261 GCA_007258455.2 Sequoia sempervirens
TATATCTTCTTTATTGATTTTTTAGATGACAACCATCTACAAGTGATTCAAGGCGCAAATATATTAGCGATATTTAACAAAAATATACAATATATTACATAACAAGTAAAACAAATGGCAATTATAAGATGTATACAGTGAATTGAACAAATCTCGCTACTTACCTCATGTATTTTCCAAGATCATATATAACTTGCTTCACATTGTTGTCAAAGTTGTCTGGAAGAGATAGAGGTAGAACGTACTACAACAATTATAGAATGATCCTTTCATTATTTTTCCAAAAGTAGTAAACACAATACACTAAAAAGTACATGCATTGTACAAGTGTATATAATATACCAGAATAATTACCTTAATAAAGGTATGCCAATCATGCATTTTCATCCCTGACCCAAATTCACCTTTCTTTGTTATTATATTGTTTATGTTCGCAACAAATCCTCTGGGAAATCAAATTTTTCATATGACTTCTTTTATAGCATTTCTTTGCTGCTCTATTAATAACCAAGGAAGGGCACTTATATTAATTTGGTCTCCGTCACTATTTAATTCAATGACATTTTTCATTGCATGATTGGCTTCCTAAATATCACTACAAATTTTAACAATTTTTTCTTTGTCATGCCTTCCATCCAATATTTTCCATAATGTTTATGTTATATTCTTTATGATATGCATTGTATCAAACAAATGAACAATTTGTAGCTGCTCATAGTAAGGCAACCTACTAAATTGTTTGGGATAACTTTTTAGTCCCTATGGAAGCTGACCATTAATGCCTTGATGACCTTCATAGGAAGCATATAAGTTAAAAAACTAACAAGCGACAATCAACTGTCGAATTAAAACATGGAGTAAACACAACACAATATAAAAATATAAATTCAAATCATATATGATAGATAAACAATTTGATCTGATGTATAACCTTGATGATTAATTCTATTATATTCCAACTTCCATAGGCGAGGTGTCATTCTTCATGGTTTTGATGTAGTCTCCTCTTTCCCATTGAAAAGATGTGTTTTCAGTAGTTTATTACTGATGATTTTTATGGAGGAAGTGCCTATACTCATCAAACACCTGCTTTCCTAAACTTGTTGAATGATGAGATTTCATCTTTAGACCACAAATTGGACATGCAAATTTTCCCTTTGTTTGAAGACCTGCAAGATCATATATAATTGGATTAAATATGTCAATTTTTTTAATTATATATAATGAATAGATTATTTTAAAAACATACATGATATCTATGTCATCAAATTAAATATTGTGAAAGTGCAGTCGAACGTTATAACATACGACAAAAATGTGTTAGCCCTGAGGCATCATGAATTTTTCATACAAGCATTGCATGGAATTAAAATTGTCTTTGTCCTATTGGTCTATAGACATCATACATAGTGATGCCATTCAATAACTTTAGTAACTCATCGATAAGAGGCTTGATATATACATTCATATCTTTAACTTGGTACTTACCTAGTTGAATGAACATAAACATTACATAATTATTATAACCATTTTACTGCAATATATATAAATTAATGTACATGACTATTGAATGAAAAAAATATAAGTCATTATGCAACAAATAAGACAAATGAGATGGTACTATGTTAAATAAAATTGATGTAAACAATTACCTAGAACAATCATTGGCAACATTATGTGCTCCCTCTTTATTGGCATCCATGGAGGAATGTTATTGTTGATAACAAAAATAGGCCACATTGAGTAAATAGATCTCAACTCTCCAAATGGATTGACATCATCTACTCCCAATGAAAGCCTAAGATTATGAGGCTCTTCTTTAAAGTGTGGCCATTTTTCCTCCATGTCCCTAAATTCATAACCATCTGCAGGCATTCGAAGAATGTCATCTCCACTTCTATTTCGCGCATGGTAATCCATAAATTGCGCTAAGCTTTCGCACCTAAATAATCATTGCATACGTGGAATAATGGAAATATAATGAAGAACCTTGTGAGGTACCTTTTTTGTTAGTTGATTTGTTCAATATCTGCTGATATGACATTCTGGGCATTCTATTGCAAATTCTTGTTGTTTATGATATATAATATGATCATTAGGACATGCATCTATTGCTTCATACTCCATTTTGATATCTTTCATAATGGAAGATAAATCTTTGTATGAGCGAGGTAAAATATTTGATGGTGGTAACAAAAATTCACCAATCAATCTACAACAAAAAATAATTTGTTCATATAAAGAATATTAATGGTACATATTTCATCCTTTATTTACTAGTGATGAACTAACAACAATTAAAATAGATTAGCAAAGATGACATATATGACATACCTTAACATCCATGAGATTGCTATGTTTGATAAACCATTCATAACCTTCAAGTTCAATAGCAACATTATAGTAGAGAGAAGAGTTGTTTGGGAGCCTTCATAAAGGGGTTCATCTACCTTCTCAAGTATAGGTAAATCCTGAACATCATCAAAGTCATCTTGATCATCATGATCAGCTCTACCACTAAATGTGTCATGGATCAATGTATTCATACCATCATCTTCAACTATGTTTTTTGGCACATGATCATCTTCTTCCATAGGATCATTAACTTCATCTTTAATATTCACATCTCCATGTTCATCTGCTTGCAAAACCACATTCTCTGGGTCATGATAATCCATATCATCTACCCTAGGGCACCCCACCTGTATAATAATGATAGACACAAATAAACCATGAACATCATCAAGTGATTATATATATATAGATATATATAAAATGTTAAAATGATATAAACATTTACAAATTCAATCAATATAAACACATATAATGAACAACTTACCAATTGACAATAATCATGCCCCCCTTCAATAGGACCATGTTTCCTACAATGTTTCTCAGTTGTTGTGAATAAAATTTGTCTCGTCTTTAAGCCCTTGCAATTATTGCAAGGACAATCACATTTCCCATCACCCTTTCTTTTCAATCTAGCCCACAATCTATCAAGTGCCTCTTCATTTTTTTCTGGACTAATATTATCTGACATGATTTTTCTTTACCAAGCTTGACTATTTAGATCTTCTAAAAATATCAAACTCACACTCCAATATATTTTATTCATAGATAGGTAACATAATCTAATAATTCTGATATTTGACACTAAAAAAATTTGGCATGCAACCACCCCTGCAAAAGAGAAGATAGTCTGAAGTTAATGATCCTAAAAAATACTTTAAAATGCTAATTCCAAAACTTATTAAATTTTTATTTTACTATGATTTCCAACTGTTAAGACTCCTAAAATCATAATATTGAACTTGATCGCAAACCTCCTACAACAATGGAGGTAGCGAGCTAGTAAGAGCAAGTGACCCATTCCTAAGGAGAAACAAGTCGGAATCATCATTGCTAATGTCAATATAGATTTATCCTTTTAGTTAAAGATGCAATGTGGCACTTCTTATGAAGAGCTTATCCGTAGGGCCCTCAACATTGAGAGAGTCCTAATAAAAAACAATAGAAGCATTGGTAAGAGCATGATTAGGGTACAAACCCTAGGCCTCCGTAGAAACATAAACAATAACTATAGTGGATTAGTGAGGTTGCAATACCAGAAAGATTGAGACATTGTAGGTAATAACAAAATCTTGCAATCTAAAGATTGTAGCCAATAACAAGCACACTATGTAGCTTAGTGACATTTGTAAATGCAATCTATGGTAAGAAGAATGACAGCCACTTGAGATGTGACAGTCAAAAAGAGCTTGAGTAGTGACAAGATAATAAATCTCAAACCTTGCATAGTAAAGTGGAGATTTTAATAGTGAGTGTCCTTACCCCCTTGCTGACCTTAAAGGTTTTTTAAATGCTTTTGGTATTGTTAGACAAGGAAAATGCAATCAAGGAATGACTGTCCAAATGAAGTAATAGTGGTAATCATAGGTTCAATGTTTCTTCTTAGCCATTAACTTATAATGGAGGTAGTTGATTGCAAGTTTGAGCAGTGTTTTGAGACTCATCAAAAGTGGGAGAATAGTGAATAATACCTTGTGGACTATGAAGTAGTGTCAATAAGGTTGAATGATCTTAAGAACTACAATACCATGAAACAATGAGTCCCCTGTAGTAAGTAGGCAGTCTATCAGGCATAGTTTTATTTTATAGTTTAAGGATGCTTATGAAAGGAATATTCAAGTGATAGTGAGTGATTTGTTTGAGATTGCAGCTAAGGGTGCAATACCCAGTCTTAAAGGAAGTTAGCAAAGTAGTAAATGTGCAAGAAAATCAAATCGTACACAACAAACAATTCACAATGTTATCTTGCATAATGCCTTGAGTTTGAAGACAAAAATCTCATTGTATCTTCATGATGAAAGTGGTGACCTTAATGGTAAATCACTAGCAACCATGATTTTAAAACATTCTATTGTGCTTATGGAGGCAAAATTTTAAGCAAGGTAGTGAGTGGTGGTTTGGAACAATGGCAGGTATGAAGTAATTGCTTTATATGCATACTATGCAGTCTAGCTTAAGACATTATTCTTAGAAGAGATTGAAGGTGGATTATGGAAATCAAGGGTTACCATGAAAAGGATTAAAGCAAAGACTGAGATCTATTTAAAATCCACAGTCACGAAGATATTAAAGATGTCACATGCAAAACCCTAGTAGCTGGAGTAATGAATACAGTGCCAAACAGGATAATGTGCTGGGGAAGATTTAGGAGATCTCCACATTATCTAATTATAAGGAAATATATCATTTATTTATTTTTTAATTAAAAGAAATCATACTAAACCATATATAGGATACATTGATACTTCAAAAGCCTCTAAAGGAATTTGAGATTATGCAAATATATGTCAAGTAACATTCATAAGGTTTAGAAAATCTTGATCACTCTCTAGAATAGCCCATTAAACATGGGTTGTGCTTGAATGCACTACATAATTGATATAACACAACCACTCTACATATCAACCAGAGTTATAGGTTCTTTATTGCAGCAAGAGGTAATCACTCTTCAATCATGCTATAATTACATCCTAACCTGTTAAACTTGAGACAACCTGAATGCACCCAATGATGATTTACACCTACATTATACAACCTGAATTAACTACATTATATGAGTGCCTTCATTTCTATCACAACATAGCCACATTAAACTTGGGTCACACATGAATGCATCATGTATTTGTTATAGCACAACTATGCGACATGACCAATAGAGTTATGGATCACATAATTACAATCACAAAACTTTGTTCCTTGGTTGTGATCTTATGGTGATTCCACACAACAAAATCTGGACATGAAATTCTCAAAACCCTAAACCTCTAAAAATGAAATCTGATGAGATGTTGCTTTAAAATATGATTTTCAAAATTGGAACTACAAATAGAGAAAAACACTATCACAATAAATAAGGCACAAACTCACTTTTCTTTATGTCAGCCACAATTTTATTTTTTTTCTATTTTTCATGTTTGTCAAAAATTTGACGAATGTCAAGGATAAACTTTCAAAAAATTGAAAATTACACATCAAATTTTACAAGCACTCAACAATACATCAAATTATACATATTTCACCAGACAGTTTCATTGAATTTTGCAGTCAAATGAGTTAGTGACACTAAAATTAATGCAAACTGGGACTCATACACTAGGCTAGATGATTTAGTCCCAAATTACGGTTTCTAGGTAGGAACAAAAATTTGGAAAAGATAAATCTAGAACTCCTAAAAATTGGAAAGTTAATTATATTGGGATTCATACACTAGAAGTGGTGTATTAGTCCTATTTTTCTTTTTTGGAGGATCAAGATCTGAATCTTCTCTTCAATCTCTGCCTATCTTCTCAACCTGCTTTCTAAGTGTCAATTATCAAATTTTGCTCTATAGATGTCTTCCAATGATCTTCTAAACAAGGTGACAACTTGGAAAACTTTGCAACTTGACATTTTTTTTCCAATCTTTCCCCTTAAAATGTATTCAACCTAGATCTACATATCACACATTAAAAAGAGGGAGAAATGTTGTTTTGTTAGTAGAAAGGGGCTTGCCTTGGTCAAACCTCGTTTTGGTAATAAAACCTTGACATAGAAAGGACAAATGATGAATGAAAAAAATGAAATATTGCAACTCACCAAACCCTAAAAATAAAATGTTGCAAACATGTATGAAATGGCTCCAATGGATGTAGATCTTGAATTGAATGCTCACTTGAATCATGAAACCCTACATCACCAATGTTTGCTAAAAAATAAACATGATACATGATGACTTTGACATGATGCTTGAATCTTGAATAATGCTCAAAACACTTCATAATCAGCTCTTGAAGGCTCTTGAATTCTCTTGTAAACTCTTGAATGCTCTCATGAACTCAAATTTCCTATAAGCAATGCTCTCATGAAAGTATTAAGTGGAAATGATAACCTTGTATTTATAGTTGTTTATGCCAAATTCCTCGAAATTACAACACTACAAGGTGACATTAGATCTAGGAGAATAAAATCTTGCCAAAAATTTGAATTTAATTTAATTTTAAGCCACATGGGACTCATACACAAAAAGTGGCATATGAGTCCCATTAGGCCAAGCTTAGGAACACATTTTTCAAGAAATTCTTAGAATGATGTAAAATCAAGACCAAGACCCCAAAAAATTAGGTGGGAACCATATGCCCAAGGTGGTGTATGAGTCATAGATCACTAAATCTAGTCCATGCAATCCAAAAACACCTAAATTATGACTGGATGTTGGTTTATGTTGGGATTATCCTAAAAAGGATACATCAATTAAGGCTTTTGGATGTAAAATAAGGCCATTTAAAGCATAGAGAAGCCCAATTAATTAATAAAACCATATATTAGTGTTAAATTGTTAGGATACGCTTTACAACACCTTAAATAAGGAACCATTAAGTTCATTTCGTTCACAAGATCCCAATACCTAATATGAATGTGTTAAACACATACAACATTAAATCAAGGCCATATTAGGGAGTAGATTTTTCGTTATGATAGGAACCATAAATATTTTAACATTTATAGATATAGTTACATTTCATGCTTTTCATGCTTTATGTAAATAGGTGTTGGCATTTTTGCATGTATCATGCAATTACATGTAAAAAAAAATATTTCCTCCTACAATCATGGACATCATGTTTGAATAAGTCAATAGTTAGTTATGTTTTTTTCCTAGAAAAGCTCATTGCTTTCACCTATAAATAAGAGAAAGTTGTATTGTATTATTTGTACCTTTTGTCTAATGCAAGGAAGTGCTACTCATTTGTAAAGAAAATTTTGGAACTTTGAGTTCATCTTGTGAAACTATTTTCAATCAATAAAGAAGGCTAAATTGCATACCAAACTTTTTGTTAGATCAATTTCAACGAATATCAATGTTCTTATGTTTTTCACATTAGTTTATCTTAATAGTGGATTCAATTGGCAGTGTTTTATTAAGTGATATTGGAGGGCTTTTAAGTTGATTTTTGTAGACTTTGTGCTACACCTTTTGCTTGAAATTGTGTAATTGTTGATAATATTGGTGCATTATCTTCAAGAATTTGTGCTTGGAATTTTGCATGTTGTTCGTGGATCTGTTTGTGAAGTATATTGAATACTTTCTACTTCATTTGCATCATTGGTTACTTTGTTGAAGAAATCATCTTTGAAAATAGAAAAAAAAATATTGTGCTTTCATTGGTTTTTTGGTTATGTATATTTGATCATGTTGGTACTCCTAGACTATGCTTTGACAAGTTAGAAGTATTGGAAATTACTACATAGGTTTTATTTAAAGGTTTAGAGAATCAAGGAATAAAAACTATGGAACATTGTAAACATATTCTCTGAAATAAGAGAGAATCATGAATGTGACACACCCACATATGATTAGTGTAGTACATATATATTGTAAATATTTGAATAATTTACTTTATTTCGAGTAATTTTGTTTATTCAAACATTACAAGGAGTAGTTGTTAAGTGGTTCTACACTCTTGGTTTAGGTGTTGTTACTAATTTGAACACTCTCTGTACCAAGTTTGAAGAGAGATTTAAACCTACTGAAGATGAAAATGCCTTGCTAGCACAAGTTAAAACCATGAGGAAAGAGGACCTTGAACCCATATGTGAGTTCATGGCCAAATTCAATAAGTTGATGACAAGGATTATTGTGACTCAAGTGCTAGCAATAAGCATTGAAGATGATTTGATACTTGCTGGAAAAATAAGAATGAATACAAATAGAAAAGGGAAAGCATCATATTCTTCATCTTCAAATAATAAATCCAACTTTGTGGATCCCATGGTTCAAAGGCTGGCCAATGAGATTTTGGCTTTAAAGAAGCAAGTTTTTAAAAATTCCTACAAGGATGTTCCTAGAAGAAATTTCCCCAATTATTTTGGAAACAAAAATTAGAATCGTCTTCCTACACCACAAGGAAGGCTTGCTCCAGAAGCTCCACCTACCAATGGGGTTGTGGGGTATTATGAAGCAGAGCAAGATGAGTATACACAACCGGATTATCCCATGGAAAAAAATGTTGATCTATTTCAAGATGAGGAGATAGATCTAGCTAGCAACTCTAGCATTAGTTATTTGCAAGTTGAAAATGAATCTAATGATGAGGACCTTGTAACTGATACATATGCTATTTTCACACAGCCATAATAGAATCAACTTGATCAAGCTGAAGCTGTTATTCCAAAATTAAAGGAAAAACCACCACTAACTATTGTAAAAATAGGGTCTCCATTGCCTTGGCAACTAAAAGATAAAACAAATAAATAAATAAGTGCTCCTTGTCATCTTATAGTTCTTGTTGTCCCAAAAGCTAATGTCCATGTTCCTAAGACTAGTGTTTTTTATTTAAACCCATCAATGAAGTTACCCTATCTTCTTTGCAAATTTCTTTTCAATCTCTTAACATTAATGACCATGCAAAGAGGAGAAAAATACAAATGTTTGAAGCTGAATACCTCAAGGCTAACCTTGATCAATTTGACAAGCTTGTCATGTTTGTTAGAGATAAGGGAATTAACCCTAGTAGGAATTCCTTTGCAAATGTTCTTGCCACCCCAAAGCCTAAGCCTCCTCAAAATAACCTATTTACCATTCCTCCAACTACTTTCCTTATTTGTCAATGGATTTAAGTTAAGTAATTGCATTATAGATTCTAGTGCATTTGATAATGTGATGTCAGCCAAGGTAGCTAGTCTCTTAGGTTTGAATCTTACCAAAAAAATTGGTCATTGCTTCTCTATGGAGAACAAGAAAGTACCTCTAATCGGGTATATCAAGGATGCACAGTTTGCATTTACCACATATCTAGAAAAGAAGATCAAGATGACAGTCTTGGTAGAAAATTTTCTCGAGCATCCTACAGTATTCTTCTTGGATGCAATTTATGTTAGGATCTAGGAGGATAACTTAAAATGGATATGTCATAGGCTAGGATACCCATAAAGTGTGTGATGTAGAAGTTGGTTCCTGAAAGGGAGTTAAAATTCTCAGTTACTAATTTTGATGATCCGAGAGCTCAAATTTTATTTGAGTCTTCAAGTGTTGGTACTTATTATTTGCAAACTGATGAGGATGTAGAATTTTTATCAAGAAATACAAAGTATGATTCAAAAAGGGTGGGCCTTCACCACAAAATAAATCATTTTTGGATGATTTTTCCTTCACTAATTATGAAGCTTCATCAAATGATGATGATATAGATTTTGAAACTACAAACCTTGGTGATCCAAATGATGTTTGGGTAATTGAGTTTGATTACAATTGTTCTTCCACTAGCTCAGGAGCCAAAATTTTCTTTGTCTCTCCAAAAGGTAAAATCTTTCCTTTTGCTTTCAGATTATAGCTTGATAATACTAATAACATGGTTGAATATGAAGCTTTATTATTAGGTACGTAAGTTGCAAGAAAGAAAGGGATCAAGAACTTCCACACCCAAGGTGATGCTAAGTTGGTAGTTTTCCAAATAAGAAATTTGTACCAAACCAAGAATGGCAGACTTAGGAATTACCAAGATCTTGTTGGGATTGCATAGAGGAATTTGATGCTTTTGATATCTCTGTAGTTTTGAGAGAATATAATGATAGATTTGATTCCTTAGTAGTTTTATCCATGCTCTTCATACCACATAAGGATTTTCATGGACCTACCTATACCATTGAGTTGGGTTTTCACCCAAGTCTTCCTGACAACTGAGACAATTGTAGATTTTCAATGGAAGTCATTAAATTGTTGTCTTTTTGGAAAGGAAGAAAATTTTGATGAGTTGTGCTTTGAAGGTAATGATTCTCCAGCCCAAGAATCTATCTCTGAAGTTGATCTAGTTATAAGTGAAGAATTTCTATAGCTCAAAGAAAATAAAATTTTCAAGGGGTTGGTATCCATTGAAATTCTTTTTCACAAACATGATCATTATGTCAAAAAGCAATAGTTTAACTCTGATTCAACCAATGAAGTTGATCATATCAACTTGGGAACTAAAGTAGATCCTAAGATGGTGAATATCGGAAAGTGTCGTACAACTAAGGAAAAAGAATAGTATGTTGAGTTACTATGGTAGTACATGGATGTATTGGCATATTTTTATGAAGATTTGACATCTTTTCATCCAAAAGAGGTGCAACATGAGATTCCACTCAATGTTGGAGCATTTCCTTTCAAGCAAAAGTAGAGGTAATACAACCCCAAATTTTCTAGAACTATCCTTTCAAAGATATAGAAGATATAAATGTAAGAATCATATTTCCTATTCACCATTCAACATGGATAACAAATATTGTTCTAGTTCACAAAAATAACAATGAAATTTGCATATTTGTGGATTTTAAGAATCTAAATCAGCTATCACTGAAGGATAAATATCCTATTCTAGTGATGGATCAAGTTCTTCAAACAATGAATAGATCTAAGATGCTTTCTATACTATATGGTTTCTCCAGTTATAACTAGATAGAGGTTATTCTAGATGATCAACACAAGACTGCCTTTACAATTCAATGGGGTACTTTTGTGTACCGTAGGATGCCTTTTGGTCTTATCAATGTTGGTACCACATTCCAACATGCAATAGATTTGGATTTCCATGATGTAATGGGTAAGTTCATTGTAGTATACCTTGATGATATTACCATCTTTTCCAAGAAATTTCAAGAGCATTTCTACCATTTAAGGAAAATCTTGGAGAGGTGTTGACAACATGAAATTTCATTGAATCCTAAAAAGTCAATTTTTGGGGTTATAGAAGGTAAGCTTCTTGCTCACATTGTGTCCAAGGAAGGTATTAAAATTGATCCTGAAAGGGTCAAGATTATTCAAGCTCTTACATTTCCATCAAGTAAGAAAGTAGTTCATTCCTTCTTTAGAAAGGTGAATTTTTTTGTGGAGATTTGCACCTAACTTCATAGAAAAGACTCATAATATTGTTAATATGATGAAAGGAACTTCTACATTTCATTGGAATATAGAAGGAAAATCTACATTTGATGATATTAAAGAGGCTATTTCTCATGGATTGGTGTTATTCTATCTAGACTACGTAAAGGATTTTAGCATGTATAGTTATGCTTCCTAGCATACACTTTTAGTAATCTTGGTGTAGGAGAATAGTGAGGGATTTGAATCCCCAACTTCATTCATGAGTTACCCTTTGAAGTATCATGAACTAAAATATTCCCAACTAGAGAAACATGATTTTTCTATAGTTAAGCTCTTGAAGCATGTTAGATTTTATATCTTGAACATCCATGTTAAAGCATTGGTTACAAATTCAACTGTCAAGTCTATTTTGACGTAGTAGGAATTTGGTACAAAAAGGGGAAATTAGATTGACAAGATACAAGAATATGACATGGATATCAATCCTACCAAACTGGTGCATGGGAGAGGTTTGTGTCAGCTTATTGCTGATAATAATCCCGATGAAGAAGTTTCAGACGAGGCGGTAAGTGCTCATGATTTTCCAATGGTTTTTCTTGTTGGTATTGTTGATGAATGATACTCGAATATTGCTCATTTTCTTACATATAGAGAATGTCCAAATCACTTGACACCCAAGGAGAAAAGAACTATCAAGCTCAAATTAGCAAATTATGTCTTATGGGACAATGGTTTGTATAAGTGTAGCTTGGATGGTACTTTCTTGTGTTGTGTTGATAAGGAACAACAGGAAAATTTATTGAAATCTTTTCACAACTTAGCTTTTGGAGGACACTTCTCAACACCAGTTACAACCCATAGGATTTTGATGGATAAGTATTATTGGCCTACTCTTTTCCAAGATGCATACTAATGGGTGCATAAATGTGAACTCTATTAGTAGCTCGTAGGTAAGCCAAAGTTGGTAGCTCTACCCCTGAAACTAGTCATCATTGAAGAGCCCTTCCAACAATGGGGCATTGATTTCATTGGCATAGTGAATCCACTCTCAAGTGTGGAAAACATTTATGTCCTCACTACAAATGACTACTTCACCAAATGGGTGGAGAAAATACCAGTAAAGCATGCTACTTCAGAGGTGGTATGTAATTTCTTGAAAGAGAAAATTATTTCTAGGTTTGGTGTGCTGAACAAAATTGTTGTAGGCAATGCTTTTGAGTTCTCATCAAGCGAGATCACAAAATTTTGTTTTGAGCATGAAATTACACTATCACATTCATCTAACTATTACCCATAAGGTAATGGTCAAGCTGAATCAAGTAACAAGAATCTAGTGACCATCATTCATAAGCTTGTTGATGATAATTAGTGGTTATAGTACAAGGAATTGTATGATGCTTTGTGGACTAATATGATTACCCCAAATCAGGTGATAGGAATTTCCCTGTTTCAACTCCTTTACAGGTTGAATGCTGAGATTCTCATCACACTAGAACTACCCACACTCAATTTGGACAAGGCCATTAAGGATGAGAGTTTCAAAAGCTTAGTTGATAAGCGCATCATGCATCTCTCTGAATTAGAGGAGAAATGAGCTCAAGTGGTGAACCATAATATACAACACCAAGAGCAAGTAAAAAATATTTTTTACAAGAAGGAAAAGTCTCGTGATTTCTAGGTTGGAGATTTAGTTCTCTTGTGGCACAACAAAAGAGAACCTAAAGGTATGCACGACAAATTTGATTCATTGTGGATGGGTCCGTTCAAGATACATCAGCTCTATGGTGAAAATATCTTTCTCTTGGCATACAAGGATGACATACCATTTTCTCTTCCACATAGTGGTCAGCATCTAACACACTTTTCTCAATAAGGTGATAGATGTATCATGTAAATATTTGTATAGTCTTTGCAGCTTTTTATTTTTGATTTTGTTAAGTATTTTTTTTTTCTCTCCTGACTCTATTCCCAATGGATGGATGAAGGCACTTAGATTCTAGAGTTCCTTTCTCTTCAATCATTTCAAAGAATTATTGAAAGAATTTCCCCAACTAGAGCTAGTTATTATCCTCGAATCTAGCTAGGCTTGATTGATAGGATAACCCCCTATGAAACTTGTTTGTTTCATAGTCTCATGCACTCTAAGAATGTTAAATCAGGTGAATTTTAATTTCCCTTTACACGTGGTCCTAAGCCTCAAATTGTCCCCTCAAGTGCTTGTCTCTCATCATTTTTCAAAAAGCTTCAAGATGAGTATTTTGTTGATTTTCACTTTTTCTAGAGTTAGAAATTTTTTTGCCCATGTAACCTTGGTGTTGTTTTTCATTGCCCCTACATGAGATGATTGAAATTTTTTAAAGTTGTAGTAGTGTTGCTTTTTAGCGCCACTACAAATCTTAACTTTTTACAAATGCAAGAGCAGAATTTTTCAGTGCCCCTACATGTGTTTCGTGTTTTTGAAAAATGCATGGGCGGAATTTTTCACTGCCTGCATACTTTCCCACCCACATGCATGAAGTTAATGAACTTATAGTTCATTAATAAAAATTCATTAATGACCTATTAATATCTTTTTAAAATTCATTTTACCTCATTTGTGATTATTTAAACTTCTCTTTCTTCCACTGATTGATCGATCTTCACAAATTGAAGAGCTTTGAGGATTGTTTCACAGGTTTTGTGTGATTTTAGGTCTAGGGTTTTCTTTGTTGTCAACATCATTATTTCTTAGGTATGTTTTTCATTTCATTCCATTGGTTTGTCTTTTAACTTGCAATATAGAATTTTTACTTGTTTTCTTTAAAAACCATTTATTGCTTGTTTATTGGTCTGCATTTTCATTTTTACACTTTTTCTGGCCTTAGGGTTTTCAGCTTCTTAGCCATTACATGTTTTTGGTCTATTTTCATTTTTTTCTTAACTCGATGTTTCCCACCAATTGGGTTTCCCCTAGGTTTTCCCTTTTGTTGTTTAGAAATGTTGTTTCTAAACAATTTCACTTCTCAAGTATTCAAAGATCCAAAGTTTTAACTTTTGAGATTATTCTTCCTAGTTCCCATTTCTATGTCAGTAATTTCCACTAATGTATTATTCATTTCATTGTTTTTACTCATTATTATGGTGCAATGGTGGATAATTTTACCACTTTAACATAAAAATATATATCCTAAGTGTAGAGGTGGTAAAATTTTATGCCATTACACTTGTCTTCCCCTAGTCTAACACATAGTGTAGAGATGGGATTTTTTACCACCCCTACACAAAGAAACTTTTCCAACATGTCATGGTGATAAAAATATTGACTTTTACATTTTTTTCTTTCAAGTGGTTAGTGCAGAAGTGGTAAAATTCACTGCCTCTGCATGTAACTTGTAACTTCCCCGAATGCATAAAATCACTTAAAAATCCTACCATGACATTTCATTTTCTCACACAAGTCCATTATGTATGAGCAGCTTTTTTCAACACTCTTGCAAAACATAAGATTTATTTTTATATGCTTGAGCGGTGAAATTTACCACCTTTACATATAACTTAGATAGCTTTCCCTAAGAGATGTAAATTCACTAATTTTTAGTCTTAGTGCATGAAGTAAACTTCCCTAATATGTAAGGGTGTTAAAACTCGACACCCCTACACAAGATCCTAAAAATTTCACTAACTCCCAACAAATTCCAAAAATGCATTTCAAACAACTTTTCCCCCACATTCACTCAATTTTTCACACTCTATTACTCATACCTGCTTTCTCCAAAGTGCTCACTTGGCTTTTTGCATTCCCTCAATTTCATAATGCATATTCTCCTAATGTTGGAAAAAAAATTGTTTCCATGCAGTGATACTCCATCTCCTATCAAGCATTCCTCAAAGGCATTCATTGCAAGATATCAGTAGTCTCTTGGTATACTTAATGACAACTAAAGAGTGACCTTCATCAAGCAAGAAGTAAAAAATGAAATACAAATACCAGGGAGTCTATTCGCCTACAATAGTCACATCCAAGATCTATTAGATCAAGGATGTAGAAATTGGGCATCTTGATATGAATGACTTTGTTAAAAGAACAAAGAAGCAGTCCTTGGAAAAATATTTGGAGGTCATTGTTCATAGCAACCTTCATCAGGTAGTCTCATTTCTAGTAGCAACTCATTTCCCAAAATTTGTGTTGCAAGTTTCCTCACTCTACATCAGAGATGATAGAAGTGTTAGAGACTCTTCAAGACAGATAATGATGAGGTTCAATGTTGATTTCTACGATGTAGTTTTCCAAGTCCCAACTATGGAAAAATATATAGAAATTACTATTCAACATGCCCAAGAGGCTTGTGATAAGAATCAAAATAAATCCAAGCAGTTGATTAATGTGAAATGGTTGAAGAACCTAAGGCCCAACATTTCTAGATGGCCTAAGAACCTTCTTCATAATGACTTCATGGAGGATGTGTGTGATATGATCACTCTTCTAAGTAAAGTGAAAGGATTGTCGACTTCATCAATTTTCCAAGAATGGATGTATGAGTACATCCGAAATAGTAGGAAAAGGAAGAGTCACATTGAATGGGGTGCCCAAATCAATGATGAAATCCATGAACAACTCATCAACATGCACTCTACTCTGAAGTTCTATATGACTTTGTACTTGGTGTATGCTACAACAACCATGAGGTAATATCTTGGTCTAAAAATAGAAGGAGATAGAAGGTTTTTGTTGGTGCATAAATACTATTCCCAAATCATTCTCAGATGTAGCATCAAATATTTCAAAAGAGTAAACAATTCTTTCTTCACACCTTTTCTATGTATGTTTGATCCATCCTTGGAGATTAAAAGGATCTTTGATTAAGCTTGGAAGGTTGTGAATAAATATGGATGTATATTCTTGCAATTTCCCACCTTCACATGGGTAAGTGCAAGAAGTTGGGTCCACATTTAGGCGAAGTGTCATTTTTCAACTTTAAAATAAATACCCATTCATTTTTTAGAATAGGTACCCATTTTCAAGTGGGTACTTGTTCCAAAAGGTTTTAAACTCACACTACATATTTTTCATTTGGATTTAGGCTCAAGAAAGGTATGATAACCCAACACTTAGGCTTAGACCTGCAAGTACAACTTCATGGAAGTTTCAAGAGAAAAAACTTTGACAATATATCTAATGAGGTTTTCTTTTAAATTATTTTATGAAATTAAAACCCATTATATGTGGCAATGTCTAGTTTTCAAATATGTAATTTTTTTATGATTTGATTACTTTTTTTTATTTTTAATTAATTTATGAGGAAACAGGCCCATAAACTCAAAATATTAGGTTTTCATATTTTTTTAGAAATTTTTAATTTTTTGATTTTATTGTTAAAAAAAAGCATATGGCATCAATCTATAAAAAAATCTTCACACAATGAAAAAAAAGAAAATTCAAAAAATGATAATTTTAGGTCAAGTTTTGGTGTTTGTACACAAGGGTTTTGAAAACCAACAATTAGGGCCAATAAAAAATTAATAAACTAAAAAAATATATGAAAAAAATTATATAAAAATATCCTCATCAATCTTCATTATAATATACATCTTTCCCCAAAAGGAATTAAAAAAACGCTTTGAGTTATGTCAAATTATGGTGTTCGTACATGTGCATGGTATGGTCCTAGAAATTTGACTTTTAAAATGTGGTTTTTATACATGAATATTAAAAATTATTTTGTATCATCTAGGTATTAGAATAAATTAAATATTTGAAAACTAAACTCAAAATACTAAATTTCATATTACTAAAATTTTTAAAGATTCAATGTGTAAGTGCTTCAAATTTTAAGTCCAAATGTGAAACAGTTTGAAAATCAGGAAAAACACTTCCACTTTTTGAACATTTTGTGGACCCAACTTGTTGCACCTACCTACATATCTAAGGGTAGGTTGCTATACTAGATATTCTTACTTGTTACCAAGGAATCCTTCAAACAAATGGGTGTTCATGGAACTTTGTAGACATGTAATCTTAGTGCATAATGAATTTCAATCCATTCATAAATCAAGTATTAAGTTTCCAATAACCATTGGTAGATATTCAATACAAATTGTGCCCAACAACAAAGTAGTAGCATTAGGGATGCAAATCATGACTCTAAGAACTTACGATATAGAAATGATTTTGATTACAGAGGAATGAAAAGTAAAATCAAAAAGATTCATCTAGGCATGTCTATTATTTTGAATATATTTGGGAAAATTGCAAGGATGACTTGAGGATATTAGGAAAATGGATTATTGTAGGCTTACCGCGGAGCAAATCCTTGATCTTGGCTTGGTGGATCTTCTGAAGAACATTGAAGATCCTGATGATATTCTTAATGTCAATTATCATGAAAAGGAGATAGCAAGAACCCTTGCCTCTTATTCAATGGTCTAGAAAAGAAAATACTTCCATTTGGCAGAGGCTCACTCCCATTTTGAATAATATAAATGAATGGTTGCAAAGGCAAGGAATTCATTTGAAGCCTTTCAAGATGGAGTCTAAGAGTGAAGTATGTGAAGCAGAATCCAGCAGATTCCAAGAGCTTAGGACCAAGAATAAGGGAAGTGTTTCTCCCTCTTCCTCACACAAGGGACCCAAAATTACATTTACTTGTGGGAAGAGTATAACACAAATTGTGGAAGAGGAGAAAACTCCTGAAGAAGAACAACCAGAAAGTGAAGAACACCATGAAGATGAAGAATTGAATGAGGAAGAAGAACTTAATGAAGAAGATGAAGAGGATGATCAATTAGAGGGAGAACAAGAAGATGATGAAGATGAATAGGAAGAAGAAAGGCGAGATGAAGAAATGCAGGCACCTCCCCAAGAAAATTTCATCTAAGATCCTCTGCATACATCATCACCTATAGTTCCCACAACACCTCACACTCCACCTATTCCTACCTCTCCTTCACATCCTCTTCCAAATTCACCTCCACCTTCAACTATTCTATATGCCACCCAATACCCCCAATAGTGCATTCAATTAATTCTACTCCATCCATACGGTCAGTTTGTAGAGTGATAATGTTACCTCTAGTTCTCTATCATCTATTCCAAGTTTTTCATCTCCATTATTTGATATCTCTTCGCAAGCCGAATTTAATTTGTTCATGAATGAGTCATATTACCAAATACATCAAATTTGCAAATTCCAAGAGTAGTAATGATTGATACTACACCTATTGTGACTACCACATTTGTTCCCCCAGATATCTAGGTGTAACTCAGGAATTAGTAGCAGGGCCTAAAGGTAATGTTTCTTTCCTTCCTACATGGTTCGATTCACATGCATCTAAGTGAATAGAGAAAGTGGTCTCTCTAGATGAATTGGATCTTGAGGAGATAGCTCCACAAAAACTTAAGGGGAAGAAAAAGCCAAAAGTTCATTCTAGGTTGCATATGGATAAATTAGGACCGTTAGTGCTGTCATAATAGTGGTTTACAATTCCTGAGAGGAACGAATTTTAGCTGAAATCACATATTTTTAGAAAATATAATGATTTAAGCCTTAAAATTGTTCCATTTTAAGGATTCCAATTGAAGAGGGTTTGATCAAAACACCTTAGATCAAAACCCATTGGATAGAACCTCGCTAGTTTTAAACCATACCTATAAATGCGCCTCCTTTACACCTATCAAAATGCTGATAAAAAATCACTTTTGATTTAGCTTTTGGGGGATCAAATGAATTCATTTAATTTTTTTTTCAAATGATTATGGTATTCCTCAGAACAAGCTATCCAATGAATATAATTTGAATATGTTTTGGTTTTGTTATGTATTTGTTTTTTAAGTTTTATTAAACATAGGTTTTTCATCAAAAATGAATTTCTTTGTTCTTCACATGTGGAAAAATAGAAGATTATCAAAAAAAAAATTGAAAATTATGAGTGCACCAGATATTGAAGTCCTTGATCCAACAAAAAAAATTAAATTAAATTTTGACATATACAAGAAAAGTTACACATTATACGGTCACGCTGTGTTTGAATTGTAATTCGTTTGACTTTGAAACTTGATTAATGAAAAAATATTCAATAAAAAACTATCTAACCAAGTGGAAGCACTATATATCAGAGTTACAAATCTAAATTTGAAATAATTAGGATTTTATCCTTCATGGAAAAAAAGTTATGCGTTATACGGTGTGTGTCACTTTTTAAAAATGTTGTTTTCTGAAAAAAATCAATTTTCATGGGAGATGGAAAAAGAAGTGAAATTTGATTCCAAAAATTTTGAAAAAAATATTTTTAGAATCTATAGACAAAATTTGGTGAGACTCTAGTTTGCACCATCTTCAAATTCCTCACATTTTAGCCGCTATAGGTGCTCGAATGTAAAGATTTAGTTAAAAATAATAATTTCAATGTCTAGTTTGGCCAAAAATTGTAAACCACTATTATGGGATCACCTATTTATTTGTGGATGTGGCCATACCACCTCAAGGTAAAATCCACGAGGAAATAAGCATATAAGACTATACCATTACAAGGGTTGAGCTTGGAAAGATTACACATGCAAGTTCTAAAGATGATGCCTAGGCATCTTTGATTGCTTTGATGGAAAAAATTGATAAACTAAAGGAGACTAAAGACATGTACAAGGAAAAAGCTAAGAACTATGCTCCTATGTTGAGGAGAATCATAGAATATTTGGAGAATGTGCAACTAGTGGTAATGATGAGTATTGAAGAAATTGGGGTTCAAAAAGTTAAAAAATATTACTCTAAAGGAAAAATTATATATGTATTTTTTGATAGAATAATCAAACAAGGTTCACAATACATGAACCTTGTAGTGGAGAGGATTGCCCAGATATCAAAGATAAATATAGAGCTAGATAATACAGTAAGTATACTTTTTATTTAGCAGAATGAAATGGAGTGAAATCTTGAATCTTTTTTGTAGTTGAAGAGAGAGAAGCTAAGAAAATAAGTGGGAGTTGGAATCATTCCTAACAAGGAAAAGTATGTCGAGATTAAAGAATCCATCAAAAAATGCATAAAATTCATCAAGACTCTAATCAAGGATGTACAATAGGTGCAAGAGGATTTCAAAGGATATCGTGTTGTCATGGTGAACAAAATTGAAGAGTTGTCAAGATACTTCTTGATCACAATCACACATTTCTCTTAGAAAGTGAAATTGTCCAAGTATTCAAAGAAGCTATTCAGAAACAACTAGAAGATGAAGCACTTTCATTGGCTTCAATGGATACTTTTTGTGATGTAAAGTTGACCTTGGACAATCTGAAAACACATCTAGATAGGTGTAAGATGGTCTTTCTACTACAAAGAAGTCCATCATGAAGGTTCACATGATTATTTATTACACTTCTAGACCAAATGAAACAATAATTCAAGGAATTTTGAAGAAATATGAAGATTTCCAAGCATAAAGCAAGGAACCATAAATCCTTTTACATTTCCAGAGATAGTTAGATTTCATGTTTTATGTAAATAGGTGTTGGAATTTTTACATGTCTTATGCAATTACATGTAAAATCGAAGATGTCCTCCTACAATCATGGACATCACGTTTGAATAATCCAATAGTTAGTTAGGGTTTTTTCTAGAATATCTCATTGCTTTCACCTATAAATAAGAGAGAGTTGCATTGTATTATTTACCTTTTGTCTAACGCAACCAAGTGCTACTCATTTGTAAAGCAACTTTTGAAACTTTGAGTTCATGTTGTGTTGTTTTCAATCAATAAACAAGGCTAAATTGCATACCAAACTTTGTGTTGGATCAATTTCAATGAATGTGAATGTTATTATGTCTTTCACAATACTTTATATTACTATTGGATTGGATTTTCAATGTTCTATTAATTCAGATTGGATGGCTTTTAAGTTTATTTCTATAGAATTTATTCTACTATGCCTTTTGATTGAAATTGTGTAATTGCTAATAAAATTGGTGCATGATCTTCAAGACTTTGTGCTTGGAATTTTTCATGTTGTTCGTCGATCTATTTGTAAAGTATATTGAATACTTTTTTATTCATTTGCATCATTGGATAATTATACTAAAGAAATCATCTTTGAAAGTAGTGGAAAGACTTTATGCTTTCATTAGTTTTCTAGTTACGTATATTTGATCATTTTGGTACTCCTAGACTATGCTTTGATAAGTTAGAAGTATTGGGGTATGTGCAGGATCATGATGGGTCAAAAAGTGGCGATATGAGGCTATGTGTAGGGTATATGGCCGATGACCTTTTTTTTACCAAAAATTAATGAAACGAAAAGGTTTTTTAAAGGAGATTCTAAGCTTTCCACCAATATAAATTACACTTTACTTTGAATTTAATAAATAATTATTATTCATTTTCTATTTGAATTATATTAAAGTCTTGATTGATAGGCTAATTGAGAAAATATCTATAGCTTTCAAATAGTATCATATTTTTTGAATCCAAAACATGTGTCACATTATATGCTTCATACTATAAAAAAAAAAAATCATGAATTTTGACAAAGTTAAAAGATGTTGGAGACATATGAGTTTTATATTTTTAAAAGTTGTAATAAAAAATTCATAATTAATTATTTTAATTGGAAAGAGTACAAAATATACATCCGCCGGGACATGAGTAATCTAATTATATCTAAAATCTTATAAAAAAAATATTTATCATTTAGTATGGTTAGGAGTGGTGAGGCAGGCACCTGCTTGCTATTTTTCCCTAAAATTTAAGTACTCTTTGTATTGAAATTTCAAATTTTCACCAAATAGATTTTTTAAAAAAAAACCTAATGGTTAAGTACATTCAATTTGCTACAAATTCTATTCTTACATATTTTTGAAATAAGATATAGAACTTATTCAAATTTTTTCGTCAAGTTTCCTAACTCTAATTTTTCTAAATTTTTCGCCACTTAAGGGCCTGTTTTTTCTATGATGATCCTATACAGACCCATTGGAAATTACTTCTTATGTTTTATTTAAAGTTGTAGAGCATCAAAGAATGAAAAATGTGGAACATTGTAAACATATTCTCTAAAATAAGAGAGAATCATGAATGTGACACACCCCTATATGATTAGTGTAGTGTACATATTATAAATATTTGAATAGTTTACATTAGTTTTGATAAGCAGTAAGAAGGGAACCTCCCCTTTCCGAGATGAAATATTTTATCTCTTAACAACTATGGCTGAAATTCAAGTTTTGTAATCTATAAAGGGATTACAAAATTCTCACCCAACATTTATCTTGTGATTTCTCCCTCCATGATGTATTCTCTAACATTGGGATACATTAAGTATATCATTATCTTACTCCCTAACACAATGTTCTTTAACTTTTTGAGACCCTTGACAATGATGAAAGCCTACATCTCAATGAAGTTATGCTTAGTTTCATATCCCTCGAAGGTTCTCAATTAGAATTCTATGGGGTGTACATTGTTTCCTTCATCCTCTTTCTAAGTTAGCATTACTACAAAGCTATGTTGACTCCCATAAACATACATGACAAATTCCTTAAAGAAATTGATATTAACTATTATGGGGGCAATGGAGATTGCATCCTTGATCTTGTCGAATGCTACCCTTCATTCAATGGTCCATTTAAAATCCTACTCTTGTTTAGGATTAGGGTAATGGACTGTCTTACTATTCATGCAAAGTTAGATATGAACCAGGTAACAAATTTTACTTTTCATGGAAAGATTGGAATCCCTTTTTATTTACTAGTAGGGGAAAACCTCGGATTGTCTACACTATTTCTAGATCAATGGAGATACCTTCTTTGGATACTACATACCCAAGTAGCTTTCCTTGTGGCACTCCAAAGATGCACTTATTGGGGTTGAGGGATACCTTAAACTCTTCGAACCTTTAAAAAAATATTCTCCATGTCATCAAAATGATCCTCCCTTTTCTTTGAGAATACTATGAGGTCATCCAAGTAGATGAGGATAGTTATGTTGATCAAACCCTAGAAGGCTATGCCAATGGCTCACTAGAAGTAGCTCTTGCATTGGAGAGGTTGAAAGTCATTTTCACATATGTGAAGGTTCCCCACTTTGTGGTGAAATAGATTTTATGTTGGTCTTCCTCCTTAACCCATACCTAATTGTAGCCCAAGAAATCATTAAGCAGAGAGAACATCTTTGAGCCAGTAATTATTTAGAAGATCTACTAGTCCATGGAGGGAAGGGGGTAGTGGTCCTTCATGATACTTTTTTCAAGTCCCCAAAAATACATGCAAAGTCTAATTTCACCATTTTTATTCCTCCTAGGAACTATGTTAGACACCCATGTTGAATGTTTGATAGGGTATATGATCCTTGAATCAATTAGTTTCCTTAGCTCCTGAGCCATAAGTGACTCAACCTTTGGATTTACCACCCTCTACCTTTGGTGCATTATTTTAGCTTTCTCAAATAAATATATGGTGTGTTATATCACCTCATGATCATACCCTTTCAATTCATCATACATCCCAACTACAACACCTTCATAATCACTATCGTAGGATATCAACTAATCCTTATCCTTCTAGGAAAATCCTTTCCCAACATTCATCTTCCTTCCATATCCTACTTTAAGTTTAGATTAATGTTTTGTTATTCTTGACATCATCAAAATCAAATAGATTCTCTAGGGTGATCATCCACTTTGGAATTTTTTTGGTTCTGAGTTGTATGATCTCATTTCAATAGAATTCTTCAATCCTTGGTTGTAGCTACTTTGTGAACTCAAATGACTATTGGAGAAACATGGAAATCTAAGCATCACTCTAAAAAAATTCATTTCTTCTCATTGTCTAAGATAGTAGGTCAGATAATCACCCACACCACATGTTCATTTGTTAACAACTTGATCACTAGGTCAAGTTGTGAACCAACCACTACCATTCTATTTTCTTATTCATTCTTTGACCTTGGGATGATTTGAATAATGAATACCTCAAAATGCTTCAAATAGATCTCTCACCTTATGTTAGTAAGATCTCATGTAGATGTCATTTTCTACTACAACTCCTCTTAATTGTTTCACTACCAGTTCAAAGTCTCTAAATAGCTTTAGCCACTTCACACCCATGTGTTCAATGAGGCTGAGGTCATGGACCAAGGCCTCATTCTCAACATCATTGTTTGTGCAGATGAACTAAAGGAAAAAATCTCTAAGGGTTCCTCTCCTAGAAGGAGATACAAATTGTATGTTAGCCTCGAAGCTAGTTTTGCATTTCACACCATCAAAGTGTAGGGTCCAAAAATTGGAATTAGTTTTAGGTTCATTTCTTTGATCCTCTTTCCTTTCCATGAACTCAGGGATCACCTTCTCCTCATCATGAATTACATAAATCTCAATAATGGTGGCATCAAAGTTACTGAATGGATCATTCTTCATAAACTCGTTAATAAGGACCTCTTCCTCAGAGGTCTTATTTTCAACCACACCTTCTTGAAGTATTTATATTCAATACATCTTTTTCTTTAAGAAAGAAGTATGCACCACCTCAGAATTCATCATGGTGTCATCAATAATGTGTTATAGGTACAATGTCTTAGAGGGAACCTTCATTTTCAAATCATAATTGGTCCTTAGGATCAAGTGAGACCAATCTAAAGATACATACCTACCTATGTTATCTATGAAATCCCTTAATAATCATAGCTTGAAAACTAGTGGAATATCAATAACCACCACCTCTTGGGGAACTATGATAATAGGGAAAGAATACAAGGTTAGGGGAAGAGCCCTGATAACACCTACAGTCTAAACCTTACACCCGTATTACCACATTACTCCTTATCCAAAGGTTGATACTGAAGTTACAGTGCATCCAAAATTTCCTTGGGCATCATTGTAATGTTGTCATGAGAGTCAATTAGGAATTATGCAAAAACTTATCCCCCCACAATGAGAGTTAAATAGAAAGGGATGGGTTTTTTTTACTTACCCCTATTATAGAGTTGTTGAATGCATAAAACACATGAAGTTGTGCATTCCTACTATTCCCTCTCTTTTTGGTATGTATTGGCTTGACTTCTAGATTACTTTATGTAGGCCTCAATTGGTCTTCCAATGCCTCTTGCGATAGAGATTTCTACTTAGGGATAGATAGGATATCCTAGAGAGAAAAATTTATTGAAGCTTTTTTTTTTTTTTCAACCACATTCAATGACCTTTGAGGTCAAACTTCATGTTATTTCATTCTATTTTGCATGTGCTTCATTTTTTATTAACAAAGGTCATGGTTGGGGGCCTGAATTTTTCCTCAAGGTAGCCTTAAGCCATGTAAAATATTCTTAGGCCTCATTTGGCTTCTTCTTAGAGTAGGTGTAGTAATCTGATTGGACTTGCAAATCCTTTATCACATGAGTCTCATTGCCAAAGACTATATCCTTGCCTTCTACCCTTGAGAATAACATATGTTACGAGGCTATCTCCTCTTCTTGTTCTAGGGACATACCTTGCACCTAAGACATAATGACAATGTTCTCAACATATGGGGACTAGTATCCATAGTGAGATAGGTCGTACACACTCCCTTATCTTCTTTACTCGGTAACTCTCTATTACAAATTTCTTTTAGGAAATTTTGGGGTGTATGTGCATCATTTCATGAAAGGAACCATGCATTTGAGTCAACTACCAATTTTTTTGCTAGCAATCTATTTCGTATGTAGATTTGGTGTGATTCTTTGCAGGGGAGTAGAAATCAAGATAATTTGGTTCACAAGTTGTGCCTAATGATTCGACCTCTATCCCCCCTAATATTTGCTATGTTTGTTATGCTAATACAATAGTCACTCATCTTAATAATTTTGAAAAGTGGGTTTCCAGAGGCATATCCTATTTCCTTTTAAGACTCATTATCTTGTTAGAAAAGTTTCAAAGAATGCTCTTCATATCATTCATCTATGTGGCTAGCGAGGATAATCGGTTGTGCTCATTTGGGTATAATGATACATACACATGGGATCATCTACTTGTGAGGTGATAAGGACCTCTTCTTGCAATTTTATTGAAAAATTTGGGAACATAAGCATTGGTGGTTGTTGGGAAAGCTTCTTAGTGTCTATCAAGTTGTTCTCTACTTAGACAACTAGCTCATACACATTTGGAAACAACTGGCCTTTGAGAGACTAGATCATTACAACTATATCTAATTTGAAGGCTTTGAGATAAGAAATGATTGCCATTCCCACAAGTAGTGGAGGCACAACTAATATTATTTTCCAGGTTTTATGGAATCTAGTATTAAAATCTTTCTAACAAGGATTTTTTCATAGTAATTATCTATTGGAGTAGAGACTATCGATCTACTTAATTTTTAAATTGGTTAGAGAACCTATCTCTGAGTTGGTCTTAAGTGGTGATTGATATCAATTAGGGAGGTTTCCAAATAAATCACCACAAAGCCAACTTAATTCAACAAGGTTTTGAAACTCCAAACCCCAACTATGGCAATTCTTCACACAATCTCACTTCTTCTCTAGTAGGCGTGTAGACCTTGATTCTTGAACCTAAATGACATCAAACTCTCACAACCAATAGAATCCTTACACTTTATGACACCCATTAAAGCCTACTAGAACATACCTCAGTATCAAATGCAACTCTTTTGGAACAACAACCTAAAGTCATGCCTTCTACACTAACCTAAGCCTTAAATTAGCACACTTTTACAAAGGTTCCCCACTTTAAACCTATTGCCAACCCACAAAATTAATGGGGAAGAATTCACTAGTCCTCAAAACACTGAATTTCATAAGTTTTTTGTAGATACATGTTCTCCAAAGCACTCTACCAAGAAACCCTCATTTCTAGCCAATTACATGGGGGTTTATTAAAAAAACACCTTCCAAACCTTACCACTCCTAGCCAAAACTTTAATCACCCTTAATTATGTCTTCAAATTCTTAAAATTCATTCACCAAACCTCTGTCAACACTATTTTATCAAACCCTAGTGTAAAACCACCATTTTCAAGCAAAATACACACAATTACAGACAAGGTAGCAACTCAAATGCCTTCAATCATCTTCCCTACACCAAGAAACTATGAAAAAACCTAAAACATGCCCTACCAATCCATTCCAATGAGTTACAAAAGAGGACAATGGGTGGAATGGCTTGAATTATCATTTTGAACAAAGAAACCCTTAAAACAGGGTATACAAACCCACCTTCACAAATTTGCTTAAAAAATGCTTTAGAATTAATGAAACTTCCTCAAACTAGAACCAAATGAAAGCTAGTTCCTTACTCCAATGAATGTAAAACAAATTTGTGTCAAGATTCCACTATACAAGCCATACACAGGAAAAAAACAATGAGAATGTATAGAAAATACAATAAAACAAGGATAATTGCTTGATTTCTCCTTCCAAATTCTTCAAAAGAACACTACAATGAGTCACCTTACATATTTAACTTGTTTTCCCTTAAATGAAAAATTCTACAACCATACAAAACTGACTTATGGAAATTATGACCATTGGCATTCCAAGACTTTACATATTTTGCATTTTTTCAACTTTCTATTGACAACTTTTTTGCATATTTTGCATTATTAGCAATTTGACTCTCCTAGACACCTAATAGACCCATTAAATTAAGAAATGGTCAATATGACCTTATTTAATCACAAAATAACTCAAAAAACTCCTAGACTCAACGTCTCATGAAACAACTAGAACAAATTCACTAGAAAAGGATTGGTGCTCCTGCACCATACAGTTGGCTGAAAGAAATTCCAAAGCCTCCTTTGAGGACTGTATGCCATCAAACCCTACTACCCTTGATCATACCATGACCACAAATTCACATTTCCACCTGGTAACTCCTTCTACCTTGCATCATGTCTACCTCTAAACTAACTTCTTTCTTGATTATACTGTCCTCTTCTTTCCTATTGTTTCATTATTCTCCCATCTAGAAGTGTTGCTAAATTTGCTTGAATGCCTATCATTAGACCTATACTAACTATCCTTTTCCTTGTCCTTGTAGCATATCCATATTCATGCCCCTGTCTTTTCCTTTCTACTTGACTTGATTCATACTTTCTTCTAGTATTATGCACTAGATTCACTATCCTCAAACCCATTTAATTTTTTGACCCATATATCATGGTTTTATCAATCTTAGGAGCCTTTTCCTTCACAAGGCTTGACTTCCCCTCAACTTCTGCAAAAATTATAGGACATACCACTATCCCAACTAGGATCTCATCAACTTTTCCAAACTCATCTTTTTCCCTTTCAAAGAATTCATCCTTGATCTTCTCTGCCTCAAACTTGAACACCACTCACTAGCGTTCTTTGTTGCCTTCCACCACTATACCAGCCTTCATATTTACTAGATCCTCACATATCCATCCTTTGGAGTGACTGAAAACTCTTTACTCTTGTCTTCACTAACCTTCACAAGCTCCTTCTTACCAAACATAATGACTTTGGCCACCTTGCTTTCTTCTTTGACCTTCTCCTATAATGGTGTTAGTACAAAGGAACTTCTATCTTTCTCAATCGCATAAGTATTTTCCCTTCCATCATATAATGCACTCCTATCAAATTTTCATGGCCTACCAAGAAGTAGATGGTAACAATCCATAGGTAAAATGTAAAAAAGCACCCTATCACTATACCACCAATATGAAACTCAACATATGCTTTCTCATTTACCAACAATGATTGATTATCACTTAATCAAGATGCTCTATAGGGTCATCTATGAGGAATTCTTTCTAGTTTCAATTTCTCTACCATTTCTCTAGACACCTTATTGTCAGTTGAACCTAAATCTATGACAACCTTGCATACTTTACCTCTACATTTGCATGTAGTCTTGAACAAACTCCTTCTTTGACTCATCTCCTCTTCCTTGGATGTATTCAAGAGTGTTCTTCTACAAATAAAACTTTCACCAACTTCTAGAGCAACCAAAATACTATTGGAATTTGAACTCTCACCTTCATCCTCTTGGACAATTTGAGCTCTTCTTTCACTTCTCCTTTCTCTACCACTTGATGTAGCACCAAACTTCTCAGGGTACTTGTAGGATGGATGACCAAACTCATTGCAAATTGTAGCATCTGCCTACAAATGTATTTGCACTTCTTCCACCACCAAATTTTCCTCTAGTACCCCTAAATCCACCTCTGAAATTAGAACTTTGATCTTTACCTTTTCCTTCACCTTCTTCCTCTTAATTTGGTTGCTTGGAAGCATGAAAGGTTCCCCTACCTCTTTTATTTCTACCTCTTCCTCTAATGGACTTATCTTGTCTCCTTGTTAGCTTTTCTTCCACTCTAATGGCTAACTAAAAACATTCTTCCATAGATTTTGGATTTTCCACAACCAATTCATCTTCAATGTTAAACCTAAGACCTCCAAGATACCTAGCAAATTTCTCAACCTCATCCTCTTGTCTACTTGACCTTATGCTCAACTTATAGAATTCATCAGTGTAAGTTTTAACATCCAATTCTTTTTGTTTTAGATTTTGGACCTTCTTATACAATTGGACTTCAAAATCTTTAGGAAGAAACTTACCTTTAAGTTTTGCAACCATCCAATCCCATAAAACTATCGTTCCCTTTCCTTTTTTTCTCCTCTTAGCCTACTCATAGTCCCACCATAACAATGCATGTCCCTTGAGTTTTGTCTTTGCTATCTTTACCTTTTGATCATCAAGTACATCTTCACTCTCAAAGCGATTATCCATAGATTCTATCCAATCAAGAAACTCTTCATCATTCAAATTTCCTCCATGTACATGAGCTAATCAAATTTTACCTTATGTGAGTCACCTTTGACTACCTTAAGCAATTTAGCCATCCTCTAATCTTCATGGTCTAAATCTTCATCTACATCTTCATACTATTTATCTTCCTTTTCTTCTATTTCACTCACATCACCCAACTCTGCCCCTCTTCTTTGATTTAACTCCAAGGCTGCAAGCCTTGCTAAAACAACATTATGAGACTCCAATAACTTGGCATGCTTCTCTTTTAACTTTTGTAACTCTTTAGTAGCACCAGCATTCTTAGGAGGCATCTTGTTTCTACAACTTCCAACCTTCTTCTATGCAAACTTCAACTAATCACCTTCACAAGATCTACTAACTATGCTCTGATACCAATTGATGTCAGTCAGGGAGGTATCCAAATCAATCACCACAAAACAAACTAAATTCAATAAGGTTTTGAAACTCCAAACCCCAACTATGGCAATTCTTCACACAATCTCTCTTCTTCTCTAGTAGGCCTATAGACCTTGATTCTTGAACCTAACTCACATCAAAATCTCACAACCAATAGACTCCTTACACTTTTTGACACCCATTAAAGCCTACTAGAACATACTCAGTATCAAATGCAACTATTTTGGAACAATAACCTAAAATCATGCCTTCTACACTGACCTAGGCCCTAAATTAGCCCACTTTTACAAAGGGTACCCACTTTAAACCTACTGCTAGACCAAAAAATAAATGGCGAAGCATTCACCAGTCCTCAAAACTCCCAATTTCACAATTTTTTTCAGGTACACATTCTCCAAAGCACTCTACCAAGAAACCCTCATTTCTAGCCAATTACATGGGGGTTTATTGAAAAGCCACCTTCGAGATCTTACCACTCCTAGCCACCACTTTAATCACCCTTAATTATTCCTACAAATTCTTAAAATTCATTCACCAAACATTTGTCAACACTATTTCATCAAACCCTAGTGTAAAATCACCATTTTCAAGCAAAATACACATAACTACAGACAGGGCAGCAACTCAAATTCCTTCAATCATCTTCCTACACCAAGAAACTATGCACACACCTAAAACATGCCCTACCAAGACATTCCACCAAGTTATAGAAGAGGACAGTGGGTGGAATGGGTTAAATTATCATTTTGAACAAACAAACCCTTAAAATAGGGTATACAGACTTGCATTAAAAATTTTACTTCAAAAATGCTTTAGAATTAATGAAAATTCCTCAAACTAGAACCAAATGAAAGATAGTTCCTTACTCCAAGGAATTCAAAACAAATTTGTGTCGAGATTCCACTATACAAGTCGTACATAGGCAGAAAACAATGAGAATGCATAGAAAATATAGTAAAACAGGGATAATTTCTTGATTTATCCTTCCAAATTCTTTAAGAGAACATTACAATAAGTCTCCTTATATATTTAACTTTTTTTCCCTCCAGGAACAAGTGCCACAACTATACAAAACTGACTTATGAAAATTATGACCATTGGCATTCCAAGACTTTACATATTTTGCATTATTTGCAATTTGACTCTCATAGACACCTAATAGACCCACTACATCAAGAAATGGTCAAGATGACCTTATTTAATCACCAAATAACTCAAACAACTCTTAGAATCAACCTCTCATGAAAAAACTAGAACAAATTCACTGAAAAAGGATTGGTGCTCTTGCACCAGTGATGGAGTTGGGCAGAAAGGATCTATACAAGTCAAGATATCACCCTTTGAATGAGGCAACCAATAGACTTAAAGTTACGTTTTTATTTGTAACATGGTGTACTATGTAAACATTTTCCACATCTTGAATGTGATTTGTGGTGCTTTTAAAATCGTCCCCTATGAATTTGGGGAGTGCCTTTAAGGTATTAGAAGGGATGGAATTCCAATTTTTTGGGGATACTATAGGACTAAGTGGGCTACCACTATTCCATACTAAAAAATTCCTTAGTGTTCTAAGAGTAGCCATCTATTGTGGTTCTTGTGTTGTGCCTAACCCTGTGTCCCTTTGACGAGTTACAACCATGAGAGCTAATAGTAGTAAGCCTATATTTTGTGCAACAAATGACCTTGTAATAGACTTTCAACTCATAAACTCTAACTTCTAAGTGAGATATTATGGGTTGGAGTCCCATCGGTCAATGCCACAAAGGAACTATTGATTCTTAAAACTTTTCTCTAGGAAAGCAACATCATATGGGAAGTTTCACAAATGTTGGATTGAAATTTCTATCTATGAAGGCACCTTCAAGATTTTAGAAGATGATTCTTCAAATGTTTTGGTGAGAAAAAGGGGGGAAAGAAGGAAAATTAGGAAACCTAAAATTAAAACTAAGGTGATACATCAAAATTACTTTCGTATCCACTCCTAAATTACATAATAAAGATTAAAACCTTTAAAACATTACAAATAGTTTAAAAGAGAACATGCATGATTTAAATCTTGCAATATTATCAAAGCTTACTCTATAGAAGTAAAGATGAAAATAACAACAAATTATTGATTCCACACAACTTGGCATAGAATACCACGTCCTCTTCATTGTTGGGTAGATAACAAATAATAAAGGCCCAAGGGCATAATACAAAATATTCAATCCTTCCCGTGAGGGCCACTTACTAAGGTCTTAGAAATGAAAAAAAAATGTTGCTATCCCTATTCAAAACTACAATATTACAATGTTCTCTCAAGAAACAACTATCTAAACTTCAATAGGGTGAGAGTCAAAACCCAACAAAATATGAGGCTCCCCAATATACGCACTATGTCCTTTTATAGTTGAGGCTTTTGGGACTAGGGAAAACAACATCTGGAGCCATGCAAGACACTTGAATCCCAACTCTCATTTTCATGATGAGGTTGTAGTAACAAAATTAGATCCTAGGAAGTCTTCAGAACACATGTGTCTATAATCTATGGATCTATGGCATTGTGCAACCTTAACTCACATCAATCTCCTAATGTAGATCATGCATTCCCCACTTAGACTACTCATGAAGTTTCCCTTGGGAATATGGCCCATATAGTGCATCATTTTCCTATGAAGGAGACTCTTTGTTCCTTGAACCACATAGTGATTCCACATGGGAGTTTGTGCTCACTTTTAAGCTTCATTGGTTATTATGTGTTGATTGTGTTGGATTGACCATGTGGAACCTTGGCACTATCCCTAAAGAGTTTAGAGCATTTCTTATGATGGATGAGCTCAACAACACCATGTGCCGCAAGCGAGGAAAAGATGATGCATAAAATAAAACTTTGCAAAGGGACCAGAGTAAAAGAGGAATCCCATTTATGATGCTCATCTTACACAGTCGTGCCTTAGATGGAGCTATTACCTATTTTTGAAATTAAGGATCTAATCCATAAATACAATGTGAATATAAGCTATCTGATGATTCCTATTTTTTTGGACCCTTATTCAATCCAATTGCATTACTCCCTTCTCTAGAGGCTCATACTTTAATTGAAGGGAATTAGATATCTTCTTTGCAATTACAGTGGTGCTTATGCTAGAGTCTATCATCAAATTGTGTAGCAATTTCTTACCCACTATGATAGTTAAGTAAAATGGGATAGGTTTGGCTTTACTTACTTCTCCCTTTGAATTCATGACACAAAATACTAGTTGTGATTGGAGACCTTTTCACTGTTCTTTCCCTTTACTTTGGTTGGCATATTTTATATGAATCACAATTGTCAACTTTTCATGTTCATTCAATGCTTCTCATAAAATATTTTATTTCTCTGGCATAGACAAAACATGCACCACATTTAGGTACCTTCATCAATTGACATTCCACCATATTTAGCAATCTATGTTATTAATGCCTAGGATATTTTACCTTTTTTTCTAGAATATTATCTTGTTTCTATACTTGCAAGTGAGAAATCTACAACATAAAAATTTCTTCTGAATGTGTTTTTGGATGAGGAATGACTTTCAAAATTTCTATAATCTTCCTTTTTTATTGGGTGAAGTTGTTGAATTGCACTTGTGAGACCCTTGAGGTTGAGGCATCATTTACAAAAAATGTATTTTCCCCTTCAACCAAGGAGAAAATTTCATTTTCAAGTGTGATTTCACCCTATTGCTCCAAATATATCCCCTACATTTGGGTAACTAAGACTACATTATCCATATGAAGTGATTGATATTGATATTGAGTTGGCATTATTTCTGTTTGCATCCCTTATCTTTGTTTCTTTGTTATCTTCTATTGTAAGTTTCACCTAGGGAAATCTCTAGGCATATGGATATCATTACAAGGGAAACACCATGCATTAGATTCCTCCACCAAATTATTTTGGTCGATAACTAATTCTCTCTAAGAATTAGGTGTGACTATCTATAATGGCATTCATAGTAGAAGTATCTAGTTCTATGGTTATGAATGATTAGGCCTTAGAGGTCTGGTTATGTGTAGGATCATGATGGGCCAAAAAGTGGCGATATGATTGGTATTTGTAGGGTATGCAGTTGATGACCTCTTTTTACCCAAAATTGATGAAATGAAAAAGGTTTTTAAAGGTTATTCTCAGTTTTCCACCAATATAAATTATGGTTTACTTTGAATTTAATAAATTATTATTATTCATTTTCTATAAATGAATTACGACTAAAGTCCTAATTGATAGGCTAATTGAAAAACATCTATAGCTTTCAAACATTTGGTATCATAATTTTTAACACGAAACATGTGTCACATCTGCTCATACTATAGGATTAAAAAAATAAAATTGAATTTCATAAAGTTTTGACCAAGTTAAGGTAGTCAGACATATGAGTTTTATATTTTTAAAAGTTGTAATAAAAAATTCATAATTAATTATTTACTTGGAAAAAAATTACAAAAAAATATGCATCACATCAGGATATGAATCCTCTAATTATATCTAAAATCTTATAAAAAATATTATCATTTTATTGTGGTTAGGGTGGTCAGACAGACACCTACTTCTTTTTTCCCTGAAATTTAAGTACTATAATATTGAAATTTCAAATTTTCACCAAATAGATTTAAAAAAAAAAAAAAAACTTAGCAGTTTAAAAACTACATTCAATTTCCTACATATTCTATTATCACATATTTTTGAAATAATATAAGTAACTTATTCAAACTTTTACGTCAAGTTGCCTAACTCTGATTTTTCTAAATTTTTTTGCCACTTAAGGGCCTGTTTCTTCCATGATGATCCTGCACATGCCCATCCCTGATAGTGATTAGACTAATAAGTGGATTTTTAGCCCCTTAGAATCCTTGATAGGGTGTTTTTTAAAAATGAGGCATGTTTCCTTTTAAGATTGATGATTTTATTGGAAAAGATTCACAAAATTCTATTCATATCTTACATCTCTACTAGTGGAGGTTGGCTCGCACTCACAAAAGGATATGAATATCACAGTAAAACTTTCCTGGGAATTGGACATTCCGACAGGTGACTAATATCTCTCTGTGGACGTTCATTTTACTTGTCAAACCAGGGGACGTAGACTTTAAATGGCGCAACAAAATATATGCACTAGGAATTTGTTTCGGTCAAATCTTAGCAAAAATACATATTGGAAAGAAATTCTATCTAAGCCACAGAATGGTAATGCAAAATTATTTAACTCAACTATGCTTGATTAAAATAGAAACTGTAACAGCTACTACTGAGGCACAAACCATGAACTGGCCTTATGCTGCAGGAACAGTCATAGGGATGGAATCTCTATGCTGCAGGAGCAGTATAAGACTGAGTTTGTATAAAAACTTCAAAGATGAAAGCTAACTGGATATCAGCAGAAAAGAACATCTAACTAATTAACTACAGATACTTACTAAGTGGGCCCCCTTAGCAAGCATCTACCGATTACACAGATGCTGAACTCAGAACTTCATTGATCTTTATTCATGAAAACAGAATGAGATACATTGTTTTGATGATGTGAAAACTAACAACAAACT
Organism: Sequoia sempervirens; assembly: GCA_007258455.2. Classification (NCBI taxonomy): domain Eukaryota; kingdom Viridiplantae; phylum Streptophyta; class Pinopsida; order Cupressales; family Cupressaceae; genus Sequoia; species Sequoia sempervirens. Next base: position 12,793,375 of record VDFB02168118.1, read on the forward strand.
CTGTTTCTGGTTAAACAGATTCTGTCTTTCATTATCATACTGATTCTTACATGATATCTGCTACTCTATTTCTATCTTACCTTGAATACCATCTATTACTCATTCTATTCATCCTCCACTCACTCGCGTAGGAGGAGTATCTTATTTTTAAATCAGAACAACAACTAACTAACTAACTTCATCAAAGAAAGACGTGGAAGTAAAGTGTATCCCTGAATCAAGGAACAAACTTCATAAATGAATTTATGTGTTCAACCCGATTCAGAGAGAATCTAGCGCTCCACTCTTTCCAGATTGACTTATCATTAAAAATCTTTCCCAATCGGTTTTGGTCAAAGAGTCTTTGCCGGAGCCTCCTCAAAGTCGTGCAAGAAATGGACTTTACTGCAAGGCCGAGATCGGCTGCGCTTGACTCGATCATTCTTCAACAACTTGCGAAACAAAAGGTAACAGATGCGCAAGAAAAGGCATATGGCACATACACGATATCTATTCATTAATCACACATTTTAAATCTACTTCACCATTCAAAAACTGTATACAGTATACCAGCCATTTTCGGGAGTCAACAGGGCAATAAATGCAATCAAGTCAACACAATAGGCTACAGGAATATAAAAGTGTCTTGCTACAGGATATCCCCACAAAAGGTTTCAACAAAGTTTAAATAGCCGTGAAATAGCAAAAATAAAGTCATTTAAAAGTTTATCATAACATCAAATTATGAGCATATTTTAGGCTCATCAGAGGTGTTGATGCTAAAGTTGTTGGCACTTGAGAAGGAAATACATATATAAGAGTGTTGGCATGTGATGTATTGGGGGCCTCTTCTTGAAGTGGAATAGATAATTCAAGGAATACATGAATAGGAGGTCTCAAAGGAAGATTCCCAACATCAATTAGATTATTTTCAGCCTTTATAGCTAAGTTATATACCTCTGAGATGGTTTTCCCTTATATAAATTTAATCATAATAAATATATCTAAGTTAAAATCCTTTAAATATAAGAAAATTTCCATACCTATTAGAGGTCAGGCTACCATTAGAATCCTTTGCCAAGTTTTATGGAACCTTGTATTGAAATTAGTGATAACCACTTATGTGGCTCTTTTGATTGTAATCAATTGTTGGAGCCAAAGGAGCAAAATTTTTTCCCCCTTTTCATTGAATCTATCAAAGAATACACCCTAGCTAGTCCTAAGTGGTAATGGAATTTGGTTGGAGAGACCGATACCACTCTAGAGCCTTTCCTTTGAGGGATGTCAAAAGTGATCATAGAGAAACATTTTTCTCTATAACATGATGGATCATATGCACATCGTCAACATATTATAAATGTTCAGCCATGGTCTTGAAGTATTTACTTGTGAATTTAGGGAATTCCTTTAGAGCATTGGATAGAATAGGATCCCATGTGTTTGGAGCCACTCATGGAATAAGCGGACTGTTACTATTCCATGTCACAAAATTTCTAGGACCTTGCACAACCATGTGTGATTATGCTCTGTTTGACTTGGTTTCCCTTCATCAAGTGAAAGCCACCAATGAAGGTAGGAAGAGGATTGGGTTAGTAGTTGCATGCGCTCTTTTGATAGATCCTTGCTTCATATGATCCAACTTCTATTCATGTAGTAAAATTTATGTCCCACTAAGCATGCCAAAAACTGTTGATGCTTGAATTTTCACTCACATACCAACAATGAGAAATCTTATGAACACGGGACTTATTCATAAAATAACCTCTATATTTTAAAGAAGTCGACTCTTCCTTTTATTTTTAAGGTTTTAGGAGAAAAGAGAAGAAATACATTTTAAAAAAAAAAACTAATTTACTAACTATATAGCAATGCACAAAAAGTTGATATTATGTTTAGATTGAAGAAAAGGCACAATGCAACCATTTGACAATAATAACATAGACTCAAAGTTTTTAAAAGATTATAACACATGGTTTGAAAGCACTCATGGATGTTTCAATGAATGGTGCATAAAAGAACTATTAGATATCTTGAAATTGAAAATGCTTGCAAGAGTGACACATGTCCATTTCTTTATTGAACTCTTATGTGAAGGAAGTGACTCCAACAGAAAACATATTAAAAAGAACAACACTTCTTGTTGGCGTTGCCTACAAAAGAACCAAAAGGCAATCATTGTTTCTATTGATGTCTTGGACAAAAATAAAAATGTAGAACTTTTGCTCTACAAGTACCCTTCAAATCAACATGTAATAATTGATAGAATGTGGATCAAGTTTATATTAAATATTAAAGGTCCACAAGAAAAATCTAAACAAATTATTACAATATTTATATTAAGTATAAATATAATTGAGAATGGGTAATCTAATTATTTTGTTTGATGGAGTGAAGATAAACAAAGCAACATTGTTTTAAACAAATCTATAATAAAAAAGCTAACATAAAAAAAAAGATTAACTTTTTGTAAATTAATAGAAAAATTCTTATGTCTATTAAATAAATAAATGAAAAACATTTGTATTGAGACTATTAATCTAATAGATCATTTGATTAATAAATATTATTAAATCATTTAATTCATTAACTACCAGAAAAAACTGAATGCAATAGAACCTAACCACCTTCTTTTAAATCCAAATGAAGTTTTTCAATAATGCATCAGAGGCTCTCTATTCTTTTAGTATTTTTTAAAATATATTTTTCATATCAAATAAAATTTACAAATATACCTCATACAAACAAAAAAAAATATTAAGGTTAAAAGCTTTTACAAAGAGGGATTTACAGTCTACAAAGGTTATAAATGTTTTCTCAGATGAGAAAAGTTACGAGTGTAAGCTCATACAAGAACAGAAGTTATTAATGTTAAAAGCTTCTCCAACTGAGAGTTACAGTCTTCAAAGGTGACAAATTATCAATTATTGCAACTGGGCACCCACTTTCGGTCTCTATCAATTTTTTAATGTCAGTACTCCAACCGGCCACGTCAAACGCATATTCTATTGTGTTATATATTGTGGGAACTCAGATGACAGAACAGTGTAAGGTGTAGATTCATTCCCCCGGGCTTAGAGTGCTGTAAGTCGCCTCGTACAAAAGTTTTTTCTGGGCCACATGAAGTTCTCTGTCTATGGTGGGAAAGCCATTACGTTCTTTTCGAACTTTTTCTTGCCTTAGATCATTCTACCTATGCCCACATCCTTTCCAACCTATGCCCACATCCTTTCCAATAGATCACTGTTCGATTTTTTCCTATAATGCTTAGATTCCTTTAACTTGTAAACAGTGGACCACATGAAGTTCTCTGTCTATGGTGGAAAAGCCATTATCTTCTTTTTCGAACTGTTTCTTGCTTTGGATCATTCTACCTATGCCCACATCCTTTCCAATAGATCACTGTTCGACTTTTTCCTATAATGCTTAGATTCCTCTAACTTGTAAACAGTGGACCACATGAAGTTCTCTGTCTATGGTGGGAAAGCCATTACGTTCTTTTCAAACTTTTTCTTGCCTTGGATCATTCTACCTATGCCCACATCCTTTCCAATAGATCACTGTTCGACTTTTTCCTATAATGCTTAGATTCCTCTAACTTGTAAACAGTGGGCCACATGAAGTTCTCTGTCTATGGTGGGAAAGCCATTACGTTCTTTTCAAACTTTTTCTTTCCTTGGATCATTCTACCTATGCCCACATCCTTTCCAATAGATCACTGTTCCACTTTTTCATATAATGCTTAGATTCCTCTAACTTGTAAACAGTACAGCGTTCTTAACTACTTCCATTGCAGCTTTTCATTTCCATCCATGTTTAAGTTTATGGTTATTCTTAAACCAGATTCAACTGTCAATAAATGTACAATAATTATTTATTTTTTAGAGGGAATGAGGTATAAAATTGTTATTGTTTATTTGATTGTTAAAAAAAAAAAAAAAAATTATGCAGAGTGGGAGTGTTTAAACTATAGTGATATTTGTATCAAGTATGAAAACACCCAAAAGTGGGAAATCTAATTTTCTTATTTGAAAAAGTGGGACTTGTTAAATTGACAAATTTTTCAATCAAGATTTCTTGTAAAAGGTCTAGCATTGAAAAGACTTTGAAAATGTCTATCTGGTTCTTGATCCCATAGCCTACATGGTCTCAAAAATATTAAATTCTTTTATTTTATGTATGTTATGTTATGGCAAAGATAAAATAGAGTATATAGCTAGATTAAAATTTGTATCTTCCTAACCTATTTCTTTACTAAATTCAAGAGCATCAATTTGTTTTGTCTACATATTTGTGATGTTGAAATTTGCACACTTGTACTAATTTTTATTTAGTTTTGAATTTATTTTGATAGAATGGTTTAATATAATTGTATATCAACAAATGTTGTAGTCTTATATAAGTTGGGTTAATTTTTTTTTACCTATTATCTCTCTTTAATTCTCATTCTCATACATTTGAAACCAATCTCATCCACATCAATATATATTCCTATACATTTGACATTTAATATGCATGTTATCAACCCCATGTATAGACATTCATTTTGTACATTGATATAAGAATTTATTTGTCTTGGCTCAATTCTACAATATGGAATCAATACTACATTGCATGAAATTGACCAATGAAATTCAAAATTCAAACTATGTTAAGTCTCATCCATTTCTTCTCCACCATCAATTGACTTGGATATAGTATGCATTAAAATAGAGAACACACTCTACTTCATGTTGATTGGATTAAAATTTCAACTCACTATTGTAGACGTGACAAGATTTAATCCAATGTTGATTGTTAGCTAGATTTTCTTCTTCTTGGAGAAGTAACGATTGGATGATAGGTGAAAGAGACCATGCTAGAACAAGCTAAGGGGCTATTAGGATGTTAATGAACATGACATGTAGAATATTTTGTCAAAGGTTGTTTAATTGTCATTGGTTTACTTGTAGCAAGAATTTTACACGAGAATAATCTTACTAAAATATTTTAAGGAGAATCTCTTCTTTCGATGCTTCCAAATGAATATTTTCTTAATAGATATTGTTAGCATGCACAAATTGTTTAAGAATGATATTTAGAAAAGAAGATAAAGTCTTTCTTAATTCAACTAATATTCCCTAACATATCTAGTCAATTTAGAAAAAATAGGTTATTATGACATATATAATTCTCAAAATTAAAATAGACGAGTTAAAAAAAATTATTGTTTACATTTAAATATGAATACTTGTTGATTTGAATCCTTTCAGATTATTACTCAAAAGTAAATTCTTTTTTAATTTTATATTTTTTAAAATAAATAAATAATTAATTTACTAAGTCAATTTTATTTTTTTCACGAAGAGCCACAAAATATTTACCTCTTTTCTTTAATATACTGTTATTGGCCTTGTTGGTGATGTAACAGCAGAAGATTATAGTCCATAGATTTCCTTGAAGCAGATGCGGCCATGGAATCAAAGTGGATATCCTTTTCAATCAGAAATATGGCATTATAAATAACTATTATAGACCTTTCCATTATTTCCTGGTTTTAAATTATCCGCTTTCTTAATGATGAAGTCAGTTTTTCCAGCTGGCGACAGTAATATATACATAAAGTAAGACAGTGTTCTTTATGCACGCTTCTTGGGAGTTAAAATAAGAGGATAATGTAAGGTGCATATGCATTCCAGTTGGATTAAGCCATTGTTAATAGGCTTGTTAAAAGGCGTTCAGATTAGCCTAAATTTTAATTGAAATGGAAAATAAATGGTAAGTTTAATTTTATATTTAATTCCAGTTGATTTTTTTTAATATTTCATTTATTTTTGTAAAGGAATTTTAAATCAATTTTAATTAAATTCATATGATAATATTAAATAAAAAGATAGGAATTCTAGATATCTTTGAAATAATGTTAAATAAAATAATTAAAATATATATATTTTTATAATTATATAAATTAATTAAATGAATATTGTGTTATAAATTTATGAAAATACATTAATTAACAAAGTATATTTATTGAGAATCAATCTCACACCTATGTTTTGGGTCCTTATCATTATAAATTCAAATTTAAAATTTGACTTACTATAGTCCATTTCTTTTCCACTTAGAATTGATTAAACACATTTTGGTGTTTGATTTAAAGCTATATACATGTCTAAAGGTGTTAATTATATTCATTTGACATCTCTTCATATCTAATCATTTTTTGTGTAATAATTTAAGTATCATTCTAGGGATGGGGCAGAGGGCCTGGCTTGATTGGCTAAAGCATCCTGTTGTAGGCAAGAGGTCACGAGGTCTAGTCTCCCCCACAAACTTGTGGTACCAGAGGGCATGTTGCGCTAGCGCCACTAGTCACGTGAAAAAAGTTTACCAAGCACACTGCAATTTACAAATGGATACCCAACTTAAAGCATTTGCATGTTTGAAGCTTATTCTGTTCAATCATTTGAACAACGATAAAGTCATTCTTTTTCAAAGGTTGACATAATAAGAAAACATGTATCCTAGTGATCCAAAAGTCCTCTAAACATATTTTTAAATATTGCAAGTCATCAAATAAAAGAAGAAAACAATAGATCAAGAAAGTTGGAAAGTAAGAGTATGCACCATACCATATCAAATCCATGCCTAGAAATCAAAACATGTCTAAAAAACAATCCATGTGTAAGAATTATATTATCTTCTATTAGTATTAGATTTTGGATAAAATAAAAAAGAATCTATCATATCTAATTTCTTACATAGAGATTTCAATATTATATGATGATTGTTATCTTTCATAATTTAAATTGAATACATTTTATATATCACATTTATTTTTATAAAATAATATTCAATTTTAAAAGAGGGGTAAAAATTTATTAAAGCAAGAAAAAATTACAAAGCAAAGTCATTACATAGCCTTATCCAGCTCCACCAGATGGTCCAACTGATGAGACAAATCAGGGGGTAATTGACCCCGATTAACCAAATTCCAATCATGAATATGATCAGAAGCCCATTTAACCAAACAATCAGCAACACCATTCCACTCCCTAGGAATATGAGTGAAAGTAACAAACTCAAGAGGAACACAAAGATTAAGAATTTGTTCAATAATCAACGCCAGGTGCCAACTAACATCATCTAACCTCCGGCTATTAAGCAAGTTCGCCACAACCTGGGAATCAGATTCATATATAATCCTACGCCACCCCAACTGACTGCTACGCTCCACAGCCTATAAAATTGCCTAAGCCTTCATAAGATTATTACTATGAAGACCCTTATAAATAGAGAAAATAAATTGAACATCCCCAGAACTATCCCGACCAACACCACCAATTCCAGCATTACCAGGGTTTCCACGAGAAGAGCCATCTGTGTTAATTTTTAGGATGCCTGGAGGAGGAGGAGACCATCTTCCCTCCCTATTCACCTTCGGAGTTGGATGCCTACACCTGTTGCGCATAAGCTTCCTATGCAAAGGAGGAAGATGAAGGCGGTTGAAACAACCAACATTAGTAGGAGCAATTGAAATAGTCAGATTGCACTTAGCCGCGATCGTTTCTCCCAAAGAATACAAAATTTTCCACCACAAGCGAGGGGCCCCCATCATCACATCCTGAAAAATTCACCGATTCCTCTCCAACCAAAGATTCCAAATAATGAAGGATGGGCCAATCGCCCAAGTAGCTTGAAGAAAGGAAGTAGAAACAGGGGCCCTACTCCCTCGATCCACAAACTCAGCAAAAGAGGAAACATGTGAACAGGGCATATTCCACACCCACCACCAAAGATGCCAAATCTCCCAAGCATAGGAACATTGGAAGAAGAGATGAGAAGCACACTCCTCAGCCGCATGGCACAACACACAAAAAGAGGGACCTTGGAAACCCTGCTTGCATAAATTATCCCAAGTAAGACATCGGTTTTGAGCCACCACCCACATGAAGAAAAGACAACTTATGGAAAACATGCTTCCACCAAGGGACCTCAATATCCCCAAACAACTGTCGACCCAATTGCTTATAGCCAATAGACATAGAGTACTTCCTAGACATATTAGAACCATCCCAAGCTAGAATATTAGGTCCCCTCAATGAATTACAAGCCCGGGAAGCCAAAAGTTGAGCAAGCTCCCGCCTATTCCCCTCATAGCCCCTAGGAGGCCACTTAGAAGGGTACTTCCAGCGAAAAGAAACAACAGAGCCACAATGCTCAACAATCTTATAATGCTCAACGGTGTCCCAACCAACAGTAGTAAAAACATCATAGAGGGGTTGAAGATGAGGAAAAGCAGAAAGAATAGTTGGGTAACCATCCCAAGAATCCTGCCAAAAAAGAGCCTGTGATCCTGAATGACAGATCCAAAAAAGGGCACGCTTAATCAACTAAGCTCCCACTTTCAAAGTAGACCAAATCATAGACCCACTCCCCTCCAGAGGATAGCGATGAACCTCATGAGAAGTAGCACCATGAAGATACTTATAGTTACAAACACGAGCCCACAACTGGTGTTGATTAGTACACCAATGCCAATAAAGCTTTACCGCAAGAACTTGCCCATTCAAAATAGAACAGCGTAAACCGAGACCACCCTCCTGCTTTGGTCTACACATAGAATCTCATTTAACAAGGCTCCACTTAGAAGTCATCAAGTTACCACTCCAAAAGAATTTCCTAAAAAGAGCATCAAATTCTTAAAGGAAATACATAGGGGCCGATTGAACAAAACACCTGTAGATGGGAAGGGCCTGGATAACAGACTGAAGGAGGGTTACTCTAGCAGCAGTAGACAACCACTAATGAGTCCAATGTGTTACCTTCTTCCTCAACTTATCAAGCAACATCTGCCAAGAGGATCTGGGTTGATGACCAACAGCAATAGGAATCCCCAGATAGACAAAGGGGAGAGATCCAATTTGAAACCTCAAAATAGCTGCAATCCTCCTCTGGATAGCCAAAGGAGTATTGAAGAAAAAGATAGAAGACTTCTGCTCATTAACTTTCTGATCCGAAGCAGCAAGGTAGATGTCCAAAGCTTGCCTAAATGATTCAGCTTCATGAAGACGAGCCAACCCCATAAGAGAGGTGTCATCCACAAACTGGAGGTGAGAAAGAGTAGGCAGACCCGTCCCCCACTGCCAACCATGAATAACACCTCGAGAGACCTAAGAATTAAGAAAGCGACCAAGCCCCTCAGCCATAATGATAAACAGATAGGGAGAGAGTGGGTCCCCCTGACGAAGGCCCCTAGTAGCACCAAACAACTCTGAAGGTTCACCATTCACAATGATAGAAAATGAGGAGGAAGTCACACAACTCATAGTCCAACTCACCCACTCAGAAGAAAACCCAAAGGCCAGCAGGATCTTCTGAAGGAAACTCCATTTAACTCTATCATATGCATTTGCCATATCTAGCTTGATGAACATAGACTTATCCTTCGAGATCGCCATGGAATGAATGACCTCAGAGGCAATCTAAAATAATATTCAATTTTAAATTATCACATAACAATTATAAATTAATTTCTGAAAAGTAAGATTCAAGTTTAAATTATCACATAACAATTATAAATTTATTTATGAAAAGTAAGATTCAAGTAAAAAGAAGTTTGCATTTTTAATTTAGAATTAATCGTGGAAGAGATGTGAATCATAGGAGAGATATGACAATGAACCGAATGAAATCCATTCTCAGTGATTTTTTTTGCTACCGCTAAACAGAGAACTAGATAGTTTTCAAAATCTCAAATTTATTTTACTCCTTATAGATATATATTGTAGGTAGCTAAATCGTCACTGAGAATCTGCATCAAAATATATATTAAGCTACCTATCTTGGTTGGAAGGGTACACCAAACATGATGATGTTTCCTTTATAAGGAATACCAGTCCAAATATATTCCAAGAAGGAACAAGATGAGACCCAACACACCATTATTAGAAATTTGTTATAATGTTGATCTCAGCTCTTAATATGAGAACCTTCTGATGCCTCTGTTGGAGACAAATTAACCAATTTATAATGGTTCCTAGCAGTATTTCCGAAGCCATTCTCTTTTTTCTTCACATTATTGTTCTTCACCATATCACCATACTTAGATAAAATTACTTCTCAGATTAAAGTTTGAATTCCTATTAAACCCTTTATAAAAGAGAAAAACAGCTTTACAGAAACCCATTTCCAAGATTTTTAAGGCACATCATTTAAAGCAATGAATTATAGGTGTGAAATGGCAGAGAAGAAATAATGTGATGATTTTTTCCCATATAAAAATTTCACAATTCTTAAATTAGACTATGCGAACATTTTTCTTCATCTGTAATAGCCATTGACCTTGTTTTTCATGAAATTTCTTGCATCAGTTTACATACGCTCAGCCCAATGGATTGAGCAACATAATGCCCAATACCATTCGATTTATTGTCATATCGAGCTTCTGGCTTTCTTTATAATATAAATAAAAAACATTGACCCGTTACAGCCCTAACCTGGAAACAGAGTAATAAGTTGAATGAATGCCATTGAGAGTAAATGATGTATTTCTCCTATGACTTTTTAGAGTATCACGCCAACAATCCATATCCCTGTGACATTATTAAAACAAATCCATAGTAGTACAAGGGTTTTTTATTACTCTAAATAAAAAGACAATAATCAGATCTACAACTCTTCATTGTCATCCTCAAGCGCCTCTGTCAAGCATGCCCTTATACTCATCCCGGCAGGTAGGAAACGAATATTTGAATAGTTGGTGAATCCAAAATTGTGAGCCCCATGATAATTACAGATCATGGGTACATTTTACCGCATTGAATACAATAAGGGCCATTAGATTATATTATAAATCAATGGTGGAATCTAAAGATTAGAAATATGGTCCTAAAGAAACTTTAATAATTATGATATACTATTGGCGAATTAATATATATTTCTACTATGATTTATAAAATTTATGTGAATCTGATCTAATCATGTATCGAATATTGTGGTGATTTTTTTAGATAATTTTTTTAATAAAATAAATTCTTTGGCGATTTAAATAAGACTATAATAAAATTTTGTAAGAATGTGGCAATTCAAGTCACATTATAACTCGAACTATTAGCCAATTTTAGATTCCCAAATTTCAACTATTAGCCAATTAGCGAATATTAGCCACTAAAAAAATTACTAGTTTGAGGAGCAAAGATTTTTCCCCCTTTCATTGAATCCATCAAAGAATACACCCCTAGCTGGTCCCAAGTGGTGGTGGAATTTGACTGGAAAGACTAGTACCACTCAAGAGCCTTTCCTTTGAGGGATGTCACAAGTAATCATAGAGAAACATTTTGCTCTATAACATGATGGATTGTATGCACATCGACAACATATTACAAATGTTCAGCCATGGTCTTGAAATCTTCACTTGTGAATTTAGGGAGTTCCTTTAGAGCATTGGCTAGAATAGGATCCCATGTGCCTAGAGCCAGTAGTGGAATAAGCGGGTTGTTACTATTCCATGTCACAAAATTTCTAGGACCTTGCACAACCATGTGTGATTATGTTCCGTTTGACTTGGTTTCCCTTCATCAAGTGAAAGCCACCAATGAAGGTATCAAGAGGCTTGGGTTACTAGTTGCATGTGCTCTTTTGATAGATCATTGCTTCATACGATCTAACCTCTATTCATGTAGTAAAATTTATGTCCCACTGAGCATGCCAAAAACTGTTGATGCTCGAATTTTCAGTCACATACCAACAATGATAAATCTTACGAACATGGGACTTAATTATTAAAATAACCTCTAGATTTTGAAGAAGTCGACTCTTCCTTTGATTTTTAAGGTTTTAGGAGAAAAGGGAAGAAATACATTAAAAAAATTAAACTAATTTACTAACTATATAGTGATGCACAAAAAGTTGATATTGTGTTTAGATTGAAGAAAAGGAACAATGCAACCATTTGATAGTAATAACAAAGACTCAAAGCTTTTAAAAGATCATAACACATGGTTTGAAAGCACTCATAAATGTAACTATGCAAATGAATCACATAGGTCGAATATGCATCCAAGACAGTAATTTAACACTATAATCAATGAGCACTAAACATCATAGAATCTCTATTTTTGGAAAGAGAACAAAGTACATTTAAGATAGTGAGTGCGCACAAATACAATATTCAAATCCTTCCTTAAGAAGCACCCATTAAGGCTCTCTAGAATCAACAATTCCTAAACCCTTTTACAAAGATTACATCCAAATTTAAACTCAAATGATCCCTCATCATGGTGATCATCTCATGTTTTTACTCAGAGAACAAAGTGTTACCCCATAATTACATGAGAATCAAAATTACATGCATAGCCTTGCATAGTCTTGAAAATGATGCTTAATTTCCCTTTGATTCTACATGAATAGAAGCAATCACAGAAAAATGCATCTCGACCAATAGTGTAACACCCTTGCTTGTCAAAAATATCCTAGCTCCAGTGAAGCACTGTGTTGACACATGACCCTTCTTGTTTCCTCTATTGAGCCCCACTTCCTGACAACTCTTGCTACTCTGACTAATGGTGTGGCTCAAAAGGTCCACCTTTTATAGTTTCTCAAAACCTTCCACAATAAAGCCATATGGATTTTCTAATCCATTGGTGTGAAGGAGAAGTCGTGGTAGAACTAATCACTTTTGGAATGTGTTTCGTTTCAACAAGTGGATGTTTTAGTGAATGGCGTGTAAAAGAAATGTTAGAAATCTTGAAATTGAAAACATTTGCGCGAGTGACACACGTCCATTTCTTTATTGAACTCTTATGTGAAGGAAGTGACTCCAAAAGAAAACATATTAAAAGGAACCACACTTCTTGTTGACCTTGCCTACAAAAGAACAAAAAGGTGATCATTGTTTCTATTGATGTCTTGGACAAAAATAAAAATGTAGAGCTTTTGCTCTACAAGTACCCTTCAAATCAACATGTAATAATTGGTAGAATGTGGATCAAATTTACATTAAATATTAAAGGTCCACAAGAAAAATCTAAACAAATTATTACAGTATTTATATTAAGTATAAATATAATTGAGAATGGATAATCTAATTTTTTTTTTTGAAAGGGTGAATATAAACAAAGCAGCATTGTTTTAAACAAATCTATAATAAAAAAGCTAACATAAAAAAAAACAAACAAACAAACAAACAAACTTTTTGTAAATTAATAGAACAATTCTTATGTCAATTAAATAAATAAATGAGAACCATTTTTATTGAGACTATTAATCTAATAGATCATTTGATTAATAAATATTATTAAATCATCTAGCTCATTAACTACCAGAAAAAACTGAATGCAATAGGACCTAACCACCTTTCTCTTTTAAATTGAAATGAAGTTTTTCAATATGCATCAAAGGCTCTCTCTATTAGTGTTTTTTTTTTTAATTTATTGCTCATTTGAAATTATTAATAGTTTTCATATCAAATAAAGAAAATTTACAAATATACGTCATACAACAAAAAAAAAAAATACAAAGGTTAAAAGCTTTTACAAACAGGGAATTACAGTCTACAAAGGTTATAAATGTTTTCTTATATTAGATGAAGAAAAGTTACGAGTGCAGGTCATAGGAGAACAGAAGTTATTAATGTTAAAAGCTTCTCCAACTGAGAGTTACAGTCTTCAAAGGTGACAAATAATCAATTATTGCAACTGGGCACCCACTTTCGGTCTCTATCAATATTTGAATGCCAGTACTCCAGCTGGCCACGTCAAACGAATATTCTATTGTGTTATATATTGTGGGAACTCAAATGACAGGACAGTGTAAGGTGTAGATTCATTCCCCTGGGCTTAGAGTGCTGTACGTCGCCTCGTACAAAGTTTTTTTTGGGCCACATGAAGTTCTCTGTGTATGGTGGGAAAGCCATTGAGTTCTTTTCCGAACTTTTTCTTGCCTAAGATTCTTCTACTAATGCCCACATTCTTTCCAATAAGCACCGACAAGATCACTGTTTCACTTTTTCGTATAATGCTTAGATTCCTCTAACTTGTAAACGATACAGTGTTCTTAACTCCTTCCATTGCAGCTTTTCATTTCCATTCATGTTTAAGTTTATGGCTATTAGTAGGATAATTATTATTATTATTTTTTATTTATTTATTTTTTGTAGAAATGTGTAAAATTATTATTGTTTATTTGATTGTTGGAAAATATGATTTTTAAATAGAGTAGGAGTGTTTAATCTATAATGTATTTGTATCAAGTATGGAGACAACAAAAAAGTGAGAAATCTATTTATCTTATTTGGAAACGTGAGACTTGTTAAAATGACAAACTTTTCAATCAAGATTTCTCATAGAAGATCTAACATTGAAAAGACTTTAAAAAGGTACTAGTGGTTCTTGATCCCATAGACTACATGGTCTCAAAAATATTAAAATCTTTTATTTTATGTATGTTATGTTATGGCAAAGATAAAATAGAGTATATAGCTAGATTAAAATTTGTATCTTCCTAACCTATTTTTTAACTAAATTCAAGAGTATCAATTTGTTTTGTCTACATATTTGTGATGTTGAAATTTGCACACTTGTACTAATTTTTATTTAGTTTTGAATTTATTTTGATAAAATGTTTTGATATAATTATATATCAACAAACGTTGTACTCTTATGTAAGTTGGGTTCATTTTTTGATCTATTATCTCTCTTTAATTCTCATTCTTATACATTCAACCATATCTTATCCACATCAATATATATATATATATATATATATATATATATATATATATATATATATATATATATATATATTCTCATACATTTGACATTTAGTATGCATGTTATCGGCCCTCATGTCTAGACATTCATTCTATACATTGATATAAGCATTCATTTGTCTTGGGTCAATTCTACAATATGGAATCAAATACTACATTGCATGAATTTGACCCATGGAATTCAAAATTCAAATTGTGTCGAGTTTCATCCACTTCTTCTCCACCATGAGTTGCATGCATTAAAATAGAGCACACACTCTAGTTCATGTTGATTGGATTGAAATTCCAACTCAATACTGTAGACATGACAAGAGTTAAATCCAATTTCGATGGTTAGCTAGATTCCCTTCTTCTTGGAGAAGTAACGGTTGGATGATGGGTGAAAGAGACCATGCTAGAACAAACTAAGGGGCTATTAGGATGGTAATCAACATAACATGTAGAATATTTTTTCAAAGGTTGTTTAATTGTCATTGGTTTACTTGTAACAAGAATTTTATACAAGAATAATCTTACTAAAATGTTTCAAGGAGAATCTCTTCTTTCCATGCTTCCAAATGAACATTTTCTTAATAGATGTTGTTACCATGCACAAATTATTTAAGAACGATAGTTAGAAAAGTAGACAAAGTCTTTCTTAATTCAACTAATATTCCCTAACATATCTAGTCAATTTAGAAAAGATGGGTCGTTAAGACATATAATTCTCAAAATTAAAATAGACAAATTAAAAAAATATATTATTTATATTTAAATGTGAATACTTGTTTATTTGAATCCTTTCATATTATTACTCAAAAGTAAATACCTTTTTAATTTTATATTTTTCAAAATAAATAATTTAAATAAATAAATCTTATTATTGTCTTTAATTAGATTAAATTCATGTTAACTAGCGTAGTTAACTATAAATAATTAATTTACTAAGTCAAATTTTCTTTCACAAAGAGACACAAAATGCTTACCTCTTTTCTTTAATATTTTGAGACTGAGTACAGTTATCTGCCTTCTCCTAACATCGTGCATTTACTGTTATTGCCCTTGTTGGTGATGTAACGGCAGAAGAATATAGTCCATAGATTCCCTTGAAGCAGATGCGCCCATTGAATCAAAGTGGATTTCCTTTTCAATCAGAAATATGGCATTATAAATAACTATTATAGACCTTTCCATTATTTCCTGGTTTTAAATTATCCGTTTTCTTAAGAACGAAGTCAGTTTTTCCAGCTGGCGACAGTAATATATACATAAAGTAAGACAGTATCTTTATGCACGCTTTTTGGGAGCTAAAATAAGAGGATAATGTAAGGTGCATGTTCATTCCAGTTGGATTAAGCTATTGTTAAAAGGCGTTCAGATTAGCGTAATTCTACCTAATTGAAATGGAAAATAAATGATAAGTATAATTTTAGATTTAATTTTAGATTTAATTTCAGTTGATTTATTTTTTATGAATAGGCAGCTATATAAATATTAAAATGATTATAAAGTTATAATATTATATTGAGAATCAGTTAATAAATTCAAAACATCTTATTTATAAATAAAAATATATAAATGAGTTATAATTAATTTCATTTATTATTTTAATAATTGAAAAATAAAGGTTAATTATAATACATTATATAGAAGATATTATTTATAGAAAATTAGAATAAAATATCAAATTTTAATGAATATATCTATTGTTCTTCATCTTAAAATAACTAGTTAATGCTGAGTGAGAGAAAACAATCAAATTAATAAAAAATTCAAAATACATCACATTTACTTATATGTAATAATATCAATTTTTAAACAAATTGTATTCTTAAATTTAAGAATCAATTTATATAAAAGTGTATTATTTTGATTTTATAGGTAAAAAATCTTGAATGAAGTAAAATGTAAGAGTGAAATTTGTATATCCATGTCAATTTTTATTTAGTTTTGTGTTCTTTCAATAGAATGATTTTTATTTAGTTTTGTATTCTTTCAATAGAATAATTTAATATGTTTACATATTGACAAAAAACATACTTTTGTGAACAAAAATCTTTTCCAAATGTCATTACTCATTCACCTACCAAAACATTTATCCATACCTAATCCACATACATACATTCCAATATATTTAATTAGATTGTTCATTTATTATATGCATATCCATGCACACATTCCAATGCATTTGTTATAAACAGTGATGTTACCAGTTTTATGTCCTCAATCAATTCCACAATTCTAGTAACAATCTCACACCTATGTTTTGTGCCTCTACAATTATAAATTCAAATTCAAATTTTGGCCTACTGTAATCCACTTCTTTCCCACTTAGAGTCGGCTAAACACATTTTTGTGTTTGATTTAAAGTTATGTACATGTATTTAAAGGTGTTAATTAAATTCATTTGACATCTCTTCTTATCTAATCATCTCTTGTATAATTATTTAAATATCATTTTAGGAACGTTTCAATTGAAACACCTTAAAATAATTAGACTCTAGAAAATCCTCTTAAGGCATTTGCATGTTTGAAGCTTATTGTCTTCAATCATTTATTCAACGATAAAACCATTCTTTATCAAAGATTGACAAAGGACAACATGTATCCTAGTGATCCAAAAGTCCTCTAAACATATTTTTAAATATTGCAAGTCATCAAAGCAAAGAAGACGACAATAGATCAAGAAAACTAAGAAGCAAGAGTGCACACCATACCATATCAAACCCATGCCTAGAAATCAAAACATGTCTACAAAAATAGTCCATGTAGAGGAGTTATATTATCTTCTATTAGTATTAAATTTGAAATTAATAAAGAAAAAAAAAAATCTATCATAGAGATTTCAATATTAGATCAAGATTGTAATCTTTCATAATTAAAATTGAATACACAAATTTAAAGAACATTGAATTAGAAAAGTAAGATTAAAGTAAAAATATTTCTAAATTTTTAGAAGTTTACATTTTTTATTTAGAATTAATCGTGGGAGAGATGTGAATCATAGGAGAGTTGTGAATCATAGTAGACCTGTGACAATGAACCGAATGAAAAACATTCTCTGTGATTTTTTTTGCTACCGCTAAACAGACAACTAGACAGTTTTCAAAATCTCAAATTTATTTTACTCCTTATAGAGATATAGCTAGGTAGCTAAATCGTCAGTGAGAATCTGCATCAAAA
>VDFB02168118.1:12811361-12853701 GCA_007258455.2 Sequoia sempervirens
GCCATACCACCTCAAGGTAAAATCCACGAGGAAATAAGCATATAAGACTATACCATTACAAGGGTTGAGCTTGGAAAGATTACACATGCAAGTTCTAAAGATGATGCCTAGGCATCTTTGATTGCTTTGATGGAAAAAATTGATAAACTAAAGGAGACTAAAGACATGTACAAGGAAAAAGCTAAGAACTATGCTCCTATGTTGAGGAGAATCATAGAATATTTGGAGAATGTGCAACTAGTGGTAATGATGAGTATTGAAGAAATTGGGGTTCAAAAAGTTAAAAAATATTACTCTAAAGGAAAAATTATATATGTATTTTTTGATAGAATAATCAAACAAGGTTCACAATACATGAACCTTGTAGTGGAGAGGATTGCCCAGATATCAAAGATAAATATAGAGCTAGATAATACAGTAAGTATACTTTTTATTTAGCAGAATGAAATGGAGTGAAATCTTGAATCTTTTTTGTAGTTGAAGAGAGAGAAGCTAAGAAAATAAGTGGGAGTTGGAATCATTCCTAACAAGGAAAAGTATGTCGAGATTAAAGAATCCATCAAAAAATGCATAAAATTCATCAAGACTCTAATCAAGGATGTACAATAGGTGCAAGAGGATTTCAAAGGATATCGTGTTGTCATGGTGAACAAAATTGAAGAGTTGTCAAGATACTTCTTGATCACAATCACACATTTCTCTTAGAAAGTGAAATTGTCCAAGTATTCAAAGAAGCTATTCAGAAACAACTAGAAGATGAAGCACTTTCATTGGCTTCAATGGATACTTTTTGTGATGTAAAGTTGACCTTGGACAATCTGAAAACACATCTAGATAGGTGTAAGATGGTCTTTCTACTACAAAGAAGTCCATCATGAAGGTTCACATGATTATTTATTACACTTCTAGACCAAATGAAACAATAATTCAAGGAATTTTGAAGAAATATGAAGATTTCCAAGCATAAAGCAAGGAACCATAAATCCTTTTACATTTCCAGAGATAGTTAGATTTCATGTTTTATGTAAATAGGTGTTGGAATTTTTACATGTCTTATGCAATTACATGTAAAATCGAAGATGTCCTCCTACAATCATGGACATCACGTTTGAATAATCCAATAGTTAGTTAGGGTTTTTTCTAGAATATCTCATTGCTTTCACCTATAAATAAGAGAGAGTTGCATTGTATTATTTACCTTTTGTCTAACGCAACCAAGTGCTACTCATTTGTAAAGCAACTTTTGAAACTTTGAGTTCATGTTGTGTTGTTTTCAATCAATAAACAAGGCTAAATTGCATACCAAACTTTGTGTTGGATCAATTTCAATGAATGTGAATGTTATTATGTCTTTCACAATACTTTATATTACTATTGGATTGGATTTTCAATGTTCTATTAATTCAGATTGGATGGCTTTTAAGTTTATTTCTATAGAATTTATTCTACTATGCCTTTTGATTGAAATTGTGTAATTGCTAATAAAATTGGTGCATGATCTTCAAGACTTTGTGCTTGGAATTTTTCATGTTGTTCGTCGATCTATTTGTAAAGTATATTGAATACTTTTTTATTCATTTGCATCATTGGATAATTATACTAAAGAAATCATCTTTGAAAGTAGTGGAAAGACTTTATGCTTTCATTAGTTTTCTAGTTACGTATATTTGATCATTTTGGTACTCCTAGACTATGCTTTGATAAGTTAGAAGTATTGGGGTATGTGCAGGATCATGATGGGTCAAAAAGTGGCGATATGAGGCTATGTGTAGGGTATATGGCCGATGACCTTTTTTTTACCAAAAATTAATGAAACGAAAAGGTTTTTTAAAGGAGATTCTAAGCTTTCCACCAATATAAATTACACTTTACTTTGAATTTAATAAATAATTATTATTCATTTCTATTTGAATTATGACTAAAGTCTTGATTGATAGGCTAATTGAAAAGAAATATCTATAGCTTTCAAATATTATCATATTTTTTGAATCAAAACATGTGTCACATTATATGCTTCCACATACTATAAAGTTAAAAAAAAAAAAAATCATGAATTTACGGCAAAGTTAAGGTAGTCGGAACATAAGAGTTTTTATATATTTTTAAAAGTTGTAATAAAAATTCATAATTAATTATTTAATTGGAAAGAAATTACAAAAAAATAGCCATCACATCGGGACATGAGTAATCTAGTTATATCTAAATCTTATAAAAAAATGTTATCATTTATTATGGTTAGGGTGGTGAGGCGAGCACCTACTGTACCTAAAATTTAAGTACTCTTGTATTGAAATTTCAAATTTTCACAAATAATTTTTAAAAAACCTAGTAGTTTAAGTACATTCAATTTGCTACAAATTCTATTCTTACATATTTTGAAATAAGATAGATAACTTATTCAAATTTTTACGTCAAGTTACCTAACTCTAATTTTTCTAAATTTTTCACCACTTAAGGTCCTATTTTTTCCATGATGATCCTATGCATACCCATTGGAAATTACTTCTTATGTTTTATTTAAAGTTGTAGAGCATCAAGGAATGAAAAATGTGGAACATTGTAAACATATTCTCTAAAATAAGAGAGAATCATGAATGTGACACCACCCCATATGATTAGTGTAGTGTACATATTATAAATATTTGAATAGTTTACATTAGTTTGATAAGAAGTAAGAAGGGAACCTCCCCTTTATGAGACGAGAGATTTTATCTCTTAACAAATATGGCTGAAATTCATGTTTTGTAATCTATAAAGGGATTACAAAATTCTCACCCAACATTTATCTTGTGATTTCTCCCTCCATGATGTATTCTCTAACATTAGGATACACTAAGTATATCATTATCTTACTCCCTGACACAATGTTCTTGAACTTTTTGAGACCCTTGATGATGATTAAAGCCTACATCTCAATGAAGTTATGCTTAGTTTCATATCCCTCGAAGGTTCTCAATTAGAATGCTATGGGGTGTACATTGTTTCCTTCATCCTATTTCTAAGTTAGCATGACTACCAAGCTTTGTTCACTCCCATAAACATACATGAAAAAGTACTAAAGAATTCGAGATTGACTATTATGGGGGAAATGGAGATTGCATCCTTGATCTTGTTGAATGCTACCCTTCCTTCAATGGTCTATTTAAAAGCCACTCTTTTTTAGTAGTAGTCTAATGGGTCTTACTATTCATGCAAAGTTAGATATGAACCAAGTAACAAATTTTACTTTTCGTGGAAAGATTGGAATCCATTTTTATTTACTAGTAGGGGCAAACCTCTGATGGTCTACACTATTTCTAGATCAATGGAGATACCTTCTTTGGATACTACATACCCTAGTAGCTTTCCTTGTGGCACTCCAAAGATGCACTTATTGGGGTTGACGGATACCTCAAACTCTTCAAACCTTTAAAAAATATTCTCCATATGATCAAAATGATCCTCCTTTTTCTTTGAGAATACTATGAGGTCATCCAAGTAGATGAGGATAATTATGTTGATCAAACCCTAGAAGGCTATGCCAATGGCTCGCTAGAAGTACCTCTTGCATTGGAGAGGTTGAAAGTCATTTTCACATATGTGAAGGTTCCTGACTTTGTGGTGAAATAGGCTTTATGTTGGTCTTCCTCCTTAACCCATACCTAATTTTAGCCCAAGAAATCATCAAGTAGAGAGAACATCTTTGAGCTAGTAATTATTTAGAAGATCTACTCCATGGAGGGAAGTGGGTAGTGGTCCTTCATGATACTTTTTTCAAGTCCCCAAAAATCCATGCAAAGTCCAATTTCACCATTTTTCTTCCTCCTAGGAACTATGTTAGGAACCCATGTTAAATGTTTGATAGGTTATATGATCCTTAAATCAATTAGTTTCCTTAGCTCCTGAGCCATAAGTGACTCAACCTTTTGATTTACCACCCTCTACCTTTGGTGCATTATTTTAGCTTTCTCAAATAAATATATGGTGTGCTATATCACCTCACGATCATACCCTTTCAAGTCATCATACGTCCCAACTTAAACCCCTTCATAATCATTGTCACAAGATATCAAGTGATCCTTATCCTTCTGGGAAAATCCTTTCCCAACACTCAATTTCCTTCCATATCCTACTTTAAGTTTAGAGTAATCACTTTTCTTTGTGAAAAAAAATTGTTTTGTTATTCTTGACATCATCAAAATCAAATAGATTCTCTAGGGTGATCATCCACTTTGGAAATTTTTTGGTTTTGAGTTGTATGATCTCATTTCCATAGGCTTCTTCAGTCCTTGGTTATAGCTACTTTGTGAACTCGAATGACTATTGGGGAAACATGGAAATTTAAGCATCACTCTAAAAAAAAATCATTTCTTCTCATTGTTTGAGATAGTAGGTCAGATAATCACCCACACCACATGCTCATTTGTTAACAACTTGATCACTAGGTCAAGTTGTGAACCAACCAATACCATTCTATTTTCTTATTCATTCTTTGACCTTGGGATGATTTGAATATTGAATACCTCAAAATTCTTTAATTATATCTCACACCTTATGTTAGTAAGATCTCATGTAGATGTGATTTTCTACTACAACTCCTCTTAATTGTTTCACTACTAGTTCAAAGTCTCTAAATACAATACCTTTAGCTACTTCACAACCATGTGTTCAATGAGGTTGAGGTCATGGACCAAGGCCTCATTCTCAACATCATTGTTTGTGCAAATGAACTGAAGGAAAAAATCTCTAAAGGTTCCTCTCCTAGAAGGAGATACAAATTGTATGTTAGCCTCGAAGCTAGTTTTGCATTTCACACCATCAAAGTGTAGGGTCCAAAAATTGGAATTAGTTTCAGGTTCATTTCTCTAATCCTCTTTCCTTTCCATGACCTCAAGGATCACCTTGTCCTCATCATGATTTACATAAGTCTCAAGATTGGTGTCATCAAAGTTACTAAATGGATCATTCTTCATAAAATCATTAATAAGGACCTCTTCCTCAGAGGTCTTATTCTCAACCACTCCTTGAAATATTTATATTCAATACATCTTTTTCTTTAAGAAAGAAGTATGCACCACCTTAGAATTCATTATGGTGTCATCAATAATGTGTTCTAGGTACAATGTCTTAGAGGGAACCTTCATTTTCAAACCATATTTGGTCCTTAGGATAAAATGAGACCAATCTAAAGATAGGTACCTACCTATGTTTTCTATGGAATCCCTTGATAATCATATCTTGAAGACTAGTGGAATATCAATAACCACCACCTCCTAGGGAACTATGATACTAGGGAAATAATACAAGGTTAGGGGAAGAGCCCTGATAACACCTACAGTCTAAACCTTACTCCCATCTTACTACATTACTCCTTATCTAAAGGTTGATATTGAAGTTGCAGTGCATCTGAAATTTCATTGGGCATCACTGTAATGTTGGCATCGGAATCAATTGGGAATTATGCAAACACTTATCCCCCACAATGAGAGTTAAATAGAAAGAGATGGGTTTTTTTACTTACCCCTATTATACAGTTGTTGAATGCATAAAACACATGAAGTTGTGAATTCCTACTATTCCCTCTCTCTTTGGTATGTGTTGGCTTGACTTCTAGATTACTTTATGCAGGCCTCAATTGGTCTTCCAGTGCATCTTGCAATAGAGATTTCTACTTAGGGATTGATAGGATTTCCTATAGAGAAAAATTTGTCAAGAAGCTTTCTTTTTTTTTACAACCACATTCAATGACCGTTGAGGTCAAACTTCATATTTTGTTCTATTTGCATGTGCTTCATTTTTTATATAATAG
Source organism: Sequoia sempervirens (assembly GCA_007258455.2). NCBI lineage: Eukaryota > Viridiplantae > Streptophyta > Pinopsida > Cupressales > Cupressaceae > Sequoia > Sequoia sempervirens. Next base: position 12,817,150 of record VDFB02168118.1, read on the forward strand.
AGGTCATGGTTGAGGGCCTGAATTTTTCCTCAAGGTCACCTTAAGCCAGGTAAAATATTCTTAGGCCCCAGTTGGCTTCTTCTTAGAGTAGGTGTAGTAATCTGATTGGACTTGCAGATCCTTTATCACATGGGTCTCATTTGCAAAGACTATATCCTCGTGTTGTACCCATGAGAATAACACATGTTACGAGGCTATCTCCTCTTCTTGTTCTAGGGACATACCTTGCACCTAAGACATAATGACAGTGTTCCCAACATATGGGGACTGGTATCCATAGTGAGATGGGTCGTGCACACTCCCTTATCTTCTTTACTCAGTAACTCTATATTAAAATTTGCTTTTAGGGAAATTTTGGGGTGTACGTGCATCATTGCATGAAAGGAACCATGCATTTGAATCATCTACCAAGTTTTTTTTGTTAGAAATCTATTTTGTATGTGGATTTGGTGGGATTGTTTGTAGGGGAGTAGAAATCAAGATAATTTGGTTCACAAGTTGTGCCTAATGATTTGGCCTCTACCCCTCCTAATATTGGCTATGTTTGTTATGCTAATACAATTGTCTCTCGTCTTAGTAATTTTGAAAAGGGGGTTTTCAGAGGCATATCCTATTTCCTTTTAAGATTTATTATCTCATTAGAAAAGTTCCATAGAATGCTCTTCATATCATTCATCTATGTGGCTAGCGAGGATGAATCAGTTATGCTCATTTGAGTAGAATGATACATATACATGGGATCATCTGCTTGTGAGGTGCTAAGGACCTCTTCTTGAAATTTTATTGATAAATTTGGGAACATAGGAATTGGTGGTTGTGGGAAAGCTTCCTAGTGCCTATCAAGTTGTTCTCTACTTAGACAACTAGCGCATACACATTTGGAAACATCTAGCCTTTGAGAGAATAGATCATTACAAATATATCTAATTTGAAGGCTTTGAGATAAGAAATGATTTCCATAGCCACAAGTAGTGGAGGCATAACTAGGATTATTTTCCAGGTTTTATGGAACCTCATATTAAAATCTATAATATCCTCTCACAAGGATCTTTTCATAGTAATTATCTATTGGAGTAGAGATTATCGATCTACTTACTTTTTAAATTGGTTAGAGAACCTATCTCTGAGTTGGTCTTAAGTGGTGATTGATGTCAATCAGGTAGGTTTCCAAATAAATCACTTCAAAACCAACTTAATTCAACAAGGTTTTGAAACTCCAAACCCCAACTATGGAAATTCTTCACACAATCTCACTTCTTCTCTAGTAGGCCTGTAGACCTTGATTCTTGAACCTAAATTACATCAAACTCTCACAACCAATAGAATCCTTACACTTTCTGACACCCATTAAAGCCTTCTAGAACATACCTCAGTATCAAATGCAACTCTTTTGGAACAACAACCTATAGTCATGCCTTCTATACTAACCTAGGCCTTAAATTAGCCCACTTTTACAAAGGTTCCCCACTTTAAACCTATTTTCATCCCACAAACTCAATGGGGCAGCATTCACTAGTCCTCAAAACACTGAATTTCACAATTTTTTATAGATACACGCTCTCCAAAGCACTCTACCAAGAAACCCTCATTTATAGCCAATTACATGGGGGTTTAATGAAAAAACACATTCCAAACCTTACCACTCCTATCCACCACTTTAATCACCCTTAATTATGCCTTCAAATGCTTAAAATTCATTCACCAAACCTCTGTCAACACTATTTTATCAAACCCTAGTGTAAAACCACCATTTTCAATCAAAATACACACAATTATAGATAGGGTAGGAACTCAAATGCCTTCAATAATATTCCCTACACCAATCCATTCCAATGAGTTACAAAAGAGGAAAGTGGGTGGAATGGCTTAAATTATCATTTTCAATAAACAAACCCTTAAAACAGGGTATACATACCCACGTTCACAAATTTGCTTCAAAAATTATTTAGAATTAATGAAACTTCCTCAAACTATAACCAAATGAAAGCTAGTTCCTTACTCCAATGAATGAAAAACAAATTTGTGTCAGGATTCCACTGTACAGGGCATACACAGGAAAAAAATAATGAGAATGTATAGAAAATACAATAAAATAGGGATAATTGCTTGATTTCTCCTTCCAAATTCTTGAAAAGAACACTACAACGAGTCTCCTTACATATTTAACTATTTTTCCCTCCAAGGAAAAATTCCACAACTGTACAAAACTAACTTATGAAAATTATGACCATTAGCATTCCAAGACTTTAAATATTTTCCATTTTTGTAACTTTATTTTGACAACTTTTTTGCATATTTTGCATTATTAGCAATTTGACCCTCTTAGACACCTAATAGACCCATTACATTAAGAAATGGTGAATATGACCTTATTTAATCACAAAATAACTCAAACAACTCCTAGACTCAACTTCTCATCAAACAAGTAGAACAAATTCACTGGAAAAGTATTGGTGCTCCTGCACCATACACTTGCCCAGAAGAAATTCCAAAGCCTCCTTTGAGGACTATATGACATCAAACCCTGCTACCCTTGATCATACCATGACCACCAATTCACATGTCCACCTGGTAACTCCTTCCACCTTGCATCATGTCTACCTCTAAACTAACTCCTTTCTTAATTATATTGTCCTCTTGTTGCCTATTGTTTGATTGTTCTCCCATTTGGAAGTGCTGCTAAATTTGCTTGAATGTCTATCATTAGACCTATACTAACTATCCTTTTCATTTTCCTTGTAGCATACCCATCTTCATGCCCCTATCATTTCCTTTCTACTTGACTTGCTTCATACTTTCTTTTGGTATTATGCACTAGAGTCACTATCCTCAAACCCCTTTAATTTGTCGACCCATATACCATGGTTTTATCAGTCTTAGGAGATTTTTCCTTCACAAGGCTTGACTGCCCCTCAACTTTTGAAAAAATTATAGGACATACCACTATCCCAACTAGAATCTCATCAACTTTTCCAAACTCATATTTTTCCCTTTCAAGGAATTCATCCTTGATCTTCTTTACCTCAAACTTGAACACCACTCTCTAGCATTCTTTGTTTCCTTCCACCACTGTACCAACTTTCATATTTACTATCCTCACATATCCATCCTTTGGAGTGACTGAAAAATATTTACTCTTGTCTTCACCAACCTTCACAAGCTCCTTCTTACCAAACATAATGGCTTTGGCTTCCTTGCTTTCTTCTTTGACCTTCTCCTGTAATGGTGTTAGTACAAAGGAACTTCCATCTTTCTCAATTGCATAAGTATTTTCCCTTCCATCATATAATGCACTCCTATCAACTTTCCATGGCCTACCAAGAAGTAGATGGCAACATTCCATAGGTAAAATGTAACAAAGCACCCTATCACTATACCCACCAAATCTAAAACTCAACATATGCTTGCTCATTCACCAACAATGACTGATTCTCACTTAACCAAGATGCTCTATAGGGTGATCTATGAGGAATTCTTTCTAGTTTTAGTTCCTCTACCATTTCTCTAGGCACCTTATTGTCAATTGAACCTGAATCTATGACAACATTGCATACTTTACCTCTACATTTGCATGTAGTCTTGAACAAACTCCTTCTTTGACTCATCTCCTCTTCCTTGGATGTATTCAAGAGTGTTCTTATCAAAATCAAACTTTCACCAACTTCTAGAGAAACAAAAATACTATTGGAATGTGAACTCTCACCTTCATCCTCTTGGACAATTTGAGCTCTTCTTTCACTTCTCCTTTCTCCGCCACTTGATGTAGAACCAAACTTCTCAGGGTACTTGTAGGATGGAAGACCAAACTCATTGCAAATTGTAGCATCTTCTTGCAAATGTATTTTCACTTCTTCCACCACCAAATTTTCCTCTAGTACCCCTAAGTCCACCTCTAAAATCAGAAATTTTCTCTTTACCTTTTCCTTCACCTTCTTCCTCTTCATTTAGTTGCTTTGAAGCATGAAAGGTTCCCCTACCTCTTTGATTGATACCTCTTCCTCTGATGGACTTATCTTGTCTCCTTTTTAAGTTTTCTTCCACTCTAATGGCTAATTGAAAACATTCTTCCATAGATTTTGGATTTTCCACAACCAATTCATCTTGAATGTTAAACCTAAGACCACCAAGATACCTAGAAAATTTCTCAACCTCATCCTCTTGTCTACTTGACCATGCTCAACTTATAGAATTCATCAGTGTAAGTTTTAACATCCAATTCTTTTGGGTATAAAAGTGTGATTATCATGGAAAAAATAGGCCCTTATGCGGCAAACAATCCAAAAAATCGTAATTACAAATTTGATGTACCTGAATAAAGCTATCTATATTATTTCAAAAATATGTAAGAATAGAATCTATAGAAAATTGGAAATTGGTTTCAAACTACTAGGTTTATTTAAGAAAGATGTTAACATTTGGTGAAAATTTGAAATTTCCAATGTAGCAAAGCATTCTTAAATTTTTGGGAAAATAAGATGTGGGTGTTTGTCCACCACCCTAACCAATGAAATGATAATATTTTATAATATTTTATATATAAGTGAGTGGACTCATGTTCGGATGTGATGCATATTTTTTATAATTTTTTCCAAGTAAATGATTAATTATGATTTTTTTACTACAACTTTGAAAAAATATAAAACTCATATGTCTAACCACCTTAACTTGGCTCTAACTTCATGAAATTTAATTTTTCTTTTTAATCCTATAGTATGTAAGCATAGAATGTCACAAATGTTTTGGATAAAAAATGTGATACCGCTTTGAAATCTTTACGTTTTTCAATCACCCTATCAATCAGATTTTAGTCAGACCAAATAGAAACAATAATACTCATTGCCAACCAAATTAAAGCATAATTTATATTGGTGGAAGTTGAGAATCTCCTTTAAAAAACCATTCTCATTTCCCATCAATTTTGCAAAAGGTCATCATCCACATACCCTAAGCACATACCCACTATATTGCCACTTTTGGCCCATCATGATCCCTTCCAGACATACCTCTTTTCATTTCCCCAAATTTTGGACCTTCTTATACAATTGGACTTCAAAATCTTTAGGAAGAAACTTACCTTTAATTTTTGCAACCATCCAGTCCCATGAAACTATGCAACCATCCAGTCCCATGAAACTATCTTTTCCTTACCTTGTTTTCTCCTCTAATCCTACTCATAGTACCACCATAATAATGCATGTCCCTTCAGTTTTGTCTTTACTATCTTTACCCTTTGATCATAAGGTACATCTCCACTCTCAAAGTGATTATCCATGGATGCAATCCAATCAAGTAACTCTTCATCATTCAAATTTCCTACATGTACATGAGATAATCGAATTTTACCTTATGTGAGTCACCTTTGACTGCCTTAAGCAATTTAGCCATCCTCTAATCTTTAGGGTCTAATTCTCCATCTATATCTTCATACTCTTTATCTTCCTCTTCTTTTGTTTCACTCACATCACCCAACTCTTCCCCTCTTCTTTGATTTAACTCCAAGGCTGCAAGCCTTGCTAAAACAACATTATGAGACTCCAATAACTTGGCATGCTTCTCTTTTAACTTTTGTAACTCTTTAGTAGCACCAACATTCATAGGAGGCGTCTTGTTTTTACAACTTCCAACCTTCTTCTATGCAAACTTCAACCAATCACCTTCACAAGATCTACTAACTGTGCTCTGATACCAATTGATTTAAATCAGCGAGGTATCCAAATCAATCACCACAAAACTAGTTGAATTCAACAAGGTTTTGAAACTCCAAACCCCAACTATGGCAATTCTTCACACAATCTCACTTCTTCTCTAGTAGAACTGTAGACCTTGATTCTTGAACCTAACTCACATCAAAATCTCACAACCAATAGAGTCTTTACACTTTTTGACACCCATTAAATCCTACTAGAACATACCTCAATATCAATTGCAACTATTTTGGAACAACAACCTAAAATCATGCCTTCTACACTAACCTAGGCCCTAAATTAGCCCACTTTTACAAAGGGTCCCCACTTTAAACCTACTACCATCCCAAAAAATCAATGGGGAAGCATTCAATAGTCCTAAAAGCTCCCAATTTCATAATTTTTTGGCAGGTACACATTCTCCAAATCACTCTACCAAGAAACCCTCATTTCTAGCCAATTACATGGGGGTTTATTGAAAAACCACCTTCTAGACCTTACCACTCCTAGAAACCACTTTAGTCACCCTTAATTATGCTTGGAAATGCTTAAAATTCATTCACGAAACCTCTGTCAACACTATTTCATCAAACCCTAGTGTAAAATCACCATTTTCAAGCAAAATACACACAATTACAAATAGGGCAGCAACTCAAATGCCTTCAATCATCTTACCTACACCAAGAAACTATGCACACACCTAAAAAATTCCCTACCAAGCCATTCCACTGAGTTATAGAAGAGGACAGTGGGTGGAATGGCTTAGATTATCATTTTGAACAAACAAACCTTTAAAATAGGGTATATAGACCTGCCCTAAAAAAATTGCTTAAAAAATGCTTTAGGAATTAACAAACTTTCAAACTAGGAACCAAAATGAAAGTTTCTTAGTTCCTGCATTCCAATGAATGAGAAACAAATTTGTGTAAATATTCCACTATACAAGTCGTATTACAAAAGCGTAAAACAACGGTAATGCATGTAAAATACAAGAAAATCGCGGAGCACTGCCGATTTCTCCTAAATTCTTCTTGGTAACATTACAATGAGCTCCTCCCTTGCGGGATCCTATTATGGTTACAACTTTAGCCAACCCATTAATCTAAATTATTATTTTAACTAAATCTTCACATCTCGTGCACCTATAGCGCATTAAACCATGAGGAATTTGAAGATGAAACCAGAAGTCTCATCAATTTTGTCTCTAGAGATTCTAAAATATTTTTTCAAAATATTTGGAATCAAATTGCACTTCTTTCCATCTCCCCAATGAAATTGGGATTTTTTCAGAAAACAACATTTTGAAAAAGTGACGACACCATTATTAACACATAACTTTTTTCCATGAAGGATAAAATCTCTAATTCTTTCAAATTTAGATTTGTAGCCCTTGATATCTAGTGCTTCCCCACTTGGTTAGATAGTTTTTTATTGAATATTTTTCCTTAATCGTTTCAAAGTCAAAACGCACTACAATTCGTGACACACGCACTCGGTGATAACACGAATCCTTTTTTGTATATGTCAAAAATTTAATTTAATTTTTGTTGGACTGGCTGACTTCAATATATGGCACTCCATATTTTTCTAATTTTTTTTGATAATCTCTATTTTTCCACATGTGAAGAACAAAGAAATTCATTTTCAATGAAAACCTATGCTTAATAAACTTAAAAACAAATAAGATAACAAAAACCAAAACATATTAAAAATTATATTCATTGATAGCTTGTTTTGAGGAATACCATAATCATTTGAAATAAATTTTAAATGAATTCATTTGATCCCTCAAAAGCTAAATCAAAAGTGATTTTTTATCAACATTTTGATAGGTGTAAAGGAGATGCATTTATAGGTATGGTTTAAAACTAGCGAGGTTCTAACCAAGGGCATTTGATATAAGGTGATTTGATCAAACCCTCTTCAATTGGAATCCTTAAAATGAAATTTTTTAAGGCTTAAAACACTATATTTTCTAAAAATATGTGATTTCAGCTAAAATCCATTCCTCTCAGGAATTGTAAACCACTATTGTGACAACACCACCTTACATATTTAACTTGTTTTCACTCAGAACAACTTCCACAATTGTACAAAAATTGAATTTATGAAAATTATGACCATTGGCATTCCAAGACTTTACATATTTTGCATTATTTGCAATTTTTTGCACTCAATTTGACATATAGACACCTAATAGACCCACTACATCAAGAAATGGTCAAGATGACCTTATTTAATCACCAAATAACTCAAACAACTCTTAGAATCAACCTCTCATGAAAAAACTAGAACAAATTCACTGAAAAAGGATTGGTGCTCTTGCACCAGTGATGGAGTTGGGCAGAAAGGATCTATACAAGTCAAGATATCACCCTTTGAATGAGGCAACCAATAGACTTAAAGTTACGTTTTTATTTGTAACATGGTGTACTATGTAAACATTTTCCACATCTTGAATGTGATTTGTGGTGCTTTTAAAATCGTCCCCTATGAATTTGGGGAGTGCCTTTAAGGTATTAGAAGGGATGGAATTCCAATTTTTTGGGGATACTATAGGACTAAGTGGGCTACCACTATTCCATACTAAAAAATTCCTTAGTGTTCTAAGAGTAGCCATCTATTGTGGTTCTTGTGTTGTGCCTAACCCTGTGTCCCTTTGACGAGTTACAACCATGAGAGCTAATAGTAGTAAGCCTATATTTTGTGCAACAAATGACCTTGTAATAGACTTTCAACTCATAAACTCTAACTTCTAAGTGAGATATTATGGGTTGGAGTCCCATCGGTCAATGCCACAAAGGAACTATTGATTCTTAAAACTTTTCTCTAGGAAAGCAACATCATATGGGAAGTTTCACAAATGTTGGATTGAAATTTCTATCTATGAAGGCACCTTCAAGATTTTAGAAGATGATTCTTCAAATGTTTTGGTGAGAAAAAGGGGGGAAAGAAGGAAAATTAGGAAACCTAAAATTAAAACTAAGGTGATACATCAAAATTACTTTCGTATCCACTCCTAAATTACATAATAAAGATTAAAACCTTTAAAACATTACAAATAGTTTAAAAGAGAACATGCATGATTTAAATCTTGCAATATTATCAAAGCTTACTCTATAGAAGTAAAGATGAAAATAACAACAAATTATTGATTCCACACAACTTGGCATAGAATACCACGTCCTCTTCATTGTTGGGTAGATAACAAATAATAAAGGCCCAAGGGCATAATACAAAATATTCAATCCTTCCCGTGAGGGCCACTTACTAAGGTCTTAGAAATGAAAAAAAAATGTTGCTATCCCTATTCAAAACTACAATATTACAATGTTCTCTCAAGAAACAACTATCTAAACTTCAATAGGGTGAGAGTCAAAACCCAACAAAATATGAGGCTCCCCAATATACGCACTATGTCCTTTTATAGTTGAGGCTTTTGGGACTAGGGAAAACAACATCTGGAGCCATGCAAGACACTTGAATCCCAACTCTCATTTTCATGATGAGGTTGTAGTAACAAAATTAGATCCTAGGAAGTCTTCAGAACACATGTGTCTATAATCTATGGATCTATGGCATTGTGCAACCTTAACTCACATCAATCTCCTAATGTAGATCATGCATTCCCCACTTAGACTACTCATGAAGTTTCCCTTGGGAATATGGCCCATATAGTGCATCATTTTCCTATGAAGGAGACTCTTTGTTCCTTGAACCACATAGTGATTCCACATGGGAGTTTGTGCTCACTTTTAAGCTTCATTGGTTATTATGTGTTGATTGTGTTGGATTGACCATGTGGAACCTTGGCACTATCCCTAAAGAGTTTAGAGCATTTCTTATGATGGATGAGCTCAACAACACCATGTGCCGCAAGCGAGGAAAAGATGATGCATAAAATAAAACTTTGCAAAGGGACCAGAGTAAAAGAGGAATCCCATTTATGATGCTCATCTTACACAGTCGTGCCTTAGATGGAGCTATTACCTATTTTTGAAATTAAGGATCTAATCCATAAATACAATGTGAATATAAGCTATCTGATGATTCCTATTTTTTTGGACCCTTATTCAATCCAATTGCATTACTCCCTTCTCTAGAGGCTCATACTTTAATTGAAGGGAATTAGATATCTTCTTTGCAATTACAGTGGTGCTTATGCTAGAGTCTATCATCAAATTGTGTAGCAATTTCTTACCCACTATGATAGTTAAGTAAAATGGGATAGGTTTGGCTTTACTTACTTCTCCCTTTGAATTCATGACACAAACTACTAGTTGTGATTGGAGACCTTTTCACTATTATTTCCCTTTACTTTGGTTGGCATATTTTATATGAATCACAATTGTCAACTTCTCATGTTCATTCAATGCTTCTCGTAAAATATTTTATTTCTTTGGCATAGACAAAACATGCACCACATTTAGGTACCTTCATCAATTGACATTCCACCATATTTAGCAATCTACGTGATTAATTCCTAGGACATTTTACCTTTTTTTCTACAATATTATCTTGCTTCTATACTTGCAAGTGAGAAATCCACAACATAAAAATTTCTTCTGAATGTGTTTTTGGATGAGGAATGACTTTCAAATTTTCTATAATCTTCCTTTTTAATCAGGGGAAGTTGTTAAATTGCACTTGTGAGACCCTTGAGGTGGAGGCATCATTTGCAAAAAATGTATTTTCCCCTTCAACCGAGCATAAAATTTCATTTTCAAGTGTGATTTCACCCTATTGCTCCAAAGATATCCCCTACATTTGGGCAACTAAGATTGCATTATCCATATGAAGTGATTGATATTGATATTGAGTTGGCATTATTTCTGTCTACATCCCTTATCTTTGTTTCTCTACTATCTTCTATTGTAAGTTTCACCTAGGGCAATCTCTAGGCATATGGATATCATTCCAAGGGAAACATCATGCATTGGATTCCTCCACCAAATTATTTTGGTCGATAACTAATTCTCTCTAAGAAATAGGTGTGACTATCTATAATGGCATTCATAGTAGAAGTATCTAGTTTTATGGTTATGAATGATTATGCCTTAGAGGGACCCCTGATAGTGATTAGACTAATAAGTGGATTTTTATCCCCTTAGAATCCTTGATAGGGTGTTTTTTTAAAATGAGGCATGTTTCCTTTTAAGATTGATGATTTTATTGGAAAAGATTCACAAAATTCTATTCATATCTTACATCTCTACTAGTGGAGGTGTTGATGCTAAAGTTGTTGGCACCTGAGAAGGAAATACATATATACGAGTGTTTGCATGTGATGTATTAGGGGCCTCTTCTTGAAGTGGAATAGATAATTCAAGGAATATATGAATAGGAGGTCTCAAAGGAAGATTCCCAACATCTATTAGATTATTTTCAGCCTTTATAGCTAAGTTATATACCTCTGAGATGGTTTTCCCTCATAGAAATTTAATCATAATAAATATATTTAAGTTAAAATCCTTTAAATATAAGACAATTTCCATACCTATTAGAGGTCAGGCTACCATTAGAATCCTTTGCCAAGTTTTATGGAACCTTGTATTGAAATTAGTGATAACCACTTATGGGGCTCTTTTGATTGTAATCAATTGTTGGAGCCAAAGGAGCAAATATTTTTCCCCCTTTTCATTGAATCTATCGAAGAATACATCCCTAGCTAGTCCCAAGTGGTAATGGAATTTGGTTGGAGAGACTGATACCATTCTAGAGCCTTTACTTTGATGGATGTCACAAGTAATCGTAGAGAAACATTTTTCTCTATAACTGATGGATCATATGCACATCCAACATATTATAAATGTTCAGCCATGGTCTTGAAGTCTTGTGAATTTAGGGAATTCCTTTAGAGCATTGGATAGAATAGGATCCCATGTGTTTGGAGCCACTAGTGGAATAAGCGGGCTGTTACTATTCCATGTCACAAAATTTCTAGGAGGACCTTGCACAACCATGTGTGATTATGTTTCGTTTGACTTGGTTTCCCTTCATCAAATGAAAGCCACCAATAAAGGTAGCAAGAGGATTGGGTTACTAGTTGCATGCACTCTTTTGATAGATCCTTGCTTCATATGATCCAACTTCTATTCATGTAGTAAAATTTATGTCCCACTAAGCATGCCAAAAACTGTTGATGCTTGAATTTTCACTCACATACCAACAATGAGAAATCTTATGAACATGGGACTTAATTCATAAAATAACCTCTAGATTTTAAAGTCGACTCTTCCTTTGAGTTTTAAGGTTTTAGGAGAAAAGGGAAGAAATACACTAAAAAAATTAAACTAATTTACTAACTATATAGCGATGCACAAAAAGTTGATATTATGTTTAGATTGAAGGAAAGGCACAATGCAACCATTTGACAATAATAATACAAACTCAAAGCTTTTAAAAGATCATAACACATGGTTTGAAAGCACTCATAAATTTAACTATGCAAATGAATCACATAGGCGAATATGCATCCAAGACAGTAATTTAAGACACTATAATCAATGAGCACTAAACATCATAGAATCTCTATTGTTGGAAAGAGAACAAAGTACATTAAAGATAGTGAGTGCGCACAAATACAATATTCAAATCCTTCCTTGAGAAGCACCCATTAAGGCTCTCTAGAATCAACAATTCCTAAACCCTTTTACAAAGATTACATCCAAATTTAAACTCAAATGATCCCTCATCATGGCGATCATCTCATGTTTTTACTCAGAGAACAAAGTGTTACCCCATAATTACATGAGAATCAAAATTACATGCATAGCCTTGCATAGTCCTGAAAATGATGCTTAATTTCCCTTTGATTCTACATGAATAGAAGCAATCACAGAAAAATGCATCTCGACCAATAGTGTAACACCCTTGCTTGTTAAAAATATCCTAGCTCCAGTGAAGCATTGTGTTGACACATGACCCTTCTTGTTTCCTCTGTTGAGCCCCACTTCCTGACAACTCTTGCTACTTTGACTAATGGTGTGGCTCAAAAGGTCCACCTTTTATAGTTTCTCAAAACCTTCCACAATAAAGCCATATGGATTTTCTAATCCATTGGTGTGAAGGAGAAGTCGTGGTAGAACTAATCACTTTTGGAATGTGTTTCGTTACAACAAGTGGATGTTTCAATGAATGGCGCGTAAAAGAAATGTTAGAAATCTTGAAATTGAAAACATTTGCGAGAGTGACACACGTCCATTTCTTTATTGAACTCTTATGTGAAGGAAGTGACTCCAAAAGAAAATATATTAAAAGGAACCACACTTCTTGTTGACCTTTCCTACAAAAGAACAAAAAGGCAATCATTGTTTCTTTGATGTCTTGGACAAAAATAAAAATGTAGAGCTTTTGCTCTACAAGTACCCTTCAAATCAACATGTAATAATTGGTAGAATGTGGATCAAATTTATATTAAATATTAAAGGTCCACAAGAAAAATCTAAACAAATTATTACAATATTTATATTAAGTATAAATATAATTGAGAATGGATAATCTAATTATTTTTTTTGATGGAGTGAAGATAAACAAAGCAACATTGTTTCAAACAAATCTGTAATAAAAAAGCTAACATAAAAAAAAAAGATTAACTTTTTGTAAATTAATAGAAAAATTCTTATGTCTATTAAATAAATAAATGAAAAACATTTGTATTGAGACTATTAATCTAATAGATCATTTGATTAATAAATATTATTAAATCATTTAGTTCACTAACTACCAGAAAAAACTGAATGCAATAGAACCTAACCACCTTCTTTTAAATCCAAATGAAGTTTTTCAATAATGCATCAGAGGCTCTCTATTCTTTTAGTATTTTTTTAAATATATTGTTTATTTAAAATTATTAATAGTTTTCATATCAAATAAAATTTACAAATATACCTCATACAAACAAAAAAAAAAAATATTAAGGTTAAAAGCTTTTACAAACAGGGATTTACAGTCTACAAAGGTTATAAATGTTTTCTCAGATGAAAAAAGTTACGAGTGTAAGCTCATAGGAGAACATAAGTTATTAATGTTAAAAGCTTCTCCAACTGAGAGTTACAGTCTTGAAAGGTGACAAATAATCAATTATTGCAACTGGGAACCCACTTTCGGTCTCTATCAATTTTTTAATGTCAGTACTCCAACTGGCCACGTCAAACGCATATTCTATTGTGTTATATATTGTGGGAACTCAAATGACAGAACAGTGTAAGGTGTAGATTCATTCCCCTGGGCTTAGAGTGCTGTAAGTCGCCTCGTACAAAAGTTTTTTCCGGGCCACATGAAGTTCTCTGTCTATGGTGGGAAAGCCATTACGTTCTTTTCGAACTTTTTCTTGCCTTAGATCATTCTACCTATGCCCACATCCTTCTACTTTTTCCTATAATGCTTAGATTCCTCTAACTTGTAAACAGTGGGCCACATGAAGTTCCCTGTCTATGGTGGGAAAGCCATTACGTTCTTTTCGAACTTTTTCTTGCCTTGGATCATTCTACCTATGCACACATCCTTTCCAATAGATCATTGTTCCACTTTTTCCTATAATGCTTAGATTCCTCTAACTTGTAAACAGTACAGCGTTCTTAACTGCTTCCATTGCAGCTTTTCATTTCCATCCATGTTTAAGTTTATGGTTATTCTTAAACCAGATTCAACTGTCAATAAATGTAGAATAATTATTTATTTTTTAGTGGGAATGAGGTATAAAATTGTTATTGTTTATTTGATTGTTAAAAAAAAAAAAAAATTATGCAGAGTGGGAGTGTTTAATCTATAGTGATATTTGTATCAAGTATAAAAACACCCAAAAGTGGGAAATCTAATTTTCTTATTTGAAAAAGTGGGACTTGTTAAATTGACAACTTTTTCAATCAAGATTTCTTGTAAAAGGTCTAGCATTGAAAAGACTTTGAAAAAGTCTATCTGGTTCTTGATCCCATAGCCTACATGGTCTCAAAAATATTAAAAACTTTTATTTTATGTATGTTATGTAATGGCAAGGATAAAATAGAGTAAATAGCTAGATTAAAATTTGTATCTTCATAGCCTAATGTTTTACTAAATTCAAGAGTATTAATTTGTATTGCTTATATATTTGTGATGGTGAAATTTGAACACTTGTATTAATTTTTATTTAGTTTTGAATTTATTTTGATAGAATTGTTTAATATAATTGTATATCAACAAATGTTGTAGTCTTATATAAGTTGGGTTAATTTTTTTATCTATTGTCTCTCTTTAATTCTCATTCTCATACATTTGAAACCAATCTCATCCACATCAATATATATTCCCATACATTTGACATTTAATATGCATGTTATCAACCCCATGTATAGACATTCATTTTGTACATTGATATAAGAATTTATTTGTCTTGGCTCAATTCTACAATATGGAATCAATACTACATTGCATGAAATTGACCAATGAAATTCAAAATTCAAACTATGTTGAGTCTCATCTATTTCTTCTCCACCATCAATTGACTTGGATATAGTATGCATTAAAATAGAGCACACACTCTACTTCATGCTGATTGGATTAAAATTTCAACTCACTATTGTAGACGTGACAAGATTTAATCCAATGTTGATGGTTAGCTAGATTTTCTTCTTCTTGGAGAAGTAACGATTAGATGATAGGTGAAAGAGACCATGCTAGAACAAGCTAAGGGGCTATTAGGATGTTAATGAACATGACATGTAGAATATTTTGTCGAAGGTTGTTTAATTGTCATTGGTTTACTTGTAGCAAGAATTTTGCACAAGAATAATCTTACTAAAATATTTCAAGGAGAATCTCTTCTTTCAATGCTTCCAAATGAACATTTTCTTAATAAATATTGTTAGCATGCACAAATTGTTTAAGAATCATAGTTAGAAAAGTAGACAAAGTCTTTCTTAATTCAACTAATATTCCCTAACATATCTAGTCAATTTAAAAAAAATAGGTCATTAAGACATATATAATTCTCAAAATTAAAATAGACGAGTTAAAAAAAATTATTGTTTACATTTAAATATGAATACTTGTTGATTTGAATCCTTTCAGATTATTACTACTAAAAAATAAATGCTTTTTGAATTTTATATTTTTTAAAATAAATAAATAATTAATTTACTAAGTCAATTTTTTTTTTTTCACAAAGAGCCACAAAATATTTACCTCTTTTCTTTAATATACTGTTATTGGCCTTGTTGGTGATGTAACAGCAGAAGAATATAGTCCATAGATTTCCTTGAAGCAGATGCGGCCATGGAATCAAAGTGGATGTCCTTTTCAACCAGAAATATCGCATTATAAATAACTACTATAGACCTTTCCATTATTTTCTGGTTTTAAATTATCCGCTTTCTTAATGATGAAGTCAGTTTTTCCAGCTCGCGACAGTAATATATACATAAAGTAAGACAGTGTTCTTTATGCACGCTTTTTGGGAGCTAAAATAAGAGGATAATGTAAGGTGCATATGCATTCCAGTTGGATTAAGCCATTGTTAGTAGGCTTGTTAAAAGGCGTTCAGATTAGCCTAAATTTTAATTGAAATGGAAAATAAATGGTAAGTTTAATTTTAGATTTAATTCCAGTTGATTTTTTTTAATATTTTTTTTATTTTTTAAAGGAATTTTAAATCAATTTTAATTTAATTCATATGATAACATTAAATAAAAAGATAGGAATTCTAGATATCTTTGAAATAATGTTAAATAAAATAATTAAAATATATATATATTTATGTTTATATAAATTAATTAAATGAATATTGTGTTATAAATTTATGAAAATATATTAATTAACAAAGTATATTATATTGAGAATCAATCTTAGACCTATGTTTTTGGTCCTTATCATTATAAATTCAAATTCAAAATTTGGCTTACTATAGTCCATTTATTTTCCACTTAGAATTGATTAAACACATTTTGGTGTTTGATTTAAAGCTATATACATGTCTAAAGGTGTTAATTATATTCATTTGACATCTCTTCATATCTAATCATTTTTTGTGCAATAATTTAAGTCTCATTCTAGGGATGGGGCAGAGGGCCTGGCTTGATTGGCTAAAGCATCCTGTTGCAGGCAAGAGGTCACGAGGTCTAGTCTCCCCCCCAAACTTGTGGTACTAGTGGGCGTGTCGCGCTAGCGCCACTAGTCACGTGAAAAAAGTTTACCAAGCACACTGCAATTTACAGGGGGATGGATACCCAACTTAAAGCATTTGCATGTTTGAAGCTTATTGTGTTCAATCATTTGAACAACTATAAAGTCATTCTTTTTCAAAGGTTGACATAATAAGAAAACATGTATCCTAGTGATCCAAAAATCCTCTAAACATATTTTTAAATATTGCAAGTCATCAAATAAAAGAAGAAAACAATGGATCAAGAAAGTTAGAAAGTAAGAGTATGCACCATACCATATCAAATCCATGCCTAGAAATCAAAATATGTCTAAAAAACAATCCGTGTGTAAGAGTTATATTATCTTCTATTAGTATTAGATTTTGGATAAAATAAAAAAGAATCTATCATATCTAATTTCAAGCATAGAGATTTCAATATTATATGAAGATTGTTATCTTTCATAATTAAAATTGAATACATTTTATTTATCACATTTATTTTTATAAAATAATATTCAATTTTAAATTATCACATAACAATTATAAATTAATTTCTGAAAAGTAAGATTCAAGTTTAAATTATCACATAACAATTATAAATTTATTTATGAAAAGTAAGATTCAAGTAAAAAGAAGTTTGCATTTTTAATTTAGAATTAATCATGGAAGAGATGTGAATCATAGGAGAGATGTGACAATGAACCGAATGAAATCCATTCTCAGTGATTTTTTTTGCTACCGCTAAACAGAGAACTAGAAAGTTTTCAAAATCTCAAATTTATTTTACTCCTTATAGATATATATTGTAGGTAGCTAGATCGTCACTGAGAATCTGCATCAAAATGTATATTAAGCTACCTATCTTGGTTGGAAGGGTACACCAAACATGATGATGTTTCCTTTATAAGGAATACCAGTCCAAATATATTCCAAGAAGGAACAAGATGAGACCCAACACACCATTATTAGAAATTTGTTATAATGTTGATCTCAGCTCTTAATATGAGAACCTTCTGATGCCTCAGTTGGAGACAAATTAACCAATTTATAATGGTTCCTAGCAGTATTTCCGAAGCCATTCTCTTTTTTCTTCACATTATTGTTCTTCACCATATCACCATACTTAGATAAAATTACTTCTCAGATTAAGGTTTGAATTCCTATTAAACCCTTTATAAAAGAAAAAAACAGCTTTACAGAAACCCATTTCCAAGATTTTTAAGGCACATCATTTAAAGCAATGAATTACAGGTGTGAAATGACAGAGAAGAAATAATGTGATGATTTTTCCCATATAAAAATTTCACAATTCTTGAATTAGACTATGCGAACATTTTTCTTCATCTGTAATAGCCATTGACCTTGTTTTTCTTGAAATTTCTTGCATCAGTTTACATACGCTCAGCCCAATGGATTGAGCAACATAATGCCCAATACCATTCGATTTATTGTCATATTGAGCTTCTGGCTTTCTTTATACTATAAATAAAAAACATTGACCCGTTACAGCCCTAACCTGGAAACAGAGTAATAAGTTGAATGAATGCCATTGAGAGTAAATGATGTATTTCTCCTATGACTTTTTAGAGTATCACGCCAACAATCCATATCCCTGTGACATTATTAAAACAAATCCATACTAGTACAAGGGTTTTTTCTTACTCTAAATAAAAAGACAATAATCAGATCTACAACTCTTCATTGTCATCCTCAAGCGCCTCTGTCAAGCATGCCCTTATACTCATCCCAGCACGTCGGAAACGCATATTTGAATAGTTGGTGAATCCAAAATTGTGAGCCCCCTGATAATTACAGATCATGGGTACATTTTACCGCATTGAATACAACAAGGGCCATTAGATTATATTATAAATCAATGGTGGAATCTAAAGATTAGAAATATGGTCCTAAAGAAATTTTAATAATTATGATATACTATTGGCGAATTAATATATATTTCTACTATGATTTATAAAATTTATGCAAATATGATCTAATCATGTATCGAATATTGTGGTGATTTTTTTAGATAATTTTTTTAATAAAATAAATTCTTTGGCGATTTAAATAAGACTATAATAAAATTTTGTAAGAATGTGGCAATTCAAGTCACATTATAACTCGAACTATTAGCCAATTTTAGATTCCCAAATTTCAACTATTAGCCAATTAGCGAATATTAGCCACTAAAAAAATTACTAGTTTGAGGAGCAAAGATTTTTCCCCCTTTCATTGAATCCATCAAAGAATACACCCCTAGCTGGTCCCAAGTGGTGGTGGAATTTGACTGGAAAGACTAGTACCACTCAAGAGCCTTTCCTTTGAGGGATGTCACAAGTAATCATAGAGAAACATTTTGCTCTATAACATGATGGATTGTATGCACATCGACAACATATTACAAATGTTCAGCCATGGTCTTGAAATCTTCACTTGTGAATTTAGGGAGTTCCTTTAGAGCATTGGCTAGAATAGGATCCCATGTGCCTAGAGCCAGTAGTGGAATAAGCGGGTTGTTACTATTCCATGTCACAAAATTTCTAGGACCTTGCACAACCATGTGTGATTATGTTCCGTTTGACTTGGTTTCCCTTCATCAAGTGAAAGCCACCAATGAAGGTATCAAGAGGCTTGGGTTACTAGTTGCATGTGCTCTTTTGATAGATCATTGCTTCATACGATCTAACCTCTATTCATGTAGTAAAATTTATGTCCCACTGAGCATGCCAAAAACTGTTGATGCTCGAATTTTCAGTCACATACCAACAATGATAAATCTTACGAACATGGGACTTAATTATTAAAATAACCTCTAGATTTTGAAGAAGTCGACTCTTCCTTTGATTTTTAAGGTTTTAGGAGAAAAGGGAAGAAATACATTAAAAAAATTAAACTAATTTACTAACTATATAGTGATGCACAAAAAGTTGATATTGTGTTTAGATTGAAGAAAAGGAACAATGCAACCATTTGATAGTAATAACAAAGACTCAAAGCTTTTAAAAGATCATAACACATGGTTTGAAAGCACTCATAAATGTAACTATGCAAATGAATCACATAGGTCGAATATGCATCCAAGACAGTAATTTAACACTATAATCAATGAGCACTAAACATCATAGAATCTCTATTTTTGGAAAGAGAACAAAGTACATTTAAGATAGTGAGTGCGCACAAATACAATATTCAAATCCTTCCTTAAGAAGCACCCATTAAGGCTCTCTAGAATCAACAATTCCTAAACCCTTTTACAAAGATTACATCCAAATTTAAACTCAAATGATCCCTCATCATGGTGATCATCTCATGTTTTTACTCAGAGAACAAAGTGTTACCCCATAATTACATGAGAATCAAAATTACATGCATAGCCTTGCATAGTCTTGAAAATGATGCTTAATTTCCCTTTGATTCTACATGAATAGAAGCAATCACAGAAAAATGCATCTCGACCAATAGTGTAACACCCTTGCTTGTCAAAAATATCCTAGCTCCAGTGAAGCACTGTGTTGACACATGACCCTTCTTGTTTCCTCTATTGAGCCCCACTTCCTGACAACTCTTGCTACTCTGACTAATGGTGTGGCTCAAAAGGTCCACCTTTTATAGTTTCTCAAAACCTTCCACAATAAAGCCATATGGATTTTCTAATCCATTGGTGTGAAGGAGAAGTCGTGGTAGAACTAATCACTTTTGGAATGTGTTTCGTTTCAACAAGTGGATGTTTTAGTGAATGGCGTGTAAAAGAAATGTTAGAAATCTTGAAATTGAAAACATTTGCGCGAGTGACACACGTCCATTTCTTTATTGAACTCTTATGTGAAGGAAGTGACTCCAAAAGAAAACATATTAAAAGGAACCACACTTCTTGTTGACCTTGCCTACAAAAGAACAAAAAGGTGATCATTGTTTCTATTGATGTCTTGGACAAAAATAAAAATGTAGAGCTTTTGCTCTACAAGTACCCTTCAAATCAACATGTAATAATTGGTAGAATGTGGATCAAATTTACATTAAATATTAAAGGTCCACAAGAAAAATCTAAACAAATTATTACAGTATTTATATTAAGTATAAATATAATTGAGAATGGATAATCTAATTTTTTTTTTTGAAAGGGTGAATATAAACAAAGCAGCATTGTTTTAAACAAATCTATAATAAAAAAGCTAACATAAAAAAAAACAAACAAACAAACAAACAAACTTTTTGTAAATTAATAGAACAATTCTTATGTCAATTAAATAAATAAATGAGAACCATTTTTATTGAGACTATTAATCTAATAGATCATTTGATTAATAAATATTATTAAATCATCTAGCTCATTAACTACCAGAAAAAACTGAATGCAATAGGACCTAACCACCTTTCTCTTTTAAATTGAAATGAAGTTTTTCAATATGCATCAAAGGCTCTCTCTATTAGTGTTTTTTTTTTTAATTTATTGCTCATTTGAAATTATTAATAGTTTTCATATCAAATAAAGAAAATTTACAAATATACGTCATACAACAAAAAAAAAAAATACAAAGGTTAAAAGCTTTTACAAACAGGGAATTACAGTCTACAAAGGTTATAAATGTTTTCTTATATTAGATGAAGAAAAGTTACGAGTGCAGGTCATAGGAGAACAGAAGTTATTAATGTTAAAAGCTTCTCCAACTGAGAGTTACAGTCTTCAAAGGTGACAAATAATCAATTATTGCAACTGGGCACCCACTTTCGGTCTCTATCAATATTTGAATGCCAGTACTCCAGCTGGCCACGTCAAACGAATATTCTATTGTGTTATATATTGTGGGAACTCAAATGACAGGACAGTGTAAGGTGTAGATTCATTCCCCTGGGCTTAGAGTGCTGTACGTCGCCTCGTACAAAGTTTTTTTTGGGCCACATGAAGTTCTCTGTGTATGGTGGGAAAGCCATTGAGTTCTTTTCCGAACTTTTTCTTGCCTAAGATTCTTCTACTAATGCCCACATTCTTTCCAATAAGCACCGACAAGATCACTGTTTCACTTTTTCGTATAATGCTTAGATTCCTCTAACTTGTAAACGATACAGTGTTCTTAACTCCTTCCATTGCAGCTTTTCATTTCCATTCATGTTTAAGTTTATGGCTATTAGTAGGATAATTATTATTATTATTTTTTATTTATTTATTTTTTGTAGAAATGTGTAAAATTATTATTGTTTATTTGATTGTTGGAAAATATGATTTTTAAATAGAGTAGGAGTGTTTAATCTATAATGTATTTGTATCAAGTATGGAGACAACAAAAAAGTGAGAAATCTATTTATCTTATTTGGAAACGTGAGACTTGTTAAAATGACAAACTTTTCAATCAAGATTTCTCATAGAAGATCTAACATTGAAAAGACTTTAAAAAGGTACTAGTGGTTCTTGATCCCATAGACTACATGGTCTCAAAAATATTAAAATCTTTTATTTTATGTATGTTATGTTATGGCAAAGATAAAATAGAGTATATAGCTAGATTAAAATTTGTATCTTCCTAACCTATTTTTTAACTAAATTCAAGAGTATCAATTTGTTTTGTCTACATATTTGTGATGTTGAAATTTGCACACTTGTACTAATTTTTATTTAGTTTTGAATTTATTTTGATAAAATGTTTTGATATAATTATATATCAACAAACGTTGTACTCTTATGTAAGTTGGGTTCATTTTTTGATATGTTATCTCTCTTTAATTCTCATTCTTATACATTCAACCATATCTTATCCACATCAATATATATATATATATATATATATATATATATATATATATATATTCTCATACATTTGACATTTAGTATGCATGTTATCGGCCCTCATGTCTAGACATTCATTCTCTACATTGATATAAGCATTCATTTGTCTTGTGTATGAGTTTCATCCACTTCTTCTCCACCATGAGTTGCATGCATTAAAATAGAGCACACACTCTAGTTCATGTTGATTAAATTGAAATTCCAACTCACTATTGTAGACATGACAAGAGTTAAATCCAATTTCGATGGTTAGCTAGATTCCCTTCTTCTTCGAGAAGTAACGGTTGGATGATGGGTGAAAGAGACCATGCTAGAACAAACTAAGGGGCTATTAGGATGGTAATGAACATAACATGTAGAATATTTTTTCAAAGGTTGTTTAATTGTCATTGGTTTACTTGTAACAAGAAATTTGTACAAGAATAATCTTACTGAAATGTTTCAAGGAGAATCTCTTCTTTCCGTGCTTCCAAATGAACATTTTCTTAATAGATGTTGTTACCATGCACAAATTATTTAAGAACGATAGTTAGAAGAGTAGACAAAGTCTTTCTTAATTCAACTAATATTCCCTAACATATCTAGTCAATTAGAAAAGATGGGTCATTAAGACATATAATTCTCAAAATTAAAATAGATAAATTAAAAAAATATATTATTTATATTTAAATGTGAATACTTGTTGATTTGAATCCTTTCATATTATTACTCAAAAATAAATACTTTTTAATTTTATATTTTTCAAAATAAATAATCTAAATAAATAAATCTTATTATTGTCTTTAATTAGATTAAATTCATGTTAACTAGCGTAGTTAACTATAAATAATTAATTTACTAAGTCAAATTTTCTTTCACAAAGAGACACAAAATATTTACCTCTTTTCTTTAATATTTTGAGACTGAGTACAGTTATCTGCCTACTCCTAACATCGTGCATTTACTGTTATCGCCCTTGTTGGTGATGTAACGGCAGAGGAATATAGTCCATAGATTTCCTTGAAGCAGATGCGCCCATTGAATCAAAGTGGATTTCCTTTTCAATCAGAAATATGGCATTATAAATAACTATTATAGACCTTTCCATTATTTCCTGGTTTTAAATTATCCGTTTTCTTAATAACGAAGTCAGTTTTTCCAGCTGGCGACAGTAATATATACATAAAGTAAGACAGTATCTTTATGCACGCTTTTTGGGAGCTAAAATAAGAGGATAATGTAAGGTGCATGTTCATTCCAGTTGGATTAAGCTATTGTTAAAAGGCGTTCAGATTAGCGTAATTCTACCTAATTGAAATGGAAAATAAATGATAAGTATAATTTTAGATTTAATTTTAGATTTAATTTCAGTTGATTTATTTTTTATGAATAGGCAGCTATATAAATATTAAAATGATTATAAAGTTATAATATTATATTGAGAATCAGTTAATAAATTCAAAACATCTTATTTATAAATAAAAATATATAAATGAGTTATAATTAATTTCATTTATTATTTTAATAATTGAAAAATAAAGGTTAATTATAATACATTATATAGAAGATATTATTTATAGAAAATTAGAATAAAATATCAAATTTTAATGAATATATCTATTGTTCTTCATCTTAAAATAACTAGTTAATGCTGAGTGAGAGAAAACAATCAAATTAATAAAAAATTCAAAATACATCACATTTACTTATATGTAATAATATCAATTTTTAAACAAATTGTATTCTTAAATTTAAGAATCAATTTATATAAAAGTGTATTATTTTGATTTTATAGGTAAAAAATCTTGAATGAAGTAAAATGTAAGAGTGAAATTTGTATATCCATGTCAATTTTTATTTAGTTTTGTGTTCTTTCAATAGAATGATTTTTATTTAGTTTTGTATTCTTTCAATAGAATAATTTAATATGTTTACATATTGACAAAAAACATACTTTTGTGAACAAAAATCTTTTCCAAATGTCATTACTCATTCACCTACCAAAACATTTATCCATACCTAATCCACATACATACATTCCAATATATTTAATTAGATTGTTCATTTATTATATGCATATCCATGCACACATTCCAATGCATTTGTTATAAACAGTGATGTTACCAGTTTTATGTCCTCAATCAATTCCACAATTCTAGTAACAATCTCACACCTATGTTTTGTGCCTCTACAATTATAAATTCAAATTCAAATTTTGGCCTACTGTAATCCACTTCTTTCCCACTTAGAGTCGGCTAAACACATTTTTGTGTTTGATTTAAAGTTATGTACATGTATTTAAAGGTGTTAATTAAATTCATTTGACATCTCTTCTTATCTAATCATCTCTTGTATAATTATTTAAATATCATTTTAGGAACGTTTCAATTGAAACACCTTAAAATAATTAGACTCTAGAAAATCCTCTTAAGGCATTTGCATGTTTGAAGCTTATTGTCTTCAATCATTTATTCAACGATAAAACCATTCTTTATCAAAGATTGACAAAGGACAACATGTATCCTAGTGATCCAAAAGTCCTCTAAACATATTTTTAAATATTGCAAGTCATCAAAGCAAAGAAGACGACAATAGATCAAGAAAACTAAGAAGCAAGAGTGCACACCATACCATATCAAACCCATGCCTAGAAATCAAAACATGTCTACAAAAATAGTCCATGTAGAGGAGTTATATTATCTTCTATTAGTATTAAATTTGAAATTAATAAAGAAAAAAAAAAATCTATCATAGAGATTTCAATATTAGATCAAGATTGTAATCTTTCATAATTAAAATTGAATACACAAATTTAAAGAACATTGAATTAGAAAAGTAAGATTAAAGTAAAAATATTTCTAAATTTTTAGAAGTTTACATTTTTTATTTAGAATTAATCGTGGGAGAGATGTGAATCATAGGAGAGTTGTGAATCATAGTAGACCTGTGACAATGAACCGAATGAAAAACATTCTCTGTGATTTTTTTTGCTACCGCTAAACAGACAACTAGACAGTTTTCAAAATCTCAAATTTATTTTACTCCTTATAGAGATATAGCTAGGTAGCTAAATCGTCAGTGAGAATCTGCATCAAAAATGTATATTAAGCTAACTATTTTGGTTGGAAGGGTAAACCAAACATGATGTTTCCTTTATAAGAAATACCAGTCCAAATATATCCCAAGAAGGAGCAAGATGAGACTCAAACACACCATTATTAGAAATTTGTTATAATGTTAATCTCAGCTCTCAATATGAGAAACTTCTGATGCCTCGGTTGGAGACAAATTAATCAACTTATAATGGTTGGTAGCAGTATTTCAGAGACCATTCTCTTTTTTCTTCACATTATTGTTCTTCGCCATATCACCATATTTAGATAAAATTCCTTCACAGATTAAGGTTTGAATTCCTGTTAAACTCTTTATAAAAGAAAAAAAACAGCTTTACAGAAACCCATTTCCAATTTCCAAGATATTTAAGGCACATCAATGAAATACAGGTATGAAATGACAGAGAAGAAATAATGTAAATGATTTTTCCCCATATATAAATTTCACAATTCTTGAATTAGACTATGTGAACATTTTTCTTCATCTGTAATAGCCATTGACCTTTTTTTCTTGAAATTTCTTGCATCAGTTTACATACGTTCAGCCCAATGGATTGAGCAACATAATGCCCAATACCATTCGATTTATTGTCATATTGAGCTTCTGGCTTTCTTTATACTATAAATAAAAAACATTGACCCATTACAGCACTAACCTGGAAACAGAGTAATAAGTTGAATGAATGCCATTGGGAGTAAATGATGTATTTCTCCTATGACTTTTTAGAGCATCACGCCAACAATCCATATCCCTGTGACATTATTAAAACAAATCCATAGTAGTACAAGGGTTTTTTCTTACTCTAAATAAAAAGACAATAATCAGATCTACAACTCTTCATTGTCATCCTCAAGCGCCTCTGTCCAGCATGCCCTTATATTCATCCAGGGAGTCTTTTCTCTCAATCTTCAAATTCTGACGAAAGCTGTTGATAAAATCATCGGCCGATTTATCAACATCCATCTCAGTGCTTGGCTTCTTTAGATATTGATGATTTCTCCCAGATATCTGATGTTTAAAGCCATCAATGCTAGCAGCTGTTGTAGCCAAGGAATTGGGTCTGGGAGCCTTCAAATTGTCCCGAGACGGTTGAATACGTCCATCAGTCTTCTGGTCTTCATCATTCATTTTCACCAAGCCTTTCCCAGTTCGTGTAGTAACTGGGTCTGCACTTGCTGCCGAAGAAAGCGAAGAAGGCATGGGTTCTCTCCTGCCAGATCCATCCATCAAGGAAGAAGAAGAAGAAATGGGTTTTCTCCTAGCAGATTCATCCATCAACGAAGAAAAAGAAGAGGACATGGGTTTTCTCCTAGCAGATTCATCCATCAGAGAAGAAGAAGAAGAAATGGGTTTTCTCCTTACAGATTCATCCATGAAAGCAAGACTATGGTATTCTAATTGCAAAAATACCCCCAGATCTATCTACAGTCAATTCATTCGATATGTGGTGGGTGTTAAATAGAAAACATTGTTTTGAAGACCTCTGCTTGACGGGTCAAATAAGGCTACCCATGTGGGGACAGTATTGAATTTGTTTAAATTTGACAATTATGCACATTATAACTACACCTCATCCTGATTGGTAACCTAACCGATTTGTTTTTAAATGGTGATCTCAAAATTTCCAGCTAGGGTCAGGTAGATCCAAGAGCACTGTTGCACGTAGCACATGACCCTATCCCGGTAGGTAGGAAACGCATATTTGAATAGTTGGTGAACGATTAAAAGGAAAGATGAAACGGTTTCATTGGATTAATTATTATTTGAAACTATTCGAAGTTATTGGTAGCTATTAAAAGTGGGTACGTCCAGTATTTATTCTTAGTAACTGTTTTACAATGGCGATGACATTATAAGTTGAAAAGAAAAAACTGAAGGTCTATTTGAAGTTGACAAAAAAGAACTGAAATTTTGCAGTTTAAGAAGTCAAATAAAAGAGAGGAGCTTGGTTTGGTTGGTATGTGCTTGGTATGGTTAGTAGTTTATTTATTCAGGGTTTATATAGTTCATAAGGTTTATATAGTTCATATTTATTGTGGGTTTTTCTTGTTTTTTTTCATATTTGGGCATTATTTTTAAGAAGTTGACAACAAAAATCTGAAATTGTGCACTTTAGGAAGTAAATTAAATCAAGTAGTATGGTTTGGTTTTTATTTGTTTGGTATTATATATATATGAATGAGGTGTTTAAATAGTTTCTATCTTTCTTTCTTCTTCTTCTTATATATATACTACAGGAATATGTAGCTCCCCCTATAAACTACAATGTGTTTGGTAAACTTTTTTCACGTGACCGGTGACGTTGGGGCAACACGCCCTTGAACACAACAAGGACAGGGAGAGACAAGACCTCATGGCCTTTTGCCTGCAACAGGATGCTTTAGCCAATCGATCTAGGCCCCCCACCCATTTAAATAGTTTCTTCATATTTATTGTGGGCTATTAATCTTTTCTTATTGTTGCTGGTATTATTTTCTTTTAAATGATTTTAAATTTGTATTTTAGTAGCTAATTGTAGTGTTTGTTGTTTGAACACTTCGGAGAGTGGATCCCTCTCCAAAGCAATACCAAAAATTTGTTTCAATAATATTTCAAAAGACAAGTCTTCAAATGCCCCATCTAATTTGGTTTTGTTGGTACTTTAATTTGATAATGCTTGAAAAAGGCTTGCAAACTATACTTTGACTAGTTATTTTGTTGGGTGTATCCCCTCTAAAAGTATGTTGTCTAAGTGGGTCACCAAGCCTTGGGTCCTTCATAATGTCTAACTTGATGATTTTTAAACCTCACAAAAAGAAAATTCATTTTCTACTTTATAAAATATAATAATGTGGATGTCATTTTCAAGCACAGTCTTTGTTATTATGTTGATCAAGTGCCATCAAAAGTTGTGAAGGAGGTATCTCCTAAGGATAGGTAAAATGGTTGAAAACCTCTCTTGTCTCTCTTCAAAGTCTTTGGGTGTGTAACATATTCACATTTTCTTGATCACAATATAAATAAACTCGATACAAGTAGTCACAAGAGTGTCTTTGCTAGTTATACTACAAAATCCAAAATCTAGTGAGTGATTCATTGCTACAATGGTCTTTAGTTTGTAGGGGTTGTTAGCACCTTCTTTTTTTTATGTTTTCAATGCATGACAATATTTAGTTGACAACAAAATCTTGTTTTAGGTCCTATGGTAACCAGTTAGACTAAAACTTATAACATTAAAATTTCATAATCTAGATCTTTTCTTCTAAATATAGACAATAGAAAGTGTTTATAATTTTTTGGGAGTGTACAAACCTGATTTCATGGCCCTTGGACGAGTTTCAATGGTGATTTTAATGTGGCAACATTTTTTAGTGAGTACATAATGTCTTGTAAAATATTTTATTTTCTCTAATCTCACAACAACCTAGTTGTTCATTTGACATTAATGGCATCAAATTCCAATTTTTTGATGATTAGGGAGGTTTCAAGGTCTGAACTAAAAAAATGTTAAGTAGCTTGTTAGAAGGCCTCGTTTGTTGGAAAACTGAAGAAGATTGACTATATCTATAGTTTTGTGTTGTCATTGATGTCACCATGTTGTGACTACAAGGTTAAGGTAGTGCTTGATCCGGTATTTTGGTCTGGTATCTAAACTGGTATTCGAGCTACAGTCTCTGGTATTCTTGTCCGCATTTTCAAGCAATTAGTTGTTGGCGCTTGCGGTTTTGGGAAATGGTTTGTAGGCATCAGGAGCACGTACTCTCAGGATCTCACATATACGGTGCTCGTACATAATGTTTTTTTTCCTTTTGCATTGAAGTCTATTCTTGCCCGACTTCATGGGAAAATTATGATATGATGAATTAATTTTGCTATGTGGATATATGTGCGACCTATTTTAGGTCACTATCGACATAATGAAGCATGCAAAATATTTTTTGAATGATTTAAGCCGACAATTAGTAATTTTGGTAAATATGAAATGTGTCTAATTAGCCTGACCTAATTGATGCTTGCGGGAAATATTAGATATATAAATGAATATGTTAGACAATTTTAGTGTGAAGAACTGTGATAGAGATAGAGGAATAGAAGTATGCATATGCGAAATTAATAAAGTAGTTGGTAGTGGGTGAAAAGGATGAAGTGTGTTGAATCAGTCTATTGAGCATCACTGAAACTACATCAACACTTGTTAGGTGCACTATTCTTAGTTCATTTTGGCTGCAAAGCCCAATTTTGTTTTTTCTATCCTTTTGTAGGTAGTGAGCCTCTCTTGTAAGCAATGAGATTTTGTACTTAGATAGTGAGTCCTTTTAGGGTAGTGAGCCCTTGGCAGTGAGCCTTTTATTTTTAGTTTAAAACTACTTTATACTATGAGTTGATCATCACCGTGGTTTTTCCCTTCTTGGGTATTCCACATAAAATCTAGTGTTTGTTGTGTTGAATTACTTTATGTTATCTTTGTTTCAATGGTCATTCTTAATGACAGATAATATCATTATGGAATGGATATGTGTTGAAGATTTTAAATTTGAATTTTGTGACAATCGATTCACCCCCCCTCTTAGTTGTCCTGCATCTTTTTAACAATTGGTATCAGAACTTTGGTTCCTTGGTGTAGAGCTTAACCGCTTAAGGAGGATCCTGATTGCTGATCATATGGGTGATAAAGAAGAACTCTAGAGTACACTTAAGGATCTTGATAGAGTTGAAATTGAGAAGATGGATCTGAAGGAGAATCTTGATGAAGCTAATGAATATGTTTGGAAGCTGAAAGAATAATTAAAGAAATTCAAAGAAATGCATAGAGAAGTGAGTGAGTAGTTGAGACAATAGATAATTGGATTGAAAGTAACAGTAGAAGAAAAGAAGAGAATTAAAGAATGTTTGAATACAATGGTGTAGAACAAATCTGATGAATGCTCTAAACTTGAAGAGGAGGTGGTAAACTTGAGAATTAAACTAGAAAAAGTGAAGCTATGTGAAAATAATTTCAAAACAAGTTCTGATAAGCTTGGAGAATTGATTGCTAGACAAAAGTCAAATAAAGATTGTTGATCATCAAAGCTTGTGCCTCTCCTATAGTCTTATGGGAAATTCAGCGAGTGGGGGACAAATTGCATCTCATTGAATACCTCTAGGTTTTTTATAGAAAGCCGACTCTTCTTTGGGGTTTTGAGATAAGGCAAAAAGAGAAATATAAATATAAAACATGAAAGGTGATATGCCAAAGCTTTTACAACATTTAAAACTCAAATTATTCCTATGATTGATATAAAAGACATAGAACGCCACAACCCTTCATTGTTGGAAAGAGAATGAACAACAAAGCCTAACTTCAAGCACAATGTATACTTTCAAATCTTTTTGCATGCAGTGTTCATTGAGGTCCAATCAAACATAAAAAAATCCTTAGAGTAAAGGAACAATATTTAAAAATTATAAGAATCCTATCTCCTAATACAACATAGCATAGAAAAATAACAAATTGAAAGATAACAGAAAAGTCCAATGACATAGTTTGATTTTTCCCAAAATCCCTATTCCACAACACAAGCATAAAGCATAGAAATTCTCTATTTAAACTATTAGAATATAGCTTGCAAGAAATAATGTTTCATTCAAACATGATAATATAAAGAAAGAAAGCTTGAAATAGGCCATACATGCACAATCTCAAAAATTTCCATCAATAGTTCGTGCTTTAATTAAAACTGAACTTTGAAACAAAGGTCGAATGCTAATTTCACAATAGTTTAAACCTTAATAGATATAATTTGCTAGAATAAAGTAGTTATGTAACTTGCTTATGAAATATAGTTCATAAACTTTAAGAAAATTTAAAAGGAAAACAATTCCTCTTTTTAGAGAAAATAACTTCCTCCTAGAAAAATTATTTTTCTAAAAAAATATATATTCTTCTTGGTGTCATCACCTTCCTTTTATAGCCATCAAAGAGAGAAACACTGCCTTGCCCAGAAGTAAATGCTGCTAGATGTTGATACTTGATAGCTTGCAATCTAATTTGTAAGCCTACAGTTAGGCCACAAAATATCTTTGCATTAACTTTTCAGCTACTGCATTAATGTTCTCTAGATATTTTGAAGAGAGATCGAGCAATATTGGATCCAATCTTAAAAATGATATTTCAACAATTACTTCTTCTGACTTAATCACATTACCTTATAGAACTGACTAGAAGCTTCCGTCCTGAGACAAGCAAAGAGAAACTAGAAAGTTCCACCAATCCTTAAAAGATATAGTCGTCCTTTGTTAGAGAGGTGACATGTCACTTGGTCGGGAACTTATGCTTTCTGAAGAAATTTTTTGCAACAAATCTCTGCCATTTCAACATGTGTCTTGGGCGCTCCTCTAAAAATAAAAAATGATAAAGGAAAAACTGTGCGGCCACCCCATGGCACATTACCTATCTTCCTTACCAACCTACCTTACCCCCTATCACTTTTGCAAAATATAAAATTGAAGCCAAAACTAGAAGGCTAGGTCAATGTGAAAAACCTCTTCACAGTTATGGCGACTCATAGGGGCCTTTGCTTGCGAAGGTATGAACCCAACTCTTTGGAAATTCTTGAAGTTTGAAGGAGGAGTGTTGTGCCTGCAATTCTTCCTCAATGGGTAAAGACATAATACAAATGAGCCTATAGACTTGATCAAGCTTGAAAACTTCTTTGAAAGACATGACCCCCCATTTGGCAGTAACCAATCCAAGGTAATGAGAAAGGTGAGAAAGGAAAAAAATCTCGCATTCAACCTCATCAGCCATACACACCATACTTGCACTCAGAAGCTCAGTCATTGTCTGGTCCTTATATTTGATAGCCTTTGTAATTTGTTCCATAGTTTTCACATTTCCTTTTAGGGAAAACAAGGGGGGTGATCCGTAGTTGATCAAAACATTAAAATCCTTTTTAATCTCTTCAACTCTTGTTGCCAACACTAACTAGCAATCTTTACACTTCTTAGCAATTTTTTGGGAGTTGACGATTTCAGTGGCTTTGATGTAGGCAGTTCTTCTATCAGCAATTCAAACATACTTTAAAACTTCATCGGAAGCCACACAAAGTTCAGAAATAAAACTTTGTGACTCCACCACTTGAGAGTCAGATTTCTACAAGACATGATCATTCATTGAGCCAATCTTCTCATTTATTTCTTGGACATCCTTCAAGAATTGAAAAACCAGCCTAGGAACAAGAACTGCGGCTACAATCTGCTCCCAATGCTAAGATACTAGTCTTTTTAGTAGTGGGAGAGACCCAATCTCTCGAGTAGCAACCAACTCTTGATTGAGTTGAATCTCCTTTTCCTTTATGTTTTCCTCGATTTTCCCCTTTCTCTTGAGAGCGTCTACTAGTTCGGAGATTACCCTTTGTTTCTCTAAATCATAGGCATGCAATGTAGGCACAACTTCTTGTTTTTCTAGTTTCAGCTTTTCTATGTCTGCCTATCTTTTGAATAGCATCAAAAAACTAAGATCAGAAATTATCCAACTCCTTCCATAAATTTTCTTGAGTAATTTTGTATCATGTGTTGTTCTGATGTTGGATGGAGAGATCAGCTTTTAACCTTTC
The DNA here is from genome assembly GCA_007258455.2 of Sequoia sempervirens. Lineage (NCBI taxonomy): Eukaryota > Viridiplantae > Streptophyta > Pinopsida > Cupressales > Cupressaceae > Sequoia > Sequoia sempervirens. Next base: position 12,850,405 of record VDFB02168118.1, read on the forward strand.
AATTTTGACATGTAGTTGAACCTGCTAGCTTTGTGCCTCTCCAAGCAATTTTGAGTATTCTCCTTGTTTACTTTGAACCTGCATTATGCAGGCCAACTCGACGTCCTTGGCTTTGAGCTCTATTTGTGATTTTCCTACTATTTCTCTTACATTTACTAGCTCCGTCTCTCACTTTTTTAACCTTCTACCCAGCTTTTCATAGTTTGAGTATACCACCTACTGGGTGGTCTTAGCTAAGACCACTTTGTCACATGGGTGTGTTTCAGTTAGATCTAGGCTTGTTGTCTAGATGTTGTAATCCTCTAGCTGCATTTTCCCTTCAAGCTTAGCCACAAGTGGGGTCATGGTACTGATCAAAAGAGAATTCCACTCCTCATTGTAACAAGCCTCGATCTTCTTAGCAGCAGGTAACTCAACATTTTTTGAAAGGCACCTTTGTTTAGCATTTCGTCAGGCCATCTTTGTTGCATTGAAATGATCTTGGAGAGTTTGTTCATGTTTTGTGATGCAATTGGGGCACCAGGATGAAAACTAAAAATTGTAACAAAGGGGGAGATTCCAGATGTATGGGTATGGGGAGAGGTGAAAGGGAGCATTATCATGGAAAATGGTGGAACACCTAGCTGGGACTAAGTAGAGGATTTGCCGATGGAGGTAAACAGAGACATCGGCGGGTGGAAAGGTGTTTGCTCAGAAGTTGTTAGATTGGGTGTGGGGATTAGTACTAATGCTTTAGCTCTTTCAAAAGGGGCCCTTGATAGGGCGACTAAAGAGTCAGTAGCAACTAAAACAAACGTTGCTCATTCAGAGTGCGAAGTAATCTCAGGGATTTCATTCTGATAAGGGAAAGGTGTATTTAGGATAATTAAATCAAGGTTTGTGGATGGAGAATTCCTTCCCAAAAGAGGAGGAAGGGAGGTAATCAAAGAGGTAGAAATAGGAAGAGAAGGAGGAACTTAAGACTTACCTGAACCACAGTGGTCGGCATATCTTGGAGAGCGGACTCCACTTCTTCTTCTCCTCGGGTCAATGCTTCAGATATGTCTAGCCCTTCCAACCGCCTTCTTTTCTCTCAACCAAAGCTGACATGATCTATTCTTATAAACACCAATCCCTCCAAAAATTGACCCTCAACAACTACAATGGTTGATGTTCTTGTGGACCGTCAAGGTTTCTTTTCCTTACTCTAGGAACTTGGGGTGAACGGGGCCTGCGAATCCTTTTGCCTCAAATATTTTTGACCACCAGATTCTCGAGGTTGGTGGTTCCACTATGGAACTTGTTCTACATCGATTTCATGGTTTGTTTCTGGATTACTGTTGAAAGAGTTGGCCTCCTTATCAAAAAGATACTCAAATTCTTCATCTTGTGGGAACTATCTGACAAGGAGGTTGGGACAACGTAACTCTTGTTAGAACCTCCATAAATCTTCCTTCTTTCCTTTAGGCCATCCCCTTTTCTTTAGTTGTGTGTTAAGGGATTTATTTATTGGAAGGTTCCTGTCATACTGGACCTTTGGTGTATAGAAGCTTACCCATTCTGGTCACTTGAAAGGAATATGCTTGAAGTCAATATATACTTGTGCACTTTCTTGAGTCATGTTCTTCCTTCTTTCAAAGTATTCCCACCCGCATGCTCTACACTATAAATTCCTCTTGGATTATAGTCCCACTTATCACAAAAGAGGACCATGCCCAAAATCGCCAATAGATTCTTGAGTTCTTCACAAAATCACTTTGTGAGTGATACCCGACTATTAGCAATATTGAGAGGAAATAGATACTTCATTTTTCTCCTTCCTGCACCGTAGATTTTGTCAACAACGGTCAAATGGTGGCATGATTCTAGTGTGAAAACCCTATTTGTTACAAACCTGAGGAGTCAAAAAGACTCGTTGGGAAAACCATGAAACCTAATCAATGTGAAATCCACACCTAGGAAGTAATCTACTGGGTTCTATGAGATCCTCATCCATTGTAAAACCTCAAGAGAAAAACGTCCCGTAGGGCGAAGCAACAACTCTTGGAGTATGGGCCTCAAAAAGTAATCCGCAAACCCATAATAATCCCCTATTTTAGAAAGTAGATGGGTCCATACAAAAACTGGCTAGAGGCAGTTCCTTTCATCCAGCTCGGACAATAGCACATTTTTCCCAAAATATTCAAAATTTTGATGCAAAATTAAATGAGCCAAGAAGGAAGGGTACTTGAATTTAGAATCCGTCTTGTAATTTTTTAGCTAGTCCAACATGTTCCTGGCTATCACCTCAGCAAAATCATAATGCTTCTGTATTTTTTCTCTTTTTACCTCAAAAGCTAGGCTGAACTGAAAAGGAAGAACCTGGGTGTCATTTTTGAGGCCAAATACCCAGGCTAACATTGAAAATACCGCTTAAGTGTCCCTTTTGAAAATATCATATGATAGAGGGAAATGAACATGGCCCCTATCTGATCATTTCCTTGTTTCTTCTTCATTAAAGTTTGTTCTTCTTGCCCTTTCTTCCCCCAAAAGACCCATCTTTTCTTCATTGAATAGCTTTGAATCCAAGATAGTAGGGATACATAACATATCCTATATGGCTTGAGCAGATATGGTAACTCTAACCCTGTCGCTTTGGATAACCCCTGTTACCTCATCAGATTTCCTGGCACATGCATCGACTAATTCAGGGCATGGATGTACAATGGGCAACATGAACTGTGGCAAGCCGCAATCCCATAATCGAAACACAAAGCTACCAGATGTCCCATACTTTTCCTTCCTTTGAAACACACCTTCCCTGAGGCTTTTAGGATTAACCGACAACTTAGGATCAAAAACATTGTCAGCGATGTCTTGTACTACTTCTCTTTTCACAGGCTTATCTATTGGCACCTTCTTACAATACTCAAAAGGTCGTTCCTCTATAGTTGGAGTGTTGTCAAAAGAATTTTGCCCAAAAATATTTGCATAACCAAGTCGTTGGCTTGAAACTGTAGCCTGTCTTCCAGAAGTTGAGGGTTCTACCATGATTGTATCAAGAGTTGTAGAGGACCTCTTAGGGATAACGGTTAGGGATCCCTTTCTCTAGAAAGAAAAATATACTTTTGAATGTAATTAATGCTTGTGTTGGTACATGCACTCAAGGTTGTGCTATTATTGCTGAGCTTATTAAATGATTTCACTGGGGTGATACGTGTGGACTAAAAATTTGTATCCCTTGGGAATGTCAAAAATATTGTGAGGATGGAATTAGTACATTCCTTTCGCCGCCTCTTGATTGAAAAGAAAAATTTCCTCAAGAAGCATGATTCTCAT